>CM061149.1:1934883-2102383 GCA_030710495.1 Labroides dimidiatus | reverse complement strand
GTGATGCTAAATGAGCGCTCTGTAGTGTTAGCTCAGTTATGTTCGTTGTGTTTCTAGAGGCTAAAGGTCACAATATGACACCATGTGTTGCATACATGTAGCTGCCACCTCTGTATGAATGAATAAAAGCTCAACAACAATCCGCCTGACGGTGTAAAGTGAGACACACACTCCTCTGACCACAAACACACTTTAGCAGCTTCAGTTTGGACCACCTGAGTCCAGTTTACCTTTGAACCTGCTCTAAAGAGACTGGTCCAATAAATCTCAGCTGCCTTTCAGGAGGTGTAAAGGAAACCCTCTGTGTGAAGCATCATCTGTGTCTGCCCCCCCCACCCACCCAAACCCAGTATCAGTAGCACAAAGAGCGGCTCATTCCTCTTCACATCAGAGCTGACCGCCCGCCTGCAGACCTCCTGATTTAATGATCCCTCTCAGGCCTCGGGAACAGATCCTCCCTTTGACTTTTAAATCGTCTGTTTCAACCCAAACATCTCTTCGCCCGTAGAAACACGGAGGCGTGTTAACCACCGGTGCCAAACAATAAGAGATCGTGTTGCAGAGTAAAAACAGAGTATCTGCATGTCTAATTCCAGCCCTGCCTCGCCCTCTTCCCTCAGGGCTCCACAACAGTCTGGTCCAGCCTGGTTAAAGGGCGAGAGCAGCCTTGGACCAACTCTCAGGTGTCACGTCCTATTGAATTAAAGCAGGGAGGGATGGGGGAGCTGGGAGGAAACCCCCCTCTCATACTGGGAGCAGTGGGGCATCAGGGAGGAGAGAAACCGCTTGCAGACCTGAACACACAGACTGTTTGTCCCCATTCTTGTTTCTGCAGGATGTATTGATTCAGAGCCTTATGAGGCTCAAGGTCTCGAGTAAAAAGGACCCAGACATGCCCCCGTAACGGGCTGACAGGCGCCCTCAGTGAGGGGGGGTGGGCTGCATCATACAGAACCCTCCTGTTGTTACTGGAGAAGCCTACAGGTCATCAGTCGCCAAAGAAATGGATTATATAATTTGATTCTGCCGCAAAAACCCGAGCTAATAACCTCATATATACTGTGTGACAGGTTTGTGTTCTTTTCATACGTATGTGTGTGTGTCTGTGTGTGTGTGTGGGGGGGGGGGGGGGTGCTTCCCAGCTGCAGCATCTTCCAACAGGCGTTTCCACAGAAACAGGACAGGACAGTGATCCTCCAGGGAGAGGAGCCACAGCAGGGGTCAAAGGTCAATGAAGGGTAATTTATTTTGCTTGGAAAGCGATGATCTTCCCCAGCATGCTTTTCCTCTGAAGGAAGGAGTGAGTATTCATCAACAGCAGAAACACATCTCCAGAGCTGCTGCCGGATTTTTCCTCAGAGGATGCGCCTTCATATTTCCATCAGATCTACACAGAGAACGACTTTATTTACCTTAAATTACCAAAACTACGGAATCAAAAATCACAGCATCAGACTGTCTGAAGCAGAGGTTTACAGGAGACATCCTGGGCTCTACGACTTTGTTTTCAAACTAGTGGAGCGTAAAAAAATAATCTGCCTTCTTAGTTTAAATATTTCGGAAAATACGTCAAAATGTTGACTTGTCCAAATAATTACAATTTGATTATCAGAAATCGTACTCTTTTTGAAAATTACAAGATCACAGCCGAGAATTTTTTTTCTAGAATTCCAACTGTTTCCTAATTAGTCTGCTTTTTCTAGACTTCAGGCATTTTTACTAGAAAACTAACGTCTTTAGAGTTTAGACTTTTCTGTTTAAGAATTCAGACATTTTTATTACTGAACCTTTTTTTTGGAATTGTCTGGAACATTTTCCAGATTTCCAACATGCCCCCCCCCCCCCCCCAAGATTTTTTTTTTTTTTTTGGGGGGGGGGGGGGGCTTTTCTTTTCTTTTGTTAAATTCTGACCTTTTTCTGTTTTACAATTCTGTTTTTTTCACTCTCTGGACCTCTTTCTAGAATTCAAAATTTTGGATTACAGTTTATACATTTTCTGGAATACCAACTTTTTCCCTCTGAAATTGACTTGTGTTGAATTTGTGTATTTTATATAGAATTCCATGTTTTTTTTTAAAATTACTGTCTTCTCTAGAGTTCTGATTTTTTTTTCTCCCTAGAATCATGTCCCATAACTAGAATTCTGACTTTTATTTTTTATTTTGGCTTTTCTAGAAATCAGGCCCTTTTTTTCTAGAATACTGACATTGTTCTTTTGAAGTTGTGCCTTTGTTAAAAAAATCTGATTTTTTTTAATCCTGACATTATTCAGAATTCCAACATGTTTCAAACACTGAATTTTCTAGAATTCCTCTTATTTTCTAATGTTCTTCCCTTTCTAAAAATTCTTTTATTTTTTCTAGAAATTTGGCTTTTTTATAAACTTCATTTCTTCCCCTAGAATGCTCTCTGATATTTTTGATTTCAGAATACAGACTTTAAAATCTGAGTTATCAAATAAATGCCTGAAATTTGTTTAACCGGCTCTTTTTCCCAAAAATGGTTTGAGTGTCCCTCACTGACTTCCTGACAAGCTGGAAGTTATTAATATTGATAACAGCACTTTGTCTCATTGCTTTTATTAAAATGATTTTTTTTTTTAAAACTGAACACTTTTGGAAAAAGTCTGTACTCCCTGCAAATTACTTGAATTTGATACATTAGAGGAAAAACGTGAACTACTTTTCTCCTGCATCCTGTAAAAAGGTGTTTTTCTCTGACCTGAATTTGCTCTGCAGCATCGATGCTTCTCTGTCCTTTCACTGACTCGAGCACTTTGAGGACGATCTGACGTTAAGTGACCTGATTCATCCTGAAGTGGACATGAAGCCTGGGGGCTGTTTGAGAGAATCGGAGGAAATATCGACTGTATGGACGTAAAGTGTTCACCCGCCCGGCCCTGCACCCTGCACCCTGCAGGGTTAAAAGGCTGGTAGTGAGGGGCAACAGTGAGGCGGTTGGCTGCCACATGAATGTTAAAGACGCTTCTGACACAGCAGCACTAAAGTGACCTAAACCCTCGGGCCGAGCAGCCAATCACAGAGCAGCTCCGATGGTGACCTGTGGTGGGTTAAAACACCCAGAGGAGTCACAACAGACAGAAATATTTCTGTCAAAGCAACTCAGCAATCCAGCAGCATCAGGAGACACTATCCGGCTAATTCAGCCAAATGACATTTACTGAGCAGTTATTTAGATGCTATCGCTGCCTCGGCTCTTTGTGCTGAGGGGATTAGCACCACCGTGCCCGCCGCTGAAAGGCGTCTTTGTGGCGTTGGTCTTTAGCGGGATGGGAGAGCGGCTCAGATGGAGGGTGTCAGCTATCAGGGATACCGCCATGCCCCGCTAATCTCTGGCCCCACAAAGTTCCTGAACCCCAGCCAGGGAGTCCTACTCCAGAATCTCGAGTTCCCTCAAAGCGGAGGGACAATGACAGGTATTCACAGCGAGAGCCGCTGGACGGTCGAGCTTCTCTCCTTGAGTGAGCAGCATAAGAGCCGAGCCAGGCTGCAGGATGGAGGAGCCGAAGAAACGACACGGAGCTCACAATACAGACGGGCCTCAGGTTCAGGATAATTCAACCCACAGTGCATGTGAGGCTCATCAGTAAGAGCCACAAACTTTTTTTGTAATAAAGTAAATATACTACGACTATCTTTATGTGCTTATTAAAATCATACAGTCTAAAATGATTCATCCCCTCTATGACAAGTGTACATCTCGCCCTCCACACATCGCAGGGTTCAAAAGAAGAACCTGAGCAGCCGCAGAGCATCTTGGAGGCACCGCCATGCTTCACTGTAGGCACATTGTTCTTCATAAAATACTGTTTGCGCACAGTGAGTCCAACAGACTTTACCAAGCTGAGAACTTCACTGGTGCTTCTCAGTTCAATCTAGTGGGTGTTGAACTTTCATGATATTAATCCAAGTATGGGAAATACGAACATCCTAACGTCTGAAAAAGTTGAGACAATTTGTGAAATGTTCATAAAAACAGAATTTGATGACTTGTGACTGATTTGGGTTTAAAATAATTGTCCTGTCTTGTTACATCCCTTGCTTTTCTTTTTTTATGTTCTGGTGGTTAAAATAAATTTCTTTGAGGTTCAGAGAGTGGAGAGTGGTCACACGGTCTCCGATTTGGTGCTCCACCCCTGATCTAAAACCGGCCAACTGTTGCCTTCATCTCTTAACCACATGCACACTGATGTTACAGACGTGACACGCCTCACACTCAGTATGTTTCAGTTCATGTAGCTTCATTCAACAGGAAATAACACCATTACTTGAATAAGTTGAGTAAATCTATCGACTCTCCAACTGAGACCCCAATACTGAAGTGTTATAAACTGCAGTTCCTTGAGTGTCCACTAGAGGCTGACTGCAGAAACAGGAGAAACCACATACACACACATTCAAAAAGCCGATCTTTACAGCAGAAAGAAACATGTTTACAGCTTGGTTCAAAACAGGATCAGCTCACATTGAACAGAAGAATCCTTTCAATGAAATTCAAACTTTTTTTGAATTCCGACTTTTTCTAGAAATTCTGAAAATAATGAATTTTTCTTAGTTTTTCGACTTTTTCCTTGAATTCTGGCTTTTCACTACTTTTTTTTTCAAAGTCTGACTTTTCTTCAATCTGAATTTTTTTCTTTCAAATTCTTAAATTTCTAGACTTCCAACTTTTCAAAAAAAAAAAAAAAAAAGAGTTGCAAGAATTAGTTAAAATAATGGATTACTTTGTCTCTTAAGATTCAGGAATGCAGGAATGGAAGTGTTGACATGTCGTATTGTGTTTTTGACGTTGGTAAAATACCAACCAATAAAAACTTATCTGTACTTGCAGTGCACAACAGGAAGTGGTGGGGGCAGCACGCTCCCAGTGTTTACATTATTTACAGAAACAGAAGTTTACGTGAATTGTGGCGGAGCGCTAGCTCACCCGAAGTTAGGATGAATCAGCTTTTCCAATATTGTGACACTGAAAACGACAGGCTTCAAAACTCTGCTTCAGAAAACAGATGAGTGATGTCATCAAGATGACGCTCAAGTTAACAGTCTGTGATTATAACGGTCTGAACTCAACCAATGAATTTACTCCAAACTGGGACTCTAGTTTCACTGAAATCTGATTAGTAATTCTTCATGGATCTTTTTTAAAGAGTTTAACTTTGCAGTTTCTTTGCAGACTCTAAAATTTATAATTAAATGATTTATTCATAACGCACTGTTTAAAAATTCCGATTGAGGAGCTGAATTGTTCACAAAATGCTTCTTTAAATCTTTAACTCGGCTCTGCACACAGATATGAGACTCCCTAAATTCCTCCTCTCTCCAAACATACTCACAGATTAATAGTTAATAGTTGCCTACAGTATTTAAACTCCTGCAGGGTACAGTGAAAAACTGGGTCACAGAAACAGTTTGCTGATGTTCCCAAAGACTCCTCCTCGTTATCTCTGATGTTTTAATTAAATGTCGATGAAGAAGACGAAGGAGAGGAAGAGGAGGAGGAGGAGGAAAAAAACGCAGCTGAAATGTTCTTTCCAGACATCCTGCAAATTCAAGAGTTTGGATGTTGGAAGGAACAAATGAAGAAGAGAGTCACTGAAACCTTGAATTAATTTGCTGCTGTCAGTTTCTCTTTCACAGTTTGCAGTCTGGTAAATAGAGGGGGGGGCAGACCCAGCTCTCCTTGGAGCCCTCCTCTTCCTCCACATGCCTTGGCTCGGCTCACTTTGGCTCCTCTCGCTCCTTTACGGCTTCCTTTCCACTCGGCTGAGGAGCAGACATGCAGAGGACGGTCGTAAACGCTGCGTCTCCTCCGCTCCTCCTCAGCTCTCCTATTGTTCCCATAACCTGATTCTGCTATCACCCCCTACCCCCCCTCTCCTCCTCCTTGGAGTCAGCTCTGGTTCAGCACACATCATCTCCTTTCCTCACACATGTAGAGAGCTGAGCACATCCAGGCCCAGGGTTTGTTACAGAGAGTCCCTGAAGGCAGGGATCCAGCAGGGCTCTGGCTTCAAAAAGAGCGACGAGGAGTCAGGAGGAGGATCCTGCTCCTCGCTGCAACAACTGAGCAATAAAGGAGTTCAGACACCGAAGAAAGACATGAAACAGAGACAGATGAAGCTGTAGACCAACATCAAACAGCTTTAACACTGTTTGTTTTGATACGACGCTCTGAACTCTGTAGACGCCGTTTTATTAACATGCTAAAACATTCTAAAGCAACATTCCGGAAACTTTCCTCTCTTTGAATCCTAAAGGATGAAATTCTCCTTCTTTGTTGGTTCGACATGGTGACAATAAAGACAGTCTTTGGATATTTTGCACTTTTAATTCCGGAACAATCTATTCTGATTTTAACGAGTCAAACTCAGTCAGAATGGCGTGCAGATGGCCTAGAGGTTCAGGTTGAGCTCTATCCACCTTTTTCCCGACTACCCATAGTTCATCGTGAGTGCCGGTTTTGCTCGTCTAGTTGAACGTTCTGTTGACGTCGCCATGGAAACCACAAAATCAACAAAAATCAATAAAAAAAAAAAAAAACTTTTCTAGAATTCCAACTGTTTCCTAACTATTCTGCTTTTTCTAGACTTCAGGCATGTTTACTAGAAAACTAACATGTCTTTAGAGTTGGGACTTTTTTGTTTAAGAATTCTGACATTTTCTGTCTTTTAACTTTTTTCTGTAATTCAAACATTTTCCAGAACTCCAAAATACCCCCCCCCCCCCCCCCCAAAAAAAAATGAAGAATTTAGCCTTTTTTTTTTTCAAATACTGATTTTTTTTTTCCTAGAATTCCTGAATTCTTACTAGGATTCAGAACATCCCCTCAATCTCCATCCTCTTTCTAGAATTAAAACTTTTTGAATTAGAATTCATACTTTTCCAGAAAACAAACTTTTTCCCTCTGAAATTGACTTGTGTTGAATTTGTGTATTCTATATAGAATTCCATGTTCTTCTTTAAATCACTATCTTTTCTAGAGTTCCAACTTATTTCCAAGAATCATGTCCCATAACTGGAATTCTGACTTTTCTAGAATACTGACATTGTTCTTTTGAAGTTGTGCCTTTGTTAAAAAAAAAATCTGATTTTCTTGAATCCTGACATTATTCAGAATTCCAGCGTGTTTCAAACACTGAATTTTTCTAGAATTCCTTTTATTTTCTAACGTGCTTCCCTTTCTAAAATTCTTTTATTTTTCTAGAGGAGGAGGTAGAGTCATAGAGCGGATGTTTTAAAGAAGTTTACACTGAGCCCTGGTTAGCATTAATGATTTCACGCGAGTTGTTTTAAGCTAGCTTTCCGGCAGCAACAGGAAGTTGATAACAGAAGGCGGGAGTCAACACACAGAGGCTTCTGAAGAAACAGGTGGATAAGGCAAAAAAAAAGGCCCTTGAGCAGGCAACCTGTGTTGAAGTCCGGCCTGTGGCCACTTTCCCACATGTCACTCCCCACTCTCACCCGGTTTCCTCCTCTGTCCACGGCCCTGTCCTCTCAAAACAAAGACATAAAAAGACCAAAAACTAAGAATGTTTTTAAGTCCTCAGTGAAAAGTCTGAATCCAGGCTTCCTGATTGCTAATGTGGATGTTTTCTCTGTTAGCAGTGTCTCTCTCTCTCTCTCTCTCTCACACACACACACACACACACACACACACACACACACACACACTCTTCTCCTGGAATGCAGCCGTTAACAGCTCGGACCGTCTCGGTGCTCTGAGAGCAGCTCAGGACAATGTCTCCTTTCAAAGGAGACGCTCCGATGAAAGAAGCCGAGTTAATTGCTGTGACCACAATAGAAACCATCGCTGTAAGGACCGCCCACTTCCTGCGCCAATTAGTGCCCCGTTACCTACACACTCCTGTGAACAAGATGTGGGGTCGACAGCTGGTCAGAGGAGCAGATTCCTCCTGTCAGCATCAGACAAATCATCGTAAATCAGCTCAGAAACACAAAGATATTATTATGACACCGGACTAAAAACTAAAGACTAAAAACAGAGTTATGACTCTTTTCTTTGACTTATGATGTTAAAGTCAGAATTTAACGTAAAGAAAAGGCAGAGATTAATTATTTTCTTTACTGGACAAACTTTGAAAAATAGTTTTTTTATGGCTCCTCTTTTTCGTATTCACCTTCCTGCAGTTTCTTTTTGAATTTTCTTGATGAATTCTTGCAGCTCTTGAGGGGTGTTAAACCTGTGGGTTTCCCCTCAGTTTTGCAGGATGAATTATTCCGTGGCGTTTTCCCAGGAGACGGAGTCGTTGTGGACCGGGTCGAACTTTTTCCTCAGGAGTTGCATTCCCGTAGCCAAGTCAGAGTAGAAACGCACTCGTTGATCCTGATATTTGATTTCTCCTTTGGCCCGCGCTGCATTGGTATGTTTTCCGTTGTCAGCATACCATCAAATTTTGAGGAACACTCTGTTCTCATGGAGTTAATAGCAGCCAGTACCGTGTTTGTCCCCTCTTCCGTCATCCCTGCTCCGTTGCCGGGTGTATTCTCTGTCTTCTAATTTTCCACTCTTATTCTTTGCCATGGCCGTTCCAAAGTGATACGTTGTTCCAAATGCGAGTTTTAGTTCATTTTAAAGTGACAAGAGTAGAGCGATGTCAAAACACGTCCTCTTACTTGGCCGCCATTACCGGAAGTCCCTGGCTCCTCTTTTTCTGTACGAGGAAATTTGTGATTCGTAATTTTTTTCGGACAGAAAACGAAACTATAACTGGAAGAGGATAACTACAGTGTTTCCTGCCCATGTAGCAACAACACCTGGACAGGATTCCCATATTTTAGACAAATACCGATTCCCACCATCTTAACGGTTTTAGTTCTTGATCTGGATCAGGTTTTAATTTGCGATTAATGATGTTAGTTGTGAAGATAACCAAACGAACCTGAATCTGAAACAAGCAACATGATTAGCAAAGAGATCACACTGCCAACTAGTGTTTGGGCAGAGAACTGCAGAGCAATGAGGACACTTCATGAAGACGTAGGAGAGTCTGTTCATGTCTGTTCATGAGCACGATGATGCAAAATGTTACGTCATCAATAAGCCTCATAGATCTACAGATGGATCCTTTATTATAGGATTTGACTTTGTTAAGTCGTCTTTTGAGAAGCGGGAGGCGGGGCAGGACAAGCCGCCTCCTGTACAGAGGGAGGGGAGGAGTAGTGGGTGTTTTTTTATTTATTTATTTATTGTCACTGTCCTGCTCATAGTGGATGGATATTTGGTAATTCAGTGTCTAGTTTTGCTCCTCGTGAAACCATAAAATGATTGGAGGGATGGAGGATGGTTGGGAGCAGAGTGTGTGATTCCTGCAGACTGTCAGATGACTCAGAGGTCATAAACCAGGAGCATCATGAGCCTCAGCCTCTGCGTCTCGATGGGAACAACAAACCGCTCTGAACAATAATTACATGGTGAGGACGCTGGTTAACCGAGTACAGTGCTGAGGCAGCAGACGGGGAGTTTTTTCTCCATGATTAAAGCTGAATAATTAGCTCTAATTACTTCCTGTTTTACACACCAGCTCCTTCAGGTCATGCACTCAGAGAACCAACAATGTTTGGCTTTTCCCAGGGTTTAGTGCGAGCAGGGAGGAGGGCGCAGAGCAGAGTGGAGATGTAGGAGCTGTTAATACGAGGTGAGCATGGATCTGAGAAACGTGCACGCACACACACACACTGAGGCAGGACTGACGTGCACACACACACGGCTGCACACAGAGGGGTTTGTTTGCCAGATTAAACTAAGAGGGAATTGAGTGACAAAACCTCCTATTATGGGCTCATTTGTATGTACATCACAGCCGCTCTTTGTGAAGGAGTAAGACGTGATGAGGCGCTCCTCCGCTCCTCAATGAGAGCCTGAACCCCCCCCCCACCCCTCCATAAAGTCCTTCAATGAGCTCTCTGCAATGCACCCAGCTCTGTGTTAGCATGGCTAACAGCTCTACAGGGAGGGAGGGGCGGTGACACACATGAGAAGAAGCTGTTTGATCTTTATGATGTTTTTCACCAAATTCCTCCTCAGCCAAGTTTGGCCACAATTTCACGCCAGGAATTGACCATCACACAGTTACCATGACGATCCTTTTTGCACTTTGTACACTAACACAACTTTTTTAAAACGCCCTCCTGAGTGGAATATTTTCTGAAACGCTGCAGCCTCCATCGTTGTGTAAACGGCACGCCGGAGCGCTGACGTCGCGCTCCATGTGGGAACTTTTAATTAGCGTACGCAAACCAGACAACAATGGCGGACTACTGCCTTTAACTGAATGTTCCTCTGTTGCTCCACTTCTGCACTCAGATAAGACTCATTCAATATATACACCAGATGATCAGCCCGCCTCTCAGCGTTGCCAGATGGGAAATATAAAATTATCGTACCAGAGCCTCAAAATTATCGTATTTTGGGGGAAATTATCGTACACCCGACAAAATAATCAAAATAACTGATAATGATCAAAACAACTGTCTTATTGTTGTGTGAAAATCACAGTTGATCCCTCTGTTTAGTGTCCTACAGGCACTTTTGTGGGCATTCATCGCCCTGCCCCACATCAGCAGCGTTTGATCAGCAGCTCGAGGCTCCGGTGCTCATTTTTCTCTCAACTGACTGACTTCCTCCTGACGGAGCTCCTACGACCGTGATTGGCTGTCAATCGTTCTGAGACGAATGACACTTAAACTATGATTGGCTGGAAACGTCACATGATATAAGATGCATTTAGGGTTTACGGATAAATCCGTCAGACTGGGGTAGATCTGTAACAACCGCACGAAATTGTCAAATTATCGTACATTTAGCCTTTTTTGGAATTATTGATCGAACATCGTACAGAGGGCTAAATTATCGTACAAATACGATAATTATCGTCTTTTCTTCAGCAGAGAGCTACGAAAAGACTCTACAGTGATATCGCCACCAACAGGCCTTGTATGTATACTACAGCGTTTTCAGTCCCTCAGCGTTTCTGTGTAAACACAGTTTTTTTTTCTCTGCGTTTTTTGCAATTTTTGCATTTTCGAGTGTAAACGGGGGCTTTAGTGTCATCTGCATATCAAGATACTTTTCCACAGCAGGAGCTTTTTCCCCTTTTGAGGAACTCGGTGCATTTTAACAGGGTTAGGAACCAGGCTCTAAACTTAGCTTGTGGATTGTAAAAAGTTCCTGCTTAGGAACTAGTTTTTCCAAAAGTCCGGTAACTTTTGGGGACATGGACTGTAATTTTTATTCCCCCTCCTTCCCTCCGTCCACACTAAGCTGACCCCCCAGCTGTGATGGACCTGGTTTAGTACCTCCTGGTCTTCTTTGAGCCTGATGGTGTTGATGTGTCCGTCAGCTCCCGGTGTTCCAGTTTAAAGAGTGACCCTGTAAACTGGTGACCTTCAGCTGAACGTGTCAGTATAAATCTAGTTTACAACAGCTGTTAAACCACAGAAGAAGTCCTCAGCATTCGATGTGTAACACGGCTCTTGTCTCTGTCTTACTGCCCTCTACTGGTCTGGAGGTTTACTGCAGTTACTGTTATTACATCATCTTTCATTTTATGTCCCATCAGGTCACTGAGATTCTAGAATGTTTCTCTTTAAAGTGTTCTTCGAGGATGATGTCACAGTTGTCCTTTGTTGTCCTTGTGATGTCATTATATTCCAGAATTTTCTGCCTCAGCACATTTCCGGCGTTTTGAACCCTCTTTGTCTCTGACGCTCGTCTCCTTCCAGGTGTTGATTCAACAAATCCATTTACATGGAAACATAATGAAAACCAGCACAGGCTGACTCTAGCATCACGTGGTCTCCGTCTCTGTCTTACTGCCCTCTACTGGTCTGGAGGTTTACTGCAGTTACTTTTATTTTTCCTCCAGGTGGAACCACAGGAACCGTTTAGTTCCTTTAAGAAAAGTTCTTGGAACTAAAACCGTCGACAGTAACAGTGATTTATTCAGTCTGACTTCAGGTGGACTTTGATTTAGTTACTTTAAGGCATTTTAAACATTTTAAAGGTATGATTCTGGATGTCTGCTGGATCCCCGTCACCAACAGTCCAGGTGAGTCACGATTGGCTGCTGAGCTGCAGGACTCCCTGACTCTCTGATCAAAGCCTCCCGGAGCTCCGTGATGCATTCCTCAGACCTCAGTCTGACAGTCACTGTGTTCCTCCAGCTGTGCGGCCACAGAGTGAGTGTTTCGCTCCGTCTGTGTTTATCTGAAGCTCTGGAGGTAAACACTCAGATAGCGTTTTAACGATGACAGACTCACAGTCGCTCTCTCGGTGAAGAGAATCCCGTGAGGCGCTCTCACGTCTCTTCGTGCATGCAGCCATCACTGAAAGCAGAGGACGCTCTGACACTGAGCGCGTCGGTAATGAGGGCGCACATCACCTCAGCAGTCATCCACATCCATCACTGACACAGGCAGCAGATTGGATGGACTTCATCCATCACCTGATGTTACACGCTCCTCAAGAAACCAGATCCTCAGCTCTCGGCCTCTCTGCTGTGTGACTGATTGTTTCTGTGTTTGGCAGGAGGTGAGCAGAGGCCTGTGGGCAAGTCCCATCTTTGACCCGCTGCAGGAACGTCCCGTTTCAATTAGACACCTCACAGTCGCACAAACTCAGAGGAACTTCACCAATCAGGAGACAAAGACCTGAAGAGGGCTGGGCTGGAAACCGCCTCAAACGCTGCACCGAACGTGGAAGCCTCTTTGTCTTTACTGATCAGATACTGAACAGCTTTCTCAGCTTTTTTCAGCAAATGCCATCGAGAAACATCTTCTTAATGAAGCGGAAAGTTAACCTCAGTTTGAGATGATTAAGAGTTTTGATCTTGACTCATCGTGAGGATTAACCATTTTCCAGGGGTCTGCTAGCTGAGCTTCAAATCACCTCACTGAGCCTGTTTCCAGACGCTTTGTCCACAATCATCTGAGACATTCAAAACAAACTGATCCAGTGTTTAGAAGCTCTAAAAATGTGGGATAAAACCGCTTCACAGTGAAATCATGGTTATCGAAGGGGCTGCGAGCTGAGCTGCCGCTAACATTAGCTTCACTTTATTACAGATTCAAATCTGGACGTTTAGAGCAGCTGCAGATTCATCCAGAGATCTCAGATTCTCTCAGAATCAAACCAAAAGACAAACTCATCGTCGAGAGGGGCCGCAGGCTGAGCTGGCGCTGACATAAACCAGGCTTGTTGATCCTTTTGAGGCCACAGAACACGTCTCCTCTGGATATTCAAACCTGCTGCTGATTTATCCAGAGAAATCTCATCCACACGCAGAGCGTATGGAAACAGGAAGAAGCATTTTCCCCCTAAAAATCAGGCTGTAAAGGGGCTGAGAGCTGAGCTGCTGCTAACCTCTAACCAGCTTATTTGATGTCATCCTGCAAAGGTGACAGAATGTTTCCTCTTAATGCTAATTCAAGGAGAGAAACCAGCAGGAGATGGATCCACTTTGTCGGACCACTTTGGCTCCAGCGTTGGGTCTTTGTGGGACTTTAGGACGTCTCTGCATTGAAGTACGAGGCCCCTCTAAAGCTGCTGGGATTCCCACTTTCCCACAGCAGATAGAAACTGTGACTGGAAGAAGAAAGGGACGATTCTTGCTCTTTAATCTGTGTCGTGTCTCTTGATTAGTCAGGCTCGTCTTCAAAGAGGACTTTTACCTCACGGAGCGGCTTCGGTCTCTTTCTGACAACAAAGGACACTAAATAAGACGTAAAGTGGAGAAGAAACGGCTCGTTTTGAGCTCAGCGGCTGTTTCATCTTTGACAAATAGCTCAGAATAAAAGCTTTAAACAAACACGCTTCAACTCCAGAGTTTAAACTTCCCACATCAAAGTTTGGAGGAGGATGGCTGCTGGAATCTTTCTCCGACCCCACGCCAAGAAGGGAAAAATCTGCGTTTATACGGAAACGCTGAAGGACAGAAAACGCTGCAGTATGCATACACGGCCAGTAGATGGCGATATAACTGTAGAGTCTTTTGGTAGTCTGTCGCCAAAGAAGAGGCGGGCTGATCGTCTGGTGGATTTATTAAATACGTCTTATCTGAGCAGCAGAAGTGGAGTCCGCCATTTAACCGTTGTTGTTGTCCGGTTCGCAAAAGTTCCCACAACGAAAGTGGAATGCGCACGCGCAAAACGGAGCGTGACGTCAGCGTTCCCACAGCAACGGAGGCTGCCGCGTTTCAGAAAAATTCCACTCTGGAGGGCGTTCTAAAAAAGTTGCGTTTTAGGTCTTTTGAAACGGCGTTTCCATATTAACGAGAGGCTGAAACGCAAAAAAAGACAAACAATAACAATATCATTTTCAAGAGCCAAGCAAGCTGTGAAAGTTATAATAAGTTCATAGACTGTGAGATAGTCACGATGCTAATTGCGTTAGCCGGTCAACGGGATTTTCCATTCATGTTAGCATTAAGCTAGCGGACTTTCGCTAACCGAAGCAAAGTAGTTAAGAATAGCTTTCCTTTGCCAAGTTTTGAAGTGACCTATTATCGGCCGTCGTATTAAAAAAAAGGCCGATGCCGATATGGGTCAAAATGACAAATATATGTGCCGATAATCGGTCTATCCCGAGTACACATATCCCGACTTTCCTCTGAGGTGTGTTCAGAGTGAATTTGTCCTGATAATGTGAAACGGGTTGGGGCCGATACTCCCAAATATTAAACTTGTTTCAATATTAATGAACAAAAATCTTCATGTGTGTGGAAAGCTGACGACTCCCGAGTCATGACTCTGTGAGTTCTGACGCGGGATGAATCAGCCGATTTTCCTCACAGACACAGACAGCACAACGCTCGCTCCACGCTCGCTATAAAAACATTAAATTCCGTTTCAAATCTCAGCCCATAGAAATACTGTTACTGAAATGAAGAGTTAACCTGCTTTCAGATCTTTTCCCTCCCACGTGTCACCCACAGGCCTCCCCTCCTGTAACACTAACCCCCTCCCCCCTCCCTCTCTCCCTCCTCTTTTCTCTCTGCTCTGTTTAAAGTCAGAGTCTCAGAGCGGCTCAGATGTCAGGACAAAGCCTGATCCTCTGTCAGAAAGGAGACACTCTCCAAAGCGACCTGCTATTTATCAAACAACCTGTTTTCCTGCCCCGCTCCGTCACACACCTTCACTCTCAGAGCCGCCGCGCCGCGCCGAGACCGACGGAGCGCCAGGCCCACAGCGACCACGCGGAGCATTCCGCTGACGGTGTGAAGAGAAATCTCTAACAGCGTGTGAAGGTATGCGAGGTGACGGCGTCTGTTTGAGTTTCACACAGACGGACGGACGGAGAGAGGACGGTTAGCTGGGGAGCTAGCTTTGTTAGCAGCTGGACCTGTGACTGATTAAAAACCCAAACAGTGAACGTGTCCACAGCTGGCGGAGGAGGAGGCGTTTCCTGTGAGAGATTACACGCTGAGGATAATCAGATAATGAGCCTGTAAGGAGCAGATCTGCTCTGTTTAAAAGGTCAGAGGTCGAGTTACACACAAGTCTCAGTGTTTCAGGGCGGGGGGGTTAAAACACACGCCGTGACCCCCTCATCAGGAAGCTTAAACTCGGGTCAGGCTTACAGCTACAGAGGCTCTGGAGGGTCAGAACAGGCTGACAAAGAGCCTCTGATCCTGCACCCTGAAGCCTGGTCACTTCAAACTTTTCTACGTTTTTTATCTCCCATCATTCATTGCAACCTGACCTCGCTGTAGCACGTTTCTGTCGTCCTCCGCGGCGCGTTTCTGCCGTTGCAGTCCTTTACTTCGACCGTGCATTATTTCTCCTGATGGAAACCACTCCAGCTCTCACATTAAGGTCGTCCTAATTGGCCGCTGCACTTTCCTCACCTAAAAATAGAAACTCGTCACAGCTGGGTACTTAAAACCGCAGCGTGCATTAGCAGAAACGGCACACTTCCTGAAACAACCTGAGAGCAAACTTTAGATATAAGAGGAACAAAACGAGAGGCTGGAAAAAAGACGAAGGAGAAGAAGAAGAAGAGGAAGAGGAGGATGTGTGTTTGTTCTGCAGGGTGAGACGTTATCTCTGTTAGCATCAGATTCTCTGGAAGGAGGTCAAAGGAAACAGCGTCTGTTTCAGACACCAGCAGCCACCTCCTCGCTGCAAAGTGTTAACGGAGTTAAAGAAAGGGGACCACGATCACCGAGGCGGGGCGAGGAGTCAAAGATGAGCCTGTTGTCTCTACAGAGGAGGATAATCACGTTAACGTGACGATAAAGAGAAGATTGGATCATGTGCTGCAGGATGGAAATCACATGAAAACCATTTGTGCTGAATTCTTCCGTGGATTCACTCCTTCACGGAGGAAAAGTGTCGCCAAAGCATCGAATGAAGGAACACAAAGGTCTGGTTTGCAGCGCAGAGAGAGAGAGAGCCTCGCTCTGGATCTGGTTTTCATCCTGCAGAAATATTCCATCATCAAACCCTAAATGGGTCATTGTTTATGGCACGTACAGAGCAGTCTGGCAACGCTTCGTTTAAAACAAAAAAAGCATTTTCGCCAAATATGAAGCATATGCTTTCACATTCAATTACCGCTGTTTTCTCCCCGGCTCACGTTTAACAAGAAGCTCTTGTTCACGGCTCAGGAAGCAGACCGCGCTCTGAGAAGCAGAGCTTTTAAAGAGACCTCAGACCGGCCTCCAAACCCTGCAGCGAATCCGCCTCCGAGCCCGGAGAAGTCAGGTCAAAGACCGAGTCAGCGAACGGGCGTGGATCGTACCCGGCTCGTTAAAAACTGTAAAAACGTCAGCGTGTTGCTGTGAAATCTGACAGCCAGCAGGAAGCTCCGTGAAACCGCTCCTCATCAATCTGAATCCATCAGCCGACGGCTCGGCTCGGCTCGCAGCTCCTGAATGAACGAGGCCTCAGAGCGTCTGTAGGATCTAATCTGGATTAGTCAAACTGCTGAGGTTACAGGGCCACGAGAAACGAGCTGATGTAATAAAAGTGCGACGTTTTTACTTTGTATAAACTCAACAAAGATGGAGGACGTGTTGTTTCCTTTTTCATGTACAAAAAAATACAGAAAAAAAAACCTCAGTTTCCGGATTAAGATCCAGAAACAACCCTCTTCAATCTGCATTCGTACCGTCGCTTCTGCTCTTTTATAAACCACATTTTTTTGAAGTCATCTTTCCAAACTGAGACGAAGATTTCACAAGAGGAAACATGAAGTTTCCTGCAACTACGTCACCACATAAATACAAACATAACAGAGAGTAAAGTTGTTTTTGAAAATACACTGACCAAAACTTCCAACGCAACACTTTGGTTTATTGCAACACATGTAATTTTCTTACGTTAAATTTAACAATACATAACAAATATTAAGATTCAAATCAAAAACACAGTTTCAGAGTCAGGAACGAGGAACAGGCCAATCAAGACACTGAACATTATTCTGCCTCAGGTAGTCCTGACAGACTCTGGCGACATGTGGTCTCGTGTCATTCTGTTGCAGCTTTGGGCAATAGCGATGGACAAGTGGAACTGTGACAGGGGTCAGGATTTCGTCTGAGGTTTCCATCAATGAAAATGAGGTCTGTCTTGTGTCTATTGCTTATTCCAGCCCAAACCATTACACTGGGTCCACCCCAGCGGTCATGCTGCAGGATGGTAGCATCAGCATAACGTTCCCATTGCCTACGCCAAACATGCTGTTCCGTTAGCCACACTCAAGTTGAACCTCGATTCATCGGAGAAGAGCACCCTGTTCCATCTGTGAGCATTCTAGCCCAAATGTGCCCTTGACTATCGCAGATGGACGTGGCGACGCACAGGAGTCAACACCACACCACGGCAGGGACGCCTTGTGCAAGTCAGCGTCACGCAGGTGGTTTTGTACAGTTTGATCGCTAATCCGGTTCTGGGGACAACCTCTGTTCTGAGCAGCAGTTACTGTAGCTGGCAGGAAGTGATTGCGCAGGTGCTGGAGGTGAATATAGCGATCCTGCTGAGGGGTGGTGACACGTGGTCTGTGGGCACGTGGTCAATCATCGGTGCTTCCTGTTTCATTATGTCAGCTCCAGAGACTTGATATGGTGGACATGTGGACGCCAAGGTTCCTTGCAACCCGTCTTTGCAACATTCCACCAGTAAGCATACCAACGGCTCGCTCTTGCTGATTTTGACCTAGACACAGCATGGTCACACGTTGACCCAGGACAATGCACAGGAATATTAAAGTTGTCCATTGCTGTAGCTATTTATTGACCAAATTATGGAAGGATTAGTCAAAGAGTTCTACTCAACCTGACGGGATAGGCAAAATTCTAAACAATGTGCAATCAAGTGGAACGAGCTGCCCACACGACAAAATCAAAACAATTTTCTGAGCTTTTTATTTGTAGTTGATGTATCATGACTCAAAACCAATATCCCATTTTATGTACACCAAATATTTCAAAATTGTATGTGTTGCATTGGAAGTTTTGGTCAGTGTAGTTTACTGGAAATCTTTATTAGTGCATATAAAAATGACTCTGGGTCTAAGGTGATATCGAGACTCTATAAGGGACTTCAAGATGTCAAAAGAGCAAATAGCACATACATTAAGCAAAAATGGGAAAGGGAGGCTAGCAAGTGCATCACTGATGAAGTTTGGTATCAATATTGTGAATTCCAATGGAAGATCTCAAGCTCACTTTCCTGGAGAACTTTTGGTTGGAAGAGCCTTTGTAGATACTTTATTTCCCCGATTCAATCTTCTCACTCTTCAGGTACCTCCAGCTGCTGGAGGAAGTGTGGCTCTCAGAATGCCAATCACTATCACGTGTTTTGGGACTGTCCAAAGGTACGCTGTTTCTGGCGTAAGATTCACTCAGAATTAGAAACTATATTTGGGACAAAAATTGCCTTTAACTGGGATGAACTTTTTTTGGATTCTTGATTTCTACAACCTTAGACATTAGAAGTAGGAAACTGTTTGGAATACTGAGTGCAGCAGCTAGAAAATCAATCACTAAGAAATGGCTTAAACCAGATACCCCAACTATAAAAGAGTGGTGCGAAACTATATATGCAATCTATGTAATGGAAAGAATCACCTTTTCTTTGAAGCACCAAGACAATACATTTGAGGACATTTGGAAGAAATGGACTATGTATATTTCCCGTAAAGGACTGGCTTATGTGTAAAAGAGATAAATAATAGTTATTTTTCTCTCTTGTGTATTTATGATACCAAGACAACACCCCTTGTTCTGTTCTGTTCTAAATTTTGTTGTGATAAGATGTATATTTGTACTTTATGAAGAAGTGTGGGATGGGAAGGACTGTACAAAAGAAAAACAAAAGAATGTAACCCACAAAATCCATTTGTTTGATATATATATTGAAGTTTAATAAAGAAAAAATGAAAAAAAAAACAACTCAAAAAAGAGGAAACATGAAGTGATGCTGTAATAAGAGAAAAATAAATCACCAATGAACAAGCGGACCAAACGTGGGCCATCTTTACAGGATTTCAGGCTGCAGTAGGAAACAGACTAAAGTGGGCCACAGGAACCTTTCTGTTCTGTTCCTTGGACTTAAAGTTCTGGGTACTTTTGATTGAAATGTGCCTCCAGAAGCGTGAAGACCAGTGTTCCTGACCTGTTCCTAAAGCCTGTTTTATACCTCTGTGTGGAATGACGTCATATTCCATTAGTGCTGCACGATTTGGGAAAAAGGTGCGATTTGCGATTAGGTGGACAACATTGCGATTGCGATTGTGCTTGCGATTTAATAAAAAAAAATTGTGTATACACCAAAACTTGCTGTATACAAACAACAGTGTACAGCACAACAGTGCTGTTTTTTTTTGTATTCAAATTAGTGGTGGGACTTGATTAAAAAAAAAAATTAATCGAATTAATTATGCCATTTGTAATTAATTAATCGTAATTAATCGCATTTTAATCACATCGATATTCAACATCAGAAGCAACACTTTTCAAACAGATTTTGGTAGAAGACTAAATCATTGAATAGTCACATACAGAAGTTAAAACTACAAAATCTGTTTATTTTGCTCAAAAGATGTTTTTTTCAAAACGCGTCAATCTCCACAGAGCAGATCGTACCGTCGCTGTCATCAGTGTTATCCATCACTCAGTGCGTCGCTATAATCCGTCTGCCAGAAACTCGTGCACTGAGGAACCGTTCTGTGTGATATAGACTATAAAATAAAATACGATAAAATACGTCATTTTTTAAACGCCGTTAATTTCCCCCCGCGTTAATTATCGAATTAATATCTAAACATACCATGATGACCATGATTGGTCATCTTACGCTCGTTCTCTCTCTCTCACACACACACACACGCTCAATTTTTTTTACATTTGTTTTTAATAATCGCACAATTGCACATCTTTTGCGATTACGTAATCGCACCTGCTGACATTGCGATTGCGATAATCGTGCAGCACTATATTCCATCCATGCTGTCGGTTTGCTGATGCAGAGGCCGGCGTACGCCGCCGACGTGCAGCTTCTCCAGGATGTGACCCGCCCGTATCGTCAGAGGGCCCAGAAGTTTAAGATTAAAGGATTTCAACTCAATCAAAACTGATTTTCTGGCTGGAGGGTTTTCTGAGGATAGTGAGGATCCTAAATTTAACTATGCATCAAAATGACGCTGAACGCAAGCCCTCTGATTGGTCCGCAGGGTGATATGGTGCTTCCTGTATTTAAAAAAAGTCTGGAAACGCCACAAACATTCGAACATTTCCTCTCCCCCTCATCTCCTCTCTGTGCTTTCTTATAGTAAAGTCTCGTCTTGTCTCATCTCATCTGTTTCTGTTTGATAAACAGAAAATGTAGCGGGACCAGAAACCGGCGATTCAGTGATCAAACAGAAGACAGTGACCTCGTGTGTTTTGGAGGAGTATTGCAAAGCGACGTGGGCGCATCGGCAGAAGTCTGTAGAGCTGGTGATTGTGTCTGCCACTACGGCGTAGAGTCCACGTAGATTTATAAACCAGATTAAAAACCTAACAACTCTTAAAGCAGTCTAGGAGGGCACCTGTATGACTCAGCCCTAAGGTCGGACAGGTTTTACAAATCCAACCTGTGGCTCAGCTTCCTGCTCGATCCGCTGTCCTGTCCTCCCTGAACAAAGATGAAAAAAAAGAAGCAAAAGAAGAAAAGTAATATGGGAGGTAGAGCCTCCAGTTTTCCGGCTCCTCTCCTTTGGAATCATCTAGAACAGACTAAACCTGGATAGTTTAATGATCCTGTAACAGCAGAGCGAAGGATGGAAAAACCTCTGACACGGCTGCTCCACCCGGATCATCATCAGACATCAAGACTCTGATCCAGTAAATGAATGTTGGAGTGATTCAGGGCAGACGGAGACTCTGATCACCTGACCCACAGAGAAAATCAGATCAGGGTCATGAGATCAGATCGGAGAGCCAGAATCCAGATCCAGACTCTACAGGACAGCAGAGCGACAGAGAGGTCTTTATATCGAGCTCACGCAGTCACTGACACGTGCTTTTAATCCAGCTTCAGTTCAACACAGAGACCTGCGAGGACTTCAGGAGACCTGCGAGGACTTCAGGAGACCTGCGAGGACTTCAGGAGACCTGCGAGGACTTCAGGAGACCTGCGAGGACTTCAGGAGACCTGCAGACCCTTTTGGAACTGCAGCTTTCAGCACTCTGTTGTTTTCTTGATCGTGTTTTAAAAAAGGATCTTTGTCCTCTGACCTCTGAACGTCTCACTTTGACCCCTGCAGAGGTCTGGCTCCTCCCTGCAGACTCTTCATCCAGAGTCTCATTAGAGTCCATCAGCCCTGAAACCTGAGCCTGACCAACACTCCTCTCTTAACCTTTAACCATCAACCTCTCTCTCTCTCTCTCTCTCTCTCTCTCTTTGTTTCTTCACCTGACGTCCTTTGATGCTCAAACACTTCACACACACACACCTGAGATTCACACCCTGATAAGACACAGCTGGTTTACAGACTGACCCCCCAACAGCCGTTAATATGAGCGGAGACACTTCTGACATCAGGAAGGAAAGAAGAAACACAAACGAGCCTCCAGTGGTCTGAAGACGAGACGCAGAGCTTCACAAACAGTGTCAACAAACACCTCATATAAACCGCTCTGCAAAAAACGGAACCATTTCATCCAGCAACTCTGGGGTCAGATATCTGGAAAAAGTCAGACAAACAGGTAGAAATTAGAGCTTAAAAAAACCTAGATTAATTTCAAATTCAGACAAAAAAAACTCAATAAAATCAGGATTCAAACTAAAAGTTGCAACAAAGAGAAACAAAAGAAGAAGTCCCAAAAAGAGGTCAGAATTTAGAGATTAAAAACAGATCAACTTTAAATTCAGCCAAAAAAAAAAAAAAAACCCGAAATAAAATCAGACTAAAAGTTGCAACAAAAACGAAAAAAAAAGAAGTCCCAAAAAGAGGTCAAAATTTAGAGATTAAAAAACAGATCAATTTAAATTCAGCCCAAACAAAAAAAAAAACGAAATAAAATCCGGATTCAGACTAAAAGTTGCAACAAAAACAGAAAAAAAAGAAGAAGTCCCAACAAATGTCAGAGATCAGACCAAAACAAAGTGAGAATTCAGGTATCTTAGATTTTTTTTCCAGTTGATACCAGTTTAAAAAAAAGAGATTTACTATTTTAACAAAATTTAGAATACCTGGATTAATCTCACAATTCCAATTGTTTGGTTTTTTTTTTTTAAAGAAGTTTGATGGAAAGAAAAATATATTTTGAGCCTAAATCTAAAGATTCTTAGAAAAAAAAAAATCCAAATTCCGTCTTTATTGGATTCAGACTTCATGACAAAATCCTGTGGGAATAAACTCAGAATACCAACGACAGAAAAAAATCCAGATTAAAGTCAGTAATCTGAGTTTAATCTCAGCGTTCTGTCTTTGAAAGAGATTCTAGATCTTTCTGTATTTTTCCTGGTCCAGCCTCATAAAGATGAAAAAAGTCCAGCTTCCTCTCTCTTCCCCGTGGTTGACTTAAGCTCACAAAGGGACGTAATTAAGACGTGGATCTCTGTGGTGAGGAGAAGCTGTGGAACATTTCCTCTCCCATCGCAGAGCCAAAAAACAAAAGCCTCAGAGCGTTCCTGCTCCCCCACTAAACGTTAACACACCGCAGAGATGTTTCCAGACCTTCAGCAGACAGAGAGAAGAGACTGCAGCTTTACAGAGAGCTCAGAACTACTAAAAATACAGAACTGAGTGTGTGAAGGTGTGTGTTTACGGAGGGAAACCAGGTGTAAAGGTGAGCAGCTTTAACACTCTGAACGTCTCCGTGTTTCCTCGCTCACAGGAAGCAGCTCATGTTTAATGCTTTTTGAAGAGCAGCAGAGTTTGAGGAAGAGTTTCAGAGCCAGAAAGAGATCAAACACGGAGAGACGAGGAGGAGGAGGAGGAGGAGGAGGAGGAGGAGGAAGAGCTGCAGGACATCCAGCTCTCCTTCTTGGATGAGATGAGTCTCTGTGAATAGTTCTGCCTGTTTAATTCATGATGAGTTTTTCTGGGAGGGCTTTTTGGACCTCGGTCTCGGCTGGCTGAGAATCTGAAAACTTGTTTTTCTACGAAGAGGATCTGAAGCAGCTCTGACAGCGACGTTCATCCCTGTTTTTACACCATGTTTTGACTCTTTACTGGATCACTGCTCTGAGAGAGTTTGTTTCCAACACGAAGAGAACGTTCTAAGATTGAATTCTAAGATTGATGTTTGGATTCTCAAACGGGAGGACTTTCCTCCTTCTCAACCAAGGACGGAAAACTCCAGATTATCTTCTGTTGTTTCAGATTATCCTCTCAGATTATCCTGTGGTCTGAGGTGTGTTCAGAGTGATAATCTGCTTCGAAACGGGTCGGGGTCGACAATCGTAAATATTAAACTTGTTTCAATATCTAGGACCAAAAATCTTCATGTGTGTGGGGAAAGCTGACGACTCCCGAGTCATGACTCTGTGAGTTGTGATGTAGAATGGATTGTAGCCAATCAGGAGGCGAGCTGACTGAGGAACAAGGAAGCAGACGTAAACAAAATTTAAGCATGTCTGACCTGACATGGAAAGTTTGTGAGGAAAGTCTGTGTTCCAGGATTTTTTCAACAGTCTTTTTTCTTTTTTTTTTTGTTTCGGGAATTTAAAAAACGGTCCTCAGACGCCATCATTCCCTCTTCTATGTCCTCTTCCACGCTGCGTTTGGAGTTAGCCGGTTGTTGCTATTTGTTGCTGTGTTTCTTCTTCTTTGTTTCTTTTTCAGATCAGGTTTGGTCAGGTGAGATTTCTGTCTTGGAGGACGAGATTCTAGATCGGTGGTGGGACAGAACGGTTCTGTGTGTGGTGAGCTGTGTTGAGGTTATCGCAGCACACCACACACAGGACGATCCAAACTGATCAATGTCTTGTTTTTGATCTTCATGTGTGAGCTCTCTGACAGATAAAACATCTCTTCACATGAAGAAAATCCTTGTGTGTGGATCCCGCTTTAGATTTAAGTCAGGATTCTAGGATTAAAATCTGAATTCAAAACTAAAGTCTGGATTGAAAGATAAAAGTCGTCCTGAGTTCAAAGTCGGGATTCTACCATTAAAGTCAGAATTCAGAGATAAGTCAGAATCTTAAAACCAAAATCGGAGCTTAAAGCTAAAATGTGACACCGATGTTGGAATTCTGAGACAAAATGTTAGAAAATTCAGGACTCAGAATAAAAAACACAGAATCCCAAAATCCCAATTGGAAGAGTTGTTTCCTGTTTACTGTTTCCTGGCGTTTCTGATCGTCACTCTGCACACGCTCAGTTCAAACACGACGTTTTGAAAGCAGACAGAAAGGTTTCTTTCCCCTCAAACATCAGAGAGCGAGGAGCTAACGCTACCTCAGTCAGATACAGAGCTCTACCTTCAAAGAGCAGCACACCTGAACGAGGGCGAGCGAGGGAGAGAAAAGGAGAGTGAGGGAGCGAGAGGTGCAGCGGGGGGCTCGTGTGTCATCTGACCTGGTTTTTCAAACAGACCTGAGAGGTTGTAGGGGAGGCAGCGGTGTCGCTTTCACTCAGAGCTTTTCTTTAAGCGAGAGAGAGAGAGAGAGAGAGAGAGAGAGAGAGAGAGAGAGAGAGAGCGCACAAAGAGAGAGCGACACGTCCGCCTGAAACCATCCAGAGATGAAAGAGCGGCGGTGGTGAGGTCATGGAGCAAAAACGCACCGAGAGGATTTCAGGGTCGATTATTTAACAGAGAATATTTCTGATGGTTGTTTTCAGCTGAAGGTCAAAGGTCAGTCCGGTTACATCTGCGGCTGGAAGCTGCTTCCTGTTTGTCTAACATGACTTCCTCTGTCCTTTCACCTTCCTGCAGCTTTAAAGGAAGCCTCTCTGATATTTAATTAAAGCTGTATCTGATCCAAACCCCGACGGACCCAAACGGTCTGAGCGCTTTTCTGTCAGGATTTACCACCCCGACAAAGTCAGACTCAGAAAGGGGGGAAGAGTTCCCTCATAATCAAAAAGATCACGAGGGACTACACCGTACCAAACACTTTCATGGAGGTCAGGCCTTTATAAAGTTTTCCTACACGTCTTTAAATTATGACCTTGAGGTCAGAATTCAGGAAGTTTGTCATGATCCCATAATTCCAAATTCTGATACTGATCAAAGAATCCCAGAATTCTCTCCTTGCTCCCCAGATTCTGACCAAAATCTTAAATTCAGAAATTCTGAACCTGACCTCAGAATTCAAGAACTCTAACCTCAGTCTGAGCGTTCTAGAACTCTGACCTCAATCTTAGAATCATAAAGTTCTGACCTTGATTTTAGAATTCCGGAATTTTGACCCTTATCTCAGAATTCAAAATTCTGGCCTTAATTTAGAATTCTAGAATTTTACCTTAATCCAAGAAAAATGAAATTCTGACCTTATCTCAGAATTCAAGAACTCTAACCTCAGTCTGAGCGTTCTAGAACTCTGACCTCAATCTTAGAATCCTAAAGTTCTGACCTTGATGTTAGAATTCCGGAATTTTGACCCTGACCTCAGAATTCAAAATTCTGAAATTGATCCATTAATTCCAAAATTCTGGCCTTAATTTTAGAATTCTAGAATTTAACCTTAATCCCAGAATAATGAAATTCTGACCATATCTCAGAATTCTGGGAAATAAAGTCAAAATTTGAAGAAAATCTCAGACTGAGGGACTGTAATTGTCTCCTGGAGGTCGGTGTGAATGAATTCTAGAAGAAGATTCTACTTCCTGAACCGGTGAAGATGTGAGGTGGCTCACTCCTGTAATATGAGAATGACTTAAAGCGTTTTCACAGCACTAACGACACGTAACGACAGAACACGCCAACGACAGAACACGCCAACGACAGAACACGCCAACGACAGAACACGCCAAGTACAGACGGTTCAAACTGATGGAACATTACTATAAACATAAAATCATGAAAAAAAGGTTTTTGTGTTTTTTGTGTTGTTGTCATTTGTTCTCCTGTTTCTGTTTTGAAGTTTATAAAACACTCAAACTAACGGGATCAATGACGAAGTCTGTCAGTGATTTACGGCGTCAGTTTCGACCAATCATTGCTGGCCGTTTAAAGTCAGTGCTTGCAGGCGTCGTTTTCGTACCAGCATCAGTCTTAACTAAACTCCATCAGTCAAAAGCCACACACTGAATTCTCCAGAATAACGCACACACTCAAACAAGCTGCCCGCTCTGTGCAGGTGTAGCTGCTCGCTCGCTCAGGGAGCGGGGGACGCAGCTTCCTGTCTTTATCTGCTGAGGCGACGACAGGACAGATGGAAACGATGCTCGTGTTGTGTCTGACAGCCGGCATCTCCCCGTCACCTCCCCTCGCTCTCCTCTGCTGCTCAGACAGGAAGTAGATGTTTTGTTTTGTTGTAGTTGTTTCCTCCCGGCGTCACGCCAGAGCGGACGAATCCTCCCCGACGTCTTTCAGCACCGCTTTGTGTCCTCGTCCTGGTTCAGACCCAGACACATGGCCGTGATCTTGTCTTTCCACACTGTGAACCAGGGGTCCCCGTTCTGTGTGTGTGTGTGTGTGTGTGTGTGTGTGTCAGGATGGAGGGTGAAGGCCGGCTGTCCCTGAGGGTCTGGACAGCAGCGTGGTGGGCGGAGTCTGGTGGCTGTTTGACTTCCTGTGGTGTGAATGGAGAAATCTCAGGAGGCGTTAGTCGCCACTGGAATGTTAAAGTATGTCATCACTCTGTGTGTGTGTGAGCATGTGTGTGTGTGTGTGTGTGTGTGTGCACCTGTGGTACATGTCTGTGTTAATTCCCTCTTTTCTCTGACTCGTCCAACTCAACACTGATAATCGCTTCTTTCCTCCATCATTTGGTAAAAATCTGAAGACGAGTTGAGAGGAGACTAAAAAATTCAACATTTCTAATTGAAGCTTTTTGGCCTTAAAATTTTTAAAACTGAAGTTCCCAGACTGCCCACTAGAGTCTCTGCGTATATATTTATGTGTTGTAGAAATCCCTGAATCGGTCTGTAAACCCATCAAAACACTCTGTTCTAAAAATAGCTCCAGATCTTCATCAGACTTAATGAAAAGATGACGTCATCAGATCAGTACTCATTATGTTTGACAGGGCTGGGCCTCAAACACCAAGGTCTGGCCAATCAGAGGGAAGGGGGTTTGTGGAGCGGGGAGCCTTAAAGAGACAGCAGCTAAAAAAAGCCTTTCAGACAGAGGCTGAAATCAGAGTTTATAGAACACCAGGGAGATTTATTAGAGCTATAAATCACATAAAGAGACTACAGGAACACCAGAGGGACAAACGAAAACAAGAAAACAAAAACTATAATTAATGTTTATGAAAAAGAAAAAAAATCAATAAATGTTAAAACACTGATTATGATAAAATAGTTCAAGGCTGAAATTTTTTACTGTAACTAACAACTATTTTCATAATCGATTAATCTATCGATTATTCTCTTGTTTATGTTTCTCAGAGTCCATGATGACATCATCAAATGTCTCGTTTACAAACTAAAGATATTCAGGAGGCAGAGAAACCAGAAAACATTCACGTCTATGAAGCTAGAATCAGAGAATTTGGACTTATTTTCTTAAATTATTACTAAAACCTATTAATCGATTATCAAAACAGTTGACGACTAATCAATTAATCGATTAATCGTCAGTTATTCGATTAACTGTTGCAGCTCTACTCCAGACTAAAAAGTTGAGGCTCTTTAGTTTCTTTTAAAAACACTCAGAGATTTCCTGAATGTTGTGACATCATCAAGTGATGCTGAACATTCTAGAAGCTCATTGGTGGAGCTGCAGCATAAAGGACATGGACTTTAGCATCAGTTCTTAAAGGAACAGGAGCCAGAGCAGAGTTTGAAGGAGGAAATAAGGGTTTAAAAAAACAGATTTTACTGAGCTGGAAATCATGTAAAGATACTATGGGGGCACCAAAGGGACAAAATAAAGACTCAGTGATGTTAGATTAAAGTGACTGAATAAATAAATAAACTGTCAGTGGGTCTCTTTGTGTCAGCTAATCAAGAACCAGAGAACCAAAGAAGAGTCTGCAGAAAGCCTCCCCAGTATCAGAGTCGGTTTCTCTGGATCAAACAGCGATTGAATCATCTCAGAAACTGAGTTTCACACACTCGCAGCCGTTTCAGGCTTTTTTCTGTCGAGAAATCTGCTCCCAAACAGCCAACAAAGAGGCTCAGGGTTAAAAAAAAAAAAAAAAAAACCCTCCTCTGTGCCATCCCTCCGTCAGATCTGATTAAAAACACTCCGAGGTCTGCCCGAGCGCAGACTCCGGGGGAGGTTCAGAGAGAGGACAGATGAAGACGGAGGAGGGGGTTCAGAGGGAGGCAGGGTCTGGCACAGTTTGAGAAAGTGGAACAAACGGAGCGAAGAGGAGCAGAGGAAGGTGAAGCAGAGTGCGAGTACAGCAGCCGCACGGAGAGGAAGTTTAACGTGATTAAAAAGAGACGAGGAGGAAAGCACGCAGGCCGTGTAATGAGCTTCACTCTGCTCAGAGTTTAATAAAGAACGCTAATGTCTTAAAGCTCCGGCTGCTCCGGCTGCAGGAGAGAGACGTGAAACACTCAACAATCAGGTGAACGAGCCGAAGGTTCAACCGATCATAGAGTCCAGAGATTAATCTGGAACCAGAATGTTTCAGGAAGAAATCTTCTCCCAAACTGCCGGGCAGCAGAGTTCTGGTTCAGCGTCTACCGAGCAGAGACTACGAGTGAACCGAAGACTCTGCAGAGGAAACAAAAGACTGTACGACGAAAGAAGAATTCGGGGGTTGAAAATTCAAGAGCATATCCACATAAATCAGACGAACGAGCAGAAAAATGTGTTTTCATCTGGTCTTCGATTGTTTGCAGGACGAAACATCCGACTGCATGTTATAAACCAGTTACGTTGATCACGTCTTTGCAGGAAAATACATTTTAATGATGCATTCAGGGACTAAATGCAAGAATGCATGAATCACTTTAATTTGTCTCAAACCCTTGGACCTTAATTTAAGTGTTGCAACGAAAAGTCAGCACCTCCACCTCCAAATCTGATGACTTCTTTAGAAGACAGAACAGAGAGAGATGAAGGTAGAGAGTCTGGATGAGCCGGGGTGACGGGATTGGCTCGTTCATACGGCGCATGATGCAACGCTTAGCTAAGCAGACGGCCCAGATTTTGTCCTTCAGATTCACGCTCGTGTGTTTTTGCTTTTTATTTCTATTATTTGCGAGGAAAACATCAGACTGCGTTTTATAAATCAAACAATGATGTTGATAAATTTGCTCTTCTGAGTCTTTGTAGGAAAATCAGTTTTAATGATGCATTCAGGGACCAAATGTAAGAAATCTAGTGACTAGATTTTATCACTGTGGATCTAAAATCTCTGATTTAAGGGCTCTGAGAGAGGCAGACTATTTCAGACTCAGAAGCACCTGGTTCCAGCAAGCAGAGCCCACCTGATCACAAAAACAGCTAAGTGCTAAGGTGCTAACGAAGGATCGGATAGTCGGAGTGATGTCATGATACATTTGAACTTTAAACATTCCCCCACAGGCTCATTCAAGCCTCAAAGACCTACAAACAGAGCTGAACGTCACAGCGTCTGTGCTGATATCGTATCGTATCGGTATCGGCATCAGCCGATACTCAAGGCGGCAATATCGGTATCATATCGGAAGTGAAAAAGGTTGTATCGGGACACCCCTAGTTTGCACCAGCGCAGAGCCCAGCTCACTCACCATGTTTAGATTTGAGACGAACCGATGTGGATTTTTTTTAGGCCAACGCCGATTCCGATATTTTGTAGGGAAAAAAAAATCTGATTACCGATTAATCGGCCGATTTATTTCAAAAATATATGATGAATAAATAACTTATTTTTTTTGCCCCTTAATGCTGACATTTATAACAGTTGACTGTTTTAAAATACTTTGTCCTTTAGAATTTAATTTTATAACAGAGAGACACTTTCAAGAATAAAAACAAAAAGGGGACGATAATCGGCCGATTAAATCGGTTGGCTGATATATCGGTCGGGCCCTAACACAGATGGTCCAATAAAAATTTGACCCCCTTAAATTTAAAGAAACCCTTCAGGAAAACTTGTCTGAACATCACCAGATATGGTCTGATCTCTTCTGGAAGAAATGAGCGGAAGAAGCCACAGAGAGGACGAAAACCAAAGCTGAAGAGAGAGAGAGACATGTTCAATAAAATAAAAAATCTGACGCTTTACAGCAGCATGAGTAAAAACCATGAAGGACAGGCGGCTGACCGAAACCACAGACGGGCTGTGGAGTTGAAACAGACCACGAGCTGGATGTGGAAGACGTAAACAGAAAAGCAGTGACCTGATTCAGGCTGACGCTGTTCCACCAGGACGCACAAACACGTCAAGACTTCAGAGGAAACCACAACACTGAGCACAGATGGTTAGACCGCCGTGGTCAGCGGGGAACCAACGCCACATCAATCAACGAGGCGGTTTGTTTCAAGGCGGAGTGAAGTCACGACCAGTGAAGAATCGGAGCAGAGAGGACGGAGACGAGTGGCAGAGACAGACAGGTGTTTCAGTTTAAAGAGCCACCCTGTCAGCCTCAAAGGTCTGAGTGAGAGTCAGAGTCCGAGTCAGCACTCAGTCAGAGATTCGAGGTTTTCAAGATCTAACGCCTGGAGACGTCAGAAGTACCATGTACCAGTACCAAACATGGATTCAAACGCACCAAAAGACACGTAAACAAAAACCAAACTCAACCATCCCAAACACCGCCAGGCCGTCTGCAGGGTCACTTGTAGACCGCTGACCTCTTCCATCAGCAGAGCAGGCCCAGCTGAAGGCCGAGCACTTGAAACACCGGCTCCTTTCAGCCCGGTTCAATCTTGCAGCCCAGGAGGGAGGAGCTGAGGCTGATTGAGAGCTGCCTGCTGTCACTCCTCCTGTGGCCCGACGAGGCGACGAGTTCATTCAACCCCGGGACACAAAGAGTTAACGGCTGCTGGGATTATGCAACGGCATGCCAGACTCCTTTCTCCTCTCCCCCCTCCTCCTCCCTCTCCTCCTCCTCCTCCTCTAAACGGACCCGAGCCAAATGAGGCATTCCTGCACGTTTCCATCAGATGCATTTGAATGCAGCGCTGCTCACGCTCTGGCACCGACGTGGGAACAAAACAGGGATTTAGTTTCAGAGAGGAGCAGAGCTCCCCTCAGCAGGGCCTCACACCTGCCTGCAGGGGGGAAAGTTACCCTCAAGTTTTACAACCGACGGCGAGGCCCCGAGTCAAACATCGGAATTTAACGATCTTCAGTGCTAATGATGCTAAAGGTTATCACTGTTAGCAGAGAGCGGATCCAGGAGACCAGGAGGTCAAAGATGGAACCTAAAGACCACCTGGTTCCTGGATACCATACCCTGAACTTTCATCTCTTTGCAACTCTTTGGCTTTTCCTGTATCCAAAGTTTAGGAAAGTTCCTGGAACTTTTCAGATATGTCCTCCCCTTGTTTCCCCACACGATCTGAGCAGAAAGGATCGTCACGTGTTCCAGACCCCGCTCGGCTGTTGATTCAAAAAATTACTGAGATGGAAAAATCTGAAACAGACAGAAAAAGGACTACGGGTACAAGTTTGAAGATGTTTTTATAAATGCCAAATTTAAAGACTGAATCTCTGAATTCTAGAGTTCAAGACAAAAAACTGATTTAAAGAATTCAAGCTTTTTGAATTCTTAATTTAACCACAAAATTCTACAATTCTGTGACCAACGTAAAAATTTGACTTTAAGTTAGAATTCCAGGCAAGACAAAAAGTTAAAAAAAGAGAGAGAATTCTAGAATTAGATTCTAGAATTTTGATCTTAAAACTCGAGAATTCTCAGACCAGAAACAGAATTCCAGTCAAATCACTGGAAAAATTCCTGATAAGTAAAAGAAAAAGTTCCGATATTTTTCATTCCTGACCTAAAAGCCTGGATCTCAGAATTCTAGAATTCAAAGTCCAAAATTTGACTTTATTTTCTGAATCCCGGGTTGAAATGAGAAATCTGTAAAGTGAGTAATCTGAGATTAAAGTGACTGTTAACTTTGAATTTAGAATTCTAGGACTTTCTATTCTAGCTAAAATTCTAAATTCTAGAATTCTGTGATCTAAGTCGGAATTCTCACTGAAAACATGGGAATTCTGGAATTCTTACACGCGTCAGAAATCTCTCTTTGAGCACATCGTTCAAGAATTCTGAGCTCAGCGTAAAATTCCGATTTTAATTTCTGTAAGCTGGATGAAAACAAATATTAGCTTCAGTGTTTTTTTTTGTTTGTTTTTGAGATGACAGACTTTTGACTCTGAACTTGGAATTCTGAAGGTCCAGGTTGAGTCTAAGTCAAAAACCTTCATCCATGCAGGCAACAGAGACTCCTCAAAACCAAAACCAGGATCATGAACCAGAGTCCAGGAGGAGAGAAAAACCCCACAAACACACACTGACACACACACTGACACACACTGACACACACACTAACACACACTGACTCACACAAACACACACTGACTCACACTAACACACACTAACACACACTGACACACACTGACACACACTGACACACACTGACACACACTAACACATACTAACACACACTGACTCACACACTAACACACTAACACACACACTAACATACACTGACACACACTGACTCACACTAACACACACTGACACACACACTAACATACACTGACACACACTGACTCACACTAACACACACTAACACACACTAACACACACTGACACACACACACTAACACACACTGACACACACAGACACACACTAACACACACTGACTCACACTAACACACACTAACACACACTAACACACACTGACACACACACTAACACACTGACACACACAAACACACTAACACACACAAACGCACACTGACTAACACTGACACACACAAACGCACACTGACACACACTAACATACACTAACATACACTAACACACACTGACACACAGACACACACTAACACACACTGACTCACACTAACACACACTAACACACACTGACACACACTGACACACACTGACACACACACACACAGCATGCTCGGGTCATTAGGTGCAGACTCACTCAGAGGGAGCTTCTCCGTCCTCACTTCTTAAAACAAACTCAAACATTCAAATTACCCATAATTCAACTGAGAGCTACGAGCACACAACCAATCACACGCCCAGGGCTACAGGTATCACCATGACGATCTCTGGACTCATAGAGGGAACGTTTGCAGGGGAGGGAACCTCTACTTGGTTCCATCAGGTTCCTGATGCTTCAGTCCTGGAGCAGCAGAGGAAAGTTTCTGCTGAGACTTCCTGAAGCTGAAGCATCGTCCTCAGTACGACCTGAGCCTCACAGGAACTTCCTGTGGAAGAACTGGTGCTTATAGAACGTGTAGTCTGCAGGTAAGAGAGGTTCATCAACGTTACTCTCTCTCTCTCTCTCTCTCTCTCTCTTTGCATCCATCTCTGAGCCTCGTTCTACTCAGCTGTTTGTTAGCACAAGGTTTTAAAAAACACTGCAACCCCAAACAACATGTGCCAAAAATAGGATCCAGATCCAACATCGGAGCACAGATGGGAGAAGTAAAGCTCGTCTGGAGGACTGAGGACTGAGGAGACGAGATCCCATCGACCGCGAACAGACGAGCGCCTCATATGAGACATCAGGTCTCCAGGATCTTAACCTCTGAGAGTGAAAGAGGATCCTCCTGAGGGGGGGCGGGCTGTGAGTGAACATACCACGGACTCTGAGGTCTAAAAGGTTTAACCGGAACCTGAATAAACACGCTCTGATAAATGACCAGAAACCAGAGAGCACACAGACCCTCAGGATCCTCCTCCGGTCTCAGTCTGCTGCTCCTGCAGCTCAGACTCTCTGATCTTCACTCAGAGGAGGATCCTCTTCTTCATTCATCATGTTTCTGATCGGTCTCCTGGTCACGCAGACGATTTCAGTTTAGTGTCGCCTTGTTTATCTTCAACTTCTCTGTTTTTTTCACCTCCAGCTGAAACAAACCTCAGACTTTTCCTGGAGCGAACAAACTTCAGATGTTTGTGATTATAAAACCTGAAAAATATGGTGATGAGTCCAGAAAAAATACATTAAACATCAGAGACCATCTCAGGCTGGATCTGACGGTCTGTCCTGCTCACCCCGTTAAACTGACCACCTGTTCACTATACATCATCCCTCACCTGAGCTCTCATCAGGCTGTGACCCGTTGTTTTTTGAATATTTTATGCTCTAAAGCATCAGATTACAGAGAACAGGTTTAGGGATACTGAAAAAAATCCACTTTAATCTCAATAGTCTGATTTTTCTTTTTAATTAATCTGGACTTTAAGTTCAGTCCTGATTTTTCAACATTTTTTCTTGGAATTAAAACGAGAAAATTTTCAGAATTCTGAATTTTTCTTCTTTTTCTTTTTCTTTTCTCTGAATCTGAACTTAAATCTATAAATTCAGAGTGTTTTTCTTGGAATTTTAACATTTTCAAGAATTTTTACCTTTTCTCACCAATCTCTTTCTTTTTGAAATGACATCTTTTTTTAATGACGGCGTTTCTTCAGAATGTCCAGAAACTAATATTTTTGGGAATAAAAACTTTTTTATTCCCAAAAATGTTTTAAAAAAAATAAAAATCTCAAACTCAGATAAAATTCTACTTTTGAGAAAAAAGATGGAATTTTTTTTAAATTTTTGAACTTTTTCTTGTCATCGAAATATTTCTCAGAAATGGCCCTTTTTTTTTAGGAATTTAGACTTAAATTTCGGGGTTCTGAATTTTTTTCCTGGTTCCAACATTTTTCGCTATCAGAATCAAAACTTTCTGGATTTTTTTAGAATGTTATTTTTTTTTAACGGAATTCTGACTTTTCTTGTAATAATGACGTTTTTTGTTGAAATTGTGATTTTTTTACTTGAAACTTTTTTTTACTGAGAACTGAGACTTTCAACAGAATTCTCACTAGTTTTTTGGAATAATGAATTTTTTCCCTCAAAATCTAGATTTTAACCTCAGATTTCTGACGAAAAATCGGACTTTTCTCTGAATTCTGACTTGAAGGTCAGATTTTAGTTTTTGTTCTGGAAAAAAAATTGTTTGACTATCCCAACCTCCAAAAAAAAAGAGAGGACGTTTTCCTGCTCTGTGTGGTTATTGTCTGGCGGTTTGAGTAGAAATCAGGTTGTAAAGATGAAGCTGAAAAGCTGTGACAGGAAGGTGAAACGGAGCGCTGACTGTGACGGAGAACGGAAAAAATCAGTGAAAATTTTTCAGCACAGAGTCTCAGATACTCAGATCAGAGGCAGGCTGAGGGGTTTAGTGTTTTTGGCGCTTCAGAAACATCATTTTAAAAAATTGCCGCCATCTTTCCTCCTCCATCCCTCCTCCCCTCTCTCTCTCCCTCAGAGGGTTTAAAAATAGCTGGCGTCTGAAGCTGTCAGAGAGCGTACCTGGCTCGGCTCTATTCAGGACTCGTATAAACACAAACCTCGGCCGCCTGCAGCCCCCCCACTGATCCACACAGAGGACACATTCATGTGGCGGGCAGCGTTTGGGGGCTGAGGAGGGTGAGGAGGGGGGAGGACGCTGTCACAGGAATGTTCCAGACCATCAGGGCAGCGCTGACGGCTCAGGAACAACACAATCACTGCTGGACCGCGCTCAGACCGCAGATCAGATAAACCTGACTGAGTTGTGACAGGATGAGCGTCGAGTTCATGATCCGGGGATAACAGAGCGCTCCTCACACCGCCGAGGAAGACGCCTTTCAGGGCCTCCCTCACACGCCGCTCAGAGGTTACGAACTTTAGAGGGTTTCAACAATGTGGGAGGGCGTCGTGTCGTGTTCCTCTCTCTCTCTCTCTGTCTCTGTCTCTCTCTCTCTGACATGCTAACACACAGTTGTGAATATGATAATCAGACGCAGCAGAGTGTGAGATGGAAGCTCTCTCCTGGGAATATTTGAAGACGTGTCAGAGCTTCCTTTAGCGAGGGATGAAGACGCTCCAACCAGGCAAACTGACTCATTAACGCTCATATTAATGCTGCATTAGTGTGAACTGAAGTAAAATGCACCACATCAGAGGATCGTCTGCGTATTTACACACTTTCTGTCATCTGGAACAGCCCTGCACACCTGAGCAGCTCTTACACTTCAGCAATTGAACATTAATTGTAGCTCGAATCTCTGGCTGAGTGCTGCACTGTTTGTCTTATTATCTAAACCTGATTTAAGTTACCTGATAGATGAAGTTCGGTCATCTTTAAGCTTTAAACACTTTTAAAATGTCTTCATGTTCTTTGATTTTGCAGCAAATCACTGAATCCCTGTGAATGTGAACTTTTATCCTTCACATACGTTGTTTCTCAAATTCCAGCACTTTATGCATCATTTTCAAAACTAACCAACGCTTCATTTTGTGTTTTATTTTTATCTTTGTGTTAAACAGCAGCTGAGGATAGGATAAAAGAAGTCCAATTATGGGTAATGTTTAGCGTAAAGTAGACGGATTGGACTGAGGAGCCGTTTACACGACAACTTTTCACCCGAAAAAGCAAAAAACAGTGAAAAAAAAATCTGCGTTTACATGGAAACACTGAGGGACTGAGCGCACTGCAGTGTGCATGTCAGGCCTGTAGGTGGCGATGTCACTATAGAGACACACAACATGTGACAATGTACGTGTGATGCGATGCCGAGCACGACATCAGCGTTTCCACTGAAATCTCCAGTTTGCCGTTTCCACGGCAACCGTGGCCGTCGCATTTCAGAAAAATTCCTCTCTGGAGGCCGTTTTCAAAAGTTTCTGTTTGAGATCAGCTAAAACCCCGTTTCTGTGTAAACAAGGCCGGAATGCAACGATACTTTTGCGTTTCATCCTGTCATGAAAACAGCCTGCTAATATCGGCAGGACGTCCAGAAGCAGGAATCATGACAAACACAATAAAAATCAACAGACAAGCAACAAAAATTATGCAAGAACAGAACAAGAACCCAAAACACAAAAACGCAAAGAAAAAAAAAAAACAGAAAAATGGTAAAAAAAACCCAACAACATCAGGACTCAACGACGCAAGAACCGAGAGCAGGAACAGGGACCAGGACCACCAAAGATGAGATATTTTAGCCTTGTTTCTATCAAGCGGTCTGATCTGGATCAGTACAGTTCAGTACGGGTCGGATCGGTAAAACCTGATCCTGTTTGCATTTCCACAGCCAACCGTACCCTTCTTGGTCAGCGGCGTGTAAGCTGGATGCCGATAGCCACATCAGCTAGGTATTAGCATGACCACCTAGCAGTGTAACGGTGCTAATAAACAAACAGCAACAACAGAAGACACCCAGCTGTTCATCTTCTTTGTGATTCAAACATGGCGGGAAAACGAGTTGGTCTTCATCATCGGTGTCATACGGGAATTCTTTTGACCAATCAGAGAAGTCTAGCTCAACCTTCTGGGGTTGTATCGATACGTCTGGCATCCCAACAGACGGGAACGGTACGGGTCAGTTATTCTGGACCTGTCCTGGTTTTAGTCAACGGAAACGCTACAAAATTTGTTCCGTATCAAGACGAACCGAACTGAACCGAACCGAACTGAACTGCTTGGTGGAAACGGGGCTGATGCCAGAAGATAAACGAGGTAAAAGCTGCGTAACTCACGATACGGTTCCAAAAAGAAAACAGTAACGACACAAAAATATCACCAAACAGATTTTTTGGATACCGACAATCGTCACAAGAACGTTTCAGCGAAACATGACGACATCTGATGAGCTGAAGGACAAAAGTCAAATAGACACTGAGTCAGGGGGATGGAGGAATCTGTTCTCAGAGCGTATTATTTACAAACTCAAATTCGGATATTTGGAGGCTACAGATTCGTCTCATGTTGACCCACATACAGCGGTTAAAGTCACGGTTGAGGAGGCTGAGTCACGGTCATGACTCCACAACAAACGTCACCCCTCACATCACATCACACGTCCACCTCAAGACCTGAACAATAACAGCAAACTGTGTCCTCATCAGTCGTCAGCGGACCCTACGACTCATTTCAAACCGTTTTACTCCAAACTTAATTCAATAAATCTAAAAGAAAACAGCAAATATAACCTTCTTTCAAAGCAGGTTTGACTCCACATGAATCATTTTCCACATGCATCCTGCACAGTTTAAAATCTTCATACTGAGAGATTTAATCTCAGTTTAACTAAAACTAGCATGCAGACTGATGTGCTGCAGGTAAACTCGTGTTGAGCAATGTGGTGTTTTTGTTTGTGCACAGCTGAGGAGTTTTTTTTTTACGAGGATCAGACTCCAGGAGTCTCTGCCAGGAAGGTGAGCAGAGAGGAGGAGTTTGTTTTGGAGTGGGAATGGATGCAAAACACAAAGAAGGAGTAAAGAAGGAGTAAAGAATCCCTCCTGTCTGGAACCTTCCATTCAATGAACCTTGAAAAGTGGGATGCAGAAATACTCACTGGATTTCCAAAGAACGAGTTTTCCCTCTCTGACTCCTCTTGCATTTGGTGCATTTGTTGTTTTTTCCCCCCAAACTGGGGTCAAAATGGGGGAGGGGAACGAGCCCCACTTCCTCTGCAGACACCCCCCCACCACCACCACCCCCCAACAAACTGCTCTTAAAGTTTCACCCTGAAGGAAAGCCTTCCTCCAAGGTAAAGAGAGGAAAACAGACAACTGTATTTCTCAGAATGAGACAGATTTATCGCTCCTGATGCACAAAAGCAGCTCAGAGCCGCAGCAGCAGCAGCAGGGAGGTCAGAGTCCGGGTCTGCCTCAGAGAGTCTGCGCTCATTTCTTCACGTTAAGCCTCGAAATGAATGAAAACACGCAGGAAACCTGCTGCACGCTTTGTGTGAGGTGATAAATCTCTTGGTACAGACCTTGTAAGCAGAAGAATCCCAAAGCGAGCATCGCCTCCGCTGCTGCTCTCCTCCTCCCCCTCACCGCGGGGGTCCTCCCGGCTTTCCCCCGCCGGGTCTCGCTCTCTCGGGGTACATCCATGACCGTCCTCCTGCTGCTCCGGTTTTCCCCCGGTTCTCTGTCTTCTCCTGCGGGAGAGCCGCGGGGCGAATAAAGGGGAGCGTCAAAGATATCCGTGCGTCACCGCGTGCGTAAAGGTAAACCTCGCTGCGTTACCTGCGCAGGTCCCAGGGGAGGGGGGGGGGGGACCACGGCCTGCTCACCTGGTTGTTGTGGAGACTAAACGTTACGAGGCTCAAACATGTGGAGGACGCTCCGGTGTTGCAGGCCAGACTGAGACGAGTCCACCGCGAGAAGCCGCGCGGAAAGTTTGAAGCGAAGTTTAATCCTCCAGATGTTTCAAAGAGCGGAGGTTTGGAGAGTTTCCAGCCCGTAGAGGTTCATCACAGCCCGGGGAGTGAGTCCGCTCTCCGCCGCGTCCTGATCCACCGAGCGCCGGTCACTTCTGTCCGCGAACACACCGAGTTACTCTCCACCGCGTCTCCAAGTTGGCTTCCTCCCACCGCCTGTGAGATTTTCAGCCAAAGCGTCAAGGTGCGCGAAGTATCATGGGTCACTTCCGGTGGGGGACTTTCAAAATAAACGAAAGTGAGATTTAACTGTCAAATTGGATTTTTGTAAATCTTATCATCTCAAAACCAACAACATTGATTTTGTTGTGTTCATTCTTTTCAGGATTGTTAATTTTTTAAAGGTGTTGTAAACACAACGAGCTTTATTTACTAAATTATTTTCTTATAATGCTACACAATGAATAATTGGCTTTAGAGTGATGGACAATAAATAAAGAAACAACAATAGAAGTAGTGTCACGCGATTAAATATTATCTATAAAACAGTCTTTGAATTAGAGACTACGGCACACCAACAGTGATATGATAAAACAAGAATCAACAAAATAACAAGAACATAAAAAATAGAGATGAATAGTAACGGGTGGAGTAAAAATCATGACCGGGAACAAATTTATCATTTATATGTTAAGTGTTTGAGGCCAATGTTTACTGTTTTTTTAATATAATATAATATAATATAATATAATATAATATAATATAATATAATATAATATAATATATGACCAACTTTGTGATTATTAATTTTTTTTTGGAAAATGACCGCTTCTTTTCTAAAAACAATTGAACTAAATTTCAAGAATTGCTCAATAAAAAAAAAACAATAACCTTTAAATGGCGGAAATTTAATTTTTTGTAGTCTAAATTTGATGAATCCCTTAAATATTCTCTTAAAATATCCTCAGCACGGACAAAATATTGAGTTTCAACCGATATAAGTTTTATTAAGGAGATAATTTAAAGTATTTCTCAGTTTACTAAGATCATTTAACCCTTTGGAGATAAATTTCTTTACGATTAATAAAATCTGTGCTTTTGTTTTGAAATACCAAAATCCTATATCCGGTAGTAGCTTCTTTCAGTTAACTTGACGTCATTCCTTCTCTTTCCATAGCGGAGTTTCCGGTCCGTTCACCTGAACCTGGATAATGAAGACAACAGCGCCACCTCCTGGTGTAGCCCGGTCACTACTCAGTTGGAAGATGAATCTGTTTTTTTTTTTTAGAGAGAATAAAACATTTAAATTTTTACAAACATAATAAACGTGGACAAAACACGTCAGTTACAGATGCTCAAATTAAATTCAAGAATATTTATTTATTTTTTAACAGAAGTCATTCAATTATTGATGATTTGTGACTCTGGGTCATAGATTTATGTTATTTATATGTTATTCGTATGGTATTCATGGAGTTTTACACTTTTATTTCTACACTTTTAAATGATATTCAGTCTGGTAACTTATTCCATCGCTTTCTTACAGTGTTAGGATTATTTTGCAAATATAAAGAAGAACTCGTCCTCACAGAATAATTATCTGATCACTTTTTAATGTGAAACTTGAAATCAGATTTATTTAAAAATCTAAATAAAGGTTTTTTAAAAATAAAAATAACCCATCACTACACTTTAACCCCAGCTCGTGTAAGTCTGTCTGTATAACGTCTCAAAGTTCTACAGTAAAAAAAACCTGTTAATTATGATTATCATTATTATGATCACTGTTACGAAGGGGCCCACTTAAAGCTGTAAAATTTATTTTATTATTTTTGAATATCTGTTGAATATTTATATTTATTTGTTAACGTATTATTTCAAGTTGAAAATTCTTTTTTTTAAAATATGTTGTTTTCATGATTTATCATTTTTATTTTATTTCTGTCACTTAATTTCTATTTATTTCTGTATTTATTTTTAAATTCTGTTGATGGGGTGTTTTTCTGAGTTCTGTACTGGGACAGTAGCGCCCTCTGTTGGACACTCTGAGAGGAAAGAGAAAACTTGAAAGAAATAAGATTAAGATTTTTCTGTTACTTTTTTATCATCAAAAGGTGCAAATAAATGTTTAATTTTATTAATAAGCGTTTACAAACCAGCTCATTAACACTGTGCAGTGATTAAAACAACAAAAACAAAGATAGAGATCATGTGTTTTCTTTATCTCCACATTTGTTGAGGTTATCAGTCAGACTCTCCTGAGGGACAAAAAGCTTTTATTTATGACATCCAATGAAACACTGAAGACATTATAAACTGTTTACAGACTGACGCTCTCACAAAGATAAGATCACAAGATTAAAAAGAAGGAATAAACCTGCCTTTGTGTGTTTTCAGTGTGACCATCACTGTGTGTTTCAGCTGAATATATAAAACAAGGACTGGGGGATGAACTGGTGTTTAAAAACAGAGCGCTGAATAATGTGGGTAATAAGGTGAAGGTGTAGCGAGCGTGTTCTGAGGCATCTTGTTGGTGTTTCTCTGGGGCTTACAGTTTGTAAAAAGATGGATGTATGACAGAGGTCAAAGGTGAGAAAGGCCGACCTCAATGCTTGGCCTCCTTCATGTTCACACGCTCCGGTCCTGTGGAGCAAAAACACTGATACGACCAACCACAGCAGACATGCTCTGCCACAGACAAACAGGAAGTTCAAATGTTGGATCTGATCATAAATGTAGGGATGCACAGATATATGGACATCAATATCAATATATGTAAAAAAAAAGAAAAAAAGTTTCTGAAATGATAAAATTTTGTACAGACCGAAAATCATACAAACTGAATTTTTGAATGTCTCCCTTTATTTTTAAAGGACCATTCTTGACTGATGAACAACTTCAGTTGATCAACAGTCCGGGGTCTCTGTTGTTGTATTTTGTGCTTCATAATGCTCCATACATTTTCAATGGGAGACAGGTCTGGACTGCAGGCAGGCCAGTCTAGTACCTGCACTCTTTTACTACAGAGCCACGTTGTTGTAACACGTGCAGAATGTGTCTTGTCATTGTCTTGCTGAAATAAGCAGGGACGTCCCTGAAAAAGACGTGGCTTGGATGGCAGCATATGTTGCTCCAAAACCTGTATGTACCTTTCAGCATTAATGGAGCCTTCACAGATGGTCAAGTTAGCCATGCCATGGGCACTAACACACCCCCATACCATCACAGATGCTGGCTTTGAGACTTTGACCTGAGAACAATCCAGATTGTCCTTTTCCTCTTTGGCCTGGAGGACACCACGTCCATGATTTCCAAAAACAATTTGAAATGTGGACTCGTCAGACCACAGCAGACTTTTCCACTTTGCGTCAGTCCATCTCAGATGAGCTCGGGTCCAGAGAAGCCGGCGGTGTTTCTGGGTGTTGTTGATATATGTCTTTGTCTTTGCATGGTAGAGTTTGAACTGTCACTTGTAGATGTAGTGATGAACTGTGTTAACTGACAATGGTTTTCTGAAGTCTTCCTGAGCCCACGTGGTAATATCCTTTACACAATGATGTTGGTTTTTAATGCAGTGCTGCCTGAGGGGTCAAAGGTCACGGGCATTCAGTGTTGGTTTTCAGCCTTGCTGCTTACGTGCAGAGATTTCTCCAGATTCTCTGAATCTTTTGTTGATATTATGGACTGTAGATGATCAAATCCCCCAATCTGTCCCAGCTTTTTAGGAACGTGTTTCAGGCATCAAATTTAAAATGAGTGAATATTTGTTAAGAAAAAAACAATAAAGTTTATCAGTTTGAATGATAAATATATTGTTTTTGTAATGTGTTCAGTTTAATATAGGTTAAACATGATTTGTGAATCATTGTATTCTGTTTTTATTTACTTTTTACGCAACATCCCAACTTCATCGGAAGTGTAATTGTATTAAAACAGATAAAAATCAGTCTGCTAATGTAAGCCTGTTCACTTATGATGTTAATTATGATTGTTTAATAAAGCGTCAGGCTGTGTTTTTCGGTCTTAAAGGCGGACACTTCTCTTTAAACCCTCCTCGGTTGTACTTCTGCTCTCTGGGGATCAGGTTTTTGGTGGGAAGCGCCATCACAGGGTTAAAGGTACAGTACTGTGCGTCAGCTGATACGTAACGTCACGTAATGCGCGCTGAGGAGTGTGAGGGGGCGTGCCCGCTCCTCCGCTGCTGCTCCGCTTCCTGCGCGCTGCAGCGCTCCACAAACAGCTCTTTCTCACCGCGGATCATGTGCCTCTCTCTGCGGCTCTCTGAGGAAGTCCGCCTCGATTTCTCCTCCCAGAGTTTCTCCTCTTCCTCCACTTGACAGCCCGCTCTTCCTCCATCTTTCTTCAGCGGCTGTCAGCGCTGAGAGGACCGGGAGGGTGGATCTGTGAAGCCGGAGCCCAGCGGAGAACAGCGGCGCAGCCTCCCCGCTCTCTCCTCCTCCTCCTGCGGCCGGACGGAGCAGCTCATGGAGGCCCCGGCGGAGGAGAAGGAGCCGTTCATGGATGAGTCCCTGCCTCTGCCTACCCTGAGCCCGGCTGTGCCCCCTTACGTCACTCTGGGCCTGACGGTGGTCTACACCGTCTTCTACTCCCTCCTCTTCATCTTCGTGTACGTGCAGCTCTGGCTCATCCTCCGGTACCGACACAAGCGGTTCAGCTATCAGACCGTGTTCCTGTCGCTGTGCCTGCTGTGGTCGGCCCTCCGCACCCTCCTCTTCTCCTTCTACTTCAAGAACTTTGTGACGGCCAACACTCTGGGCCCTTTCCCTTTCTGGCTGCTCTACTGCTTCCCGGTCTGCCTGCAGTTCTTCACGCTCAGCCTCATGAACCTGTACTTTGCACAGGTGAGTCCGCACAAGCTGCAGGTAGAGGTCTTCCTCTAAGGAGCGGAGACACTCTGCTGTAGATACTAAAACAGGATATGATGCTTTACAAACCGTTTCAACCTGATAATTAGTTGCACAAAGACAAATATGTGTTGAGAACTGTCACCTGGACTCTTCTACTACAGAGCCATGCAGTTGTAATAAGTGCAGGATGTGGTTTGGCATTGTCTTACATAAATATTTAAGGCCTTTGTGTTCACAGATGATTATTTTTGAAATTACTTTGAGTCCATGCGGTGACTTCCACTACAGAGCTGTGCAGATATCTCCTGATTTTATGAATCTTGTTTAAATATTATTTACTGTTGATGATCGAACGGCACAATTTCAGGATTTGATGTGACGATAAATTAAAAACAGGTTTGAAATTATCTGTAAACCATAAAACTTTTATTTTATTAAAATTTTAATCGTGTCTCGACATTATTTTTAATTGAAGCTGTAATTTACTTTATAGAGTCCCAGTCCCGTTTGGGTTAACTGACTCAGTAACTTCATTTGAAGTCATAAAGTGAAGGGTTTGTGTGACTAGCAGCTGTTTACAGGTGAACTCATCCACATGACATGTCTTAGACTTCCTGGAGTGTCTCTGTTTGTTTTTCTGTGGTGTAAATTTTGATTATGGAGTCCAGAGAGGTCGACGGGAGATTGGAGACGTTTGTTGTTTTTCTCGCAGTTCCTCAGAGTCTGTTTGGACTGGACTTAATGAATCAATACGGTGACCCTCCTGACCTCAGGCGGTTCAGAGAAGGTGAAACAGTTCAGAGCAGGCTTACCTTAAAGCAATCAGCTCTGTCTGAGAAAAACAGAAAAATACTGACTGTTAAAGGCTTTTATTAGATAAACAGGACTTCACCTTTAATTTGATCCTGATCAGGTGACATTTAGACTATTTTTGATTGAAATACCTCTAAGAAACTCCAGGTGAGGTAACGTTAGCCTCATTCCTAAGCATATAAAGAAAACGAGTGAGCCAAGATAATTCACCGTGATGAAACATTAAAAATCAGAGAACAGATTAGTAACTTCATAATACCATCCACACAAGATTAATAATGATACAAATAATTAATATTTATATGTTGTAGAAATCCCCGAGTCCGTCTGTAAACTGATCAAAATACGCAGTTCGGAAAACAGCCCCTGATCTTTGCAAGGCTTGCTGAAACTCCGCCCTCAAAACAGGCCTCCAGAGGGCCGGCCAATCAGAGGGAAGGTGGTTCATGGAGCAAGAAGCCTTAAAGAGACAGCAATGAGTTTTTTAGAGAGAGAAAGAGAGAGAGCTGTAAATCATGTAAAGAAACTATAGGGACCCCAGAGGGACAGAATAAAGAAAGAAAAAAGCACTGTCCCCCCTCACAAAGGGTTAAAAAAGTTGCTCGTTCAAAGTCGAAACTTAACGTGAAAGAGGAAGAATATGTTTCACTGAAATACAAACAAAGAGAGCATCGCAGTCAGACGTTATAATAAAAATCATCAGATTTTTAAAGTCAGAACAAGAAAAAAGGGGAACTCCAATAAAACTCCAAAGTGATGAAATATGATCACATGATTTGGTTCAGTCTCTCCAGATGATCCTGTTCTGTTGATTTGTGACAGACGGCTGAACGTGTCTGCGCTCTGCGCGATAACTGCTCGTCATGACCTCAGCTGACTCTAACAGTGAACTTCCTGTCTGAGATCAGCGTGTCGTTTGAAGCAGAGAAAGCAGAAGTGAAAGCAGCGTGACACATTTATATGACACACTCTGATTTCTCTCCACAGGTTGTTTTTAAGGCCAAGTCCAAATACGCACCTGAGCTCCTGAGATACAGGTAAGACCGGTTTACACCCCAGAACAGACGAATCAGCAAAGATAGAGGACTCTGCAGGCCTCAGAGAAGATCTAACACTTCTTTATGGATTGATGTAAACATAGTTTGTTTTTAACGCACTGCGCTCGAACCTCTTCTTCCTCAGGCTGCCTCTGTACCTCTTCTTCCTCTTCATCAGTCTGCTCTTCCTCGTGGTGAACCTGGTTTGTGCTCTTTTGGTGAAAACGTCCTCGGCTGAAGTCCACACCATCGTGCTCATCAGGGTCGCCATCAACGACACGCTCTTTGTCCTGTGCGCCGTCTCGCTCTCCGCGTGTCTCTACAAGATCGCCAAGATGTCTCTGGCCAACATTTACCTGGAGTCAAAGGTGAGAGAGTCAAACTGTGCTGAGCGTCACGGAGGACTCTTCTGATATGTTGGTTCCGTTTCTTTGCAGGGGACATCAGTGTGTCAGGTGACGGCGATCGGAGCCACCGTCATCCTCCTGTACGCATCACGAGCCTGCTACAACCTGGTCGTCCTCGCGCTCTCCAACAAGAGCATCAACTCGTTCGACTACGACTGGTACAACGTGTCTGACCAGGTGATCCTCCATGAAATAACCTGAGACTATCTTTGATTTCCTACGAGTTTCACCAACACAGACACATTTTTATCTCTATGTTCAAGGAAAGTGAAATGTTTGTTTTCCAGGCGGACTTACAGTCCACTCTCGGGGACACCGGTTACATCGTCTTCGGAGTGGTCCTCTTCGTGTGGGAGCTCCTGCCGACGTCTCTGGTAGTTTTCTTCTTCAGAGTCCGACGGCCGAACCAGGACAGGGTGAGTGACGTCAAGATGAATATCAGCCTCAGTTCAGAGGTAGAAGATGACAAACCTTGGGCTGAAAATACAAAGCCCCTCCTGTTAGGGTCAGATTCTGGACCACAGGTGTAGCACACTGTCCCTGGTTCTTCTGGAGCGTTTGTTGTTTGAGTTTGGTGTTTTTCCGCCTCTGCATTCGTCGGCCTTGGTACATTCAGGCAGCCAAAACTTTGAAAGTGTGATGTTAAAGGGGAGGTGATGTCAACAAATTCAAGGTTATTTTGCACAGTAAGTCTGTTCACTGTATCACCGCTACCTTAAAAACCAGACGTAGAGAAAGTAAGGCGTCATTTTTGATTCTAACAATCACAGTTTTCTTCTACGACACGTGATACGTGCTCAAAATGTGAGAAATTCATATTTTTCCTCGACGGTTTTGTGTTTTTGTTCATCCTGCAGAGCGGCTCTGGGATTCCCGGTCACGTCTTCTCCTCGAGGTCGTACTTCTTCGACAACCCGAGGCGCTACGACAGCGACGACGACCTGGCGTGGAGCGTCATGCCTCAGAACATCCAGGCCAGGTAAACACAGGGAGATGTTATCCTTAACACCTTAAAAAGAGCAGCTACAGGGGTCAAAGGGCACAGGGCGGACGATGTCTGAGCTTCACTCCTGTGCTGCTCTAAAGTTCTTGATAATCCCTGTTTCCCTACGTTTCTGTCTCACGGTTTTGACTTTGTCTTCCTGAAGTCTGGCGGCCGACAGCTACGAGTGGGGGAGTCAGAGCAGCGGGATCAGCGCCTACATCGGTGGAGACGACAGTTACCTGCCGGCTCCTCCGGAGCAGCTGGGACATTACTGACAGGTGTCCACAGACTCCGGCTCACCTGTGGACCTCTTCTTTTTAAACCTGTATATTTTTGCACAGTCTCTTAGCGTCAGAGGCACATGGGGCTGATGGCAGCCTCCACTCCAAACATTCAGATTTTATTTCCCGTAGAAAACTAACAGACTCCTCTCTGCCAGTATGTACAGTCCACTGATGAGACCTTCATTTGCACAAACGTGAACAAGGTTCACCTTAAACTTTGTCCTCTCAAACATTTTAACTGTATAGTTATTTAATACTGCTAATATGTTTCCTGACTTTTGTAAAATGTACTGTTCCTCTATTTTATGTACTGTCGTTCTTTTTCATACAGATTTTTTTTACTTAGAAGCGACTCATTAATTCATATTAAAAAAGTGAAATATGTTGTAGGAAACGTTCGGATGTTTTTTTTGTTTGGCTGTTCAGAGTTCAGTTTTTACAGACTGCATTAGTGACGTCTTTTGGCAGTAAGTGGGCGGACCCAGTCGCCATGGTTACGGTCCTTGTCTTTTATAATTGGCTGTTGCAAGTGAAGAAGATGCATATTAAAGCGGGAGAGTCATTATGAAAAATGGCGGACCAAAGTTAATGTGTTGAAACTAGTGAGATCTAATAGTTTCCACAGACATTCTTCGGGAATCTTCCAGAAGAATTCAGTGTTTCAACAACCAATCATAACAGACGAAGACTGTAACCCGTTACATGTAGGGATCCGATGATGGCAGGGTCCGCCCACTTACTGCCCAAAAAGGAAATCTGCTCACAAGCTAGAAAACCCACTCGTGAGCGAGCAGGAGAACAACGACAGTTATAAAGCCGTCATGTCCTCCCTGCTCTGCTGTGAGTGTTGCTGCTCAGTCACGACACTCAGGCTACTAATGAGGTCTGAAACTTCATCACTGCTGTCCTCCATGCTGGTTCTCCATGAGCAGGACTCCTGCCTTCGTTTTTGTCTGCGGAGCAGAGCTGTGTGCGTGTGTCACTCCAGAATGACGTCAAAGTCACATTAAATGCGACCTGGCTGTTCAGACCGCCGTCACCGTCAAAAAAATCTGAATTAATCGGGTTCATTACCACGTTTGAAGGTGTCCTGATTCAATGTGACCGTGCTGTTCAGACTGTCAGAAACATAGACTTAAAAAAAAAAAAAAATGGACGTCATCTCACTCAGCGTAAATGGAGGTCGCCACAGAAACTGCTCCCCCTGGTGGCTGGCTGCAGTATAGGTCAAAAACTCTCTTCATTTCAGATTAATACAGCTGGTAGAAATGTTTCTCTCATCCGTATGCTGTGGTGATATTTAGATATTATTGGTCTGCTTTCTGTTCAAGTCCTCTTTATTCTGTAAAGTTTCTTTTTCATTAGTTATTAGACGTTAAAAACAAGGTTTTATATCTCGGTTAACGATGATTGACAGCTGCTGTTCTTATAAAATAATAAAATACATCAGGAAGGAGAGTTAAGAAGAGATTAGACTGTCAAAAGGAAAAAATAAATTATTTTTGTCACCTGCTTCCACTCAGGTTTTCTCAGAGTCCCTTTTACGTCACATTTGCCACTCATGTGTATTGATGACTCATTTCATATATCTACAAATGAATTTTGGATATCCGTTATTCGAATTTAAGATATCTGTAATTCAGTTTCGCCTCGGCAGAATTCAAATTACAGATATCTTTAATTCGCCTCAATTTAAGATATCTAAAAAAGTATTTACGGATATCCTAAGTTAAATTTCGCCTAGGCGAAATTCATTTATAGATATCTGTAATTCACATTTTGGATATCCGCAATGAGTCATCCAATACACATGAATGGAAAATGTGACGTGATTTCACCTAGGCAAAATTGAATTACAGATATCTGTAATTCCCATTTAGGATAGTCAAACTCAGCTTTTAAATGTTAAAACGGCTTGCCATACCGAGTTCCAAACTGCCTTTGTGATGTCATACAGGTTGTGATGTCATAGAGTGTGTGCAATAAAAACAGTGTGGATGCTGAGGTTCAGAGCAGGATTTTCCAGCTGATGTTGAGGTAAAGTTCACAGTTAGGAATCATTTATACCACTGAAGTCTTCTACATGTTTGGGTGGATTTCTTTGCATCGCATCAAGTAACAAGTGGTTCTTCTCTTTCCTCGTGTTCTGTAGATTTTTTTCAGGTCTGAACTTTTTTATTAAAGTGTGAAACTTTTTGCAGCGTCCTGCTGGGATCAGAGTAATCCTTATTTCTTGGACCAAAGGAGTCCTAATCCTCCCTAAAAGTTCTTTCCTCACTCCAAAGATTTGACTCGGATCAAACTGAAAAGTGGATTATTCAAACTAATTCAGTTAAAAGCCTTTTTTTCTCCTGAACAACAAGTTTTTTTTTCTTCCTAAATTCAACCGAGCGGTAACCTCAGGTCCAAAAATATGAGACGATGTAAAAGTGATAAAAACTGCAGAGTGTATAAATCCAACCCTGTTAGATGAACGCAGACTGATTTTAACTGTTCTGAAAAATGTTTGATAACTGGGAGACTTTTCTCAGCTTCAGGGGGAAGAAGTTCAGTTCAGACCCAGTGAAACATCTGTGTTTGTTTCAGGTCCACAAAGTGATGGTGCAATGCACTGAGAGCCAGCAGGGGGCAGCAAAACACAGTAAATAATGCAGCAGGACAGCAGCCTGTATATCATCAGTCGTGTGTTTCTCTTAAATTCTGTGATTTTTTTCTTTTAAAGCGAGGAGGCAGGACGACCTTTCGTCTGCAGAGCTACAGGAGAAAGAAACTCAAACTCCAAACAGGCTTCCTGTCAGAAAAAGGTGTTTTTAATTCAAATCATTCCTCGTATCATTGCAAACTCAAGCACGTTTTGTCATACAGTAGCTTGGAGCAGCTGATTCCGTGTGAAAAGCATAACACATGAGGCATATGCAGAACACTGTACCTTTAAGGAATTAACTGCAAAAACCAAAATGCAAAAGATGGAGCTGCTCTGAGAGCCTCCGTGACGTGGTTCTCTGAAGACCACAGCGTCCTCCGCCAGAGAAGCAGAAAATCCCCACAATCCCTTTCAGAACAACGTCGTGACATTCAAGGTCCGCCGGGTCGCCCCGTTCGCTGAAAATCAACAGAAATCACTGCGTTTTTGTTTGTTTCCCCTCTGCGAGCGCGGAGCGTCCAGCCACTCCAGCAAAAGTCTGCTGATCCGCTGCGTAAAACACACACACATGCTCTCTATAGGCCACTTTCTGAGGACAGAGCACTTATTGGCTGATTGATGGAGGAGGTGCCGGCGTCCCACTAGCTTGGGTCGGAGGGTTTGCCCAGTTCAACTTTTACTCCTTTTTCTCCCGCGCCTGGAAACAGAGCAGACAGAAACGAGAGAGAGGACGTTAGAGAGGAGAAATCACCGCTGGTGAAAACGAATCTGTCGCACCAAAACTGTCCTATCAGGATCTGCTGGATCTCAAAGCGTGGGATGGCGGCGACGCCGAACAGCTGTTTGACATTTGGTTAATATTCCTGGTATCGAGAACAGAGAGGGAAATCTGAGGTAACAGAAGAGGTTAATGAAATCTGAAACGGATCCAAAGAACCAGAACTGGAGTTCAGTGACCGTACGCTGCTTCAGGTTCCTGCTTCCTCCTCTAACCCGTCACTTCCTCAGAGCGCCACATTCCGTGAACTGAAGCCGGGGCTGGACGATTACGGCAAAAGTCAAAATCATGATTCATTGAATCTTCTACCTCGATTTCAGTTAATGCACTATTATCCCATTATGTTTTCATTCTTGCATTGGTAAAGCTAAATACGGTCCGGCTTTGACGCGGTTTGTTTCATTCTGAAAGTCTCAGGCTCGTTTTCCAGGTAGTTTCCGTGCACTACTTCCTGTCCCGCTTGATCTTCTCGACTCTGAAACGACGCGGCAAAAATAGGACGGCTGCAGATTAGCTGCGACCTGCGGGACCGCAACACATCGGAACGGATCCAGCGTGAGTCGACACATTGACTGGAATGGAAACCATCTGATCTGGTGCCGTGACGGAGCAGAGGCAGACTGGAGACGCATCTGGAGTATTTCAGCTGTTAGTCTAAAAACTCCAGAAAAGTCGTCCACATCTTCCAGAAGGTGGAGGGAATTTGGGGGGAAAAATGTTATACGCTTTTTTTGTCACACCCCAAATTAAAAATTAGCAACATGGTACTCAGCAGCGATGTTGGAGACAGTTCAGTGTCAATCAGTCACATATTTTCTGGTTTTGGGTAAAACTGTATACATTTTTGGGATAATGTCATCCAGTCTTTGGAAGATATCCTTGGTTATAAGATCCCTAGAGATCCATTTGGGCATGACCTCTAATGACTTGATCCATAAAAAGGACATCTACCTCTTTAAAATTCTGATTCTTGCTTGTAAAAAGGCGATCACAAGAAACTGGCTGAAAAGTGATCCTCCAAGTCCAACACAGTGGTTGGCCACAGTTGAAGAACTATATTCAATGGAAAAACTGACTTAATTCTTACGGACTAAAGCCCGGACCCATGATCAACGCTGGAATAAATGGACTGATTACAGGAACAGAAAGACGGGTTGTGATGTCAACTGTGTGGAAAAGTATTAATGGGAGAAAAAAAAAACTCCAGAAAAGTCGCTAATTTGTCCCTCGTCGCTTTTTAAAAAATCAAAAAATCAACCGTCACGTCAGTTTTACGTTGGTTGGAAGCTCTAAATGTCGGTTTTGATCGAGCCACAACATTTGAGTGATTGTTTCTGACCGCAGACAGAAAGATGCACAGACGCTCACCGTGGAACCAAAACGCTGTACCTGTTTGAAGCTCACCTGTTAAATACTTCTCTTTAGCTCTGGCTCGCTCGTCTGCATCGAAATACCAAACCGTGATGGCGTATCTGCGGGGACAGAATCAGAAACGTGAGTCTCAGTGAAACCGAACGGACTGACTGAGCATGTGCAGTACTCCGGTTTGGATGCTGACCTTGTAGCGAAGGCGGGCTGAACCTCATGAGGGTTTCGTCTGTCTGACCAGAAAAGCAGCAGACGGTCAAATTTGGGCTCGATGTCGGCAAACTGGGCCTTTCCTTCAGGGAAGATTCGAAGAAGGCCTCCGTGTTCCTGCAGAGGAGAAGAAGATTCCATTAAAACATTCACACAACAAGAGAAACACCTCCTCTGAGGGAGTTTATGACTCCTACAACAGATCAGCTTCATCATATCTCATGTGCGGGCCTTTTAAATGATCAACATAGGACGACAAAGTTAAGGAAAAGGCTTGTCCGAGTCCAGGAGGAAAGCTCAGGATCGGAAGCAGCAGCGGGGGGGCGGCCTTCCTGTGGAGGGATAGGAAGAATAACGCACAGGAAAACTGCTCCGGCTGGATAAAGGACCTGGAGAGTGAAAAAGCAGATTGCTGCGAGCGTGCTGCTTAAACTCTCACACGGCTGATATGATAGGCCTCTCTCTTCACACGCAAACTCTCAGCAGCAGAAAGGTTCACACCCTGTCTTTGGCGGAGTATTGATAGTCCCACTTCAACTCGTGGTAACGAGGGGGAATAACGGAGGTGTGACCGTCGCAGCACAATGGGCTCAAAGAAGAGCGGAGACAGCTTCACTGTGAGCTGCAAGACGTTAGTTTGACTGTTTGACTTCGTCTGTGACTGGTGGTGACGGAGATTAAACCGGTGTTTGAACACAGGATGACCCCCGCCTGCAGGACATGACCCTCTGACCCACATCGAGCTGAGCTGGACTCGTTTCAAGGGCAACACCTACAAACCAAACATGTGATGAGCTCTCAGCTCCGGCTCGTAGAGGAGAAGAAGAAAACACTGAACCACCTGAAAAATTTCAGCTCGTCCTTCAACAGTCAGTACGTTTACATGACCGCAGCGCCCGGCTGGGGTCTAATCTAATCTGTAATCTGTAATCTGTGTATACATGCAGAAAAGAGAATCAGACTTCTGGCTGAGAGCGTCTCACTCCGCTTCAATAGGTGGCGCTGTGTCTGCAGTGACCCTATTTATCATGGTCACCTCCTTCCTCATCCAGCTGAACGCCGAGACCTGCCGAATCCAACCGCAGCCCGATAGCAACCACATTATCTAGGTATCAATCAAATTCGTCGGCGACTTATTTAATAATCGACGTCGTCGTTTTAATATTTTTTTAAACTTTATTTTTCCCTCCAAACTGCCGCTGTACTTTCACCTGTCTCGTCTGCCGTTCTGTCCTTGACGCACACGCGCAGAAGTGGTAACCGGGGTAACCCGTGATGTCACCGGAAAAGTTATGCCCAACAGTATCATGGCTAGCCGGCAACAGAGCTGGAAAGTTTGGGAGCATTTTTCCAAAATAAAGGAGAAAAGTGTGCAATGCAAAATCTGCAAAGCAGAAATGTCCTTCCATGACAGAACGACGGCGATGCACGAGCATCTGAAAAGACAGCACGCCGTGGCTGATTTATTTTCTGACCAAGAATGACAATCTCGGTAAGCTAATTGGCTAGTTGGCTGCTAACATTAACGTCAACAGGGAGCTACCTACTTAATAGCGATGTCATGTTTGAATAGAAAATTGGTACATTAAAAAAAAATGTCAGAAATGCTGCTACAAGCTGCAAAGTTCATTAAAAGCTGAATGAACTATGATATTAACTGTCTTCATTTTTAGTTAGCACATACCTTAAACACTTGAAGCTGGAAGCTAATGATGTTAGCTGTATGCTGCTGCAATAAGATGCAATTTATGTGTATGTGTGTGGCAGCCCTAATGTGAACGTACGGACTGTTTCTCTGGTCAAAAAAATTTGGAATTCTGGGATCAAAGTCAAAATTCTGAGGCCAAAGTTAGAATTCATAGATTAAAGTTGGAATTCTGAGGAATAAAAAGTGAAAATTCTTACTTTCGAAAAAGAACAAAGAGAATATATATATATATATATATATATATATATATATATATATATATATATATATACATATATACATATATATATATATACATATATACATATATACATATATATATATATATATATATATATATATATATATATATATATATACATATATATATATATATATACACACACATACATATATACATATATATATACATGCATACATATACATATATATATATATATATATATATATATATATATATATATATATATATATATATATACATACATATACATACATATATATATATATATATATATATACATGTATATACATATATATATACGTGTATATATATATATATATATATATATATATATATATATATATATATATATATATATATATATATATATATATATATATTCTCCAAAAATTGTTTTCTTGTTTGTTTAATCACCAAACCTCAGTTTTCAGGAGCCCCTCTCTTCATCCATAGACCAGTGTATAATGAGTGTGAGGTTATGTGAAACAGAATCCCCACAGAGCGAGAGAGAAGACTTCTACAAAGTCTCACCCTCAGGTATTTCTGATATCTGAAGCACTTTCAAGGCTTTTTTATTTGGAATCAGGATATTTGATTCTATAAGTTTGAGACTGATGTAAAAAAATATCCTCCATGTTGTTCACTGATTCTTAAACAAACTGACATTTTTTCTTGTTGTCGCTCTTGCTTTTAAGCATAATTAAGATAAGATAAGATAATACTTCATTGTGTTGCATTTATAATAAATACATAAATAAAAGCACATCATAAACACTTTATAAAAAACGTTACTACCCAACAACAGCACAAATGCAAAAAAAAAAAGACTAAAAAGCGTGGAACGTTTGTCATGTAGTTTGGACCAATCAGAATCTAGATTGGTCCATCTCAGTTGGGTGGGCAGCAGTCGTTAAAAACACTAAATAAATTTTGACAGCATTGACACAGCTGAAAAAACACTGACACAGTTCTTTAAAGTCTGACCTAGATTAAAAAAAAAACACTGTGCCATGAATGAAAAACATTCATCCTGGTATCTGTGGGCGCATCATGTGACTTCCTCTTGTGAAAAGTGCTCTCAGCGGGCATGGGGGTGTCAGGTTTGGCCAGATTTTAGCTCTTTCACTTGGACCGGGTCGGGAATTTAAAAAAAAACCAAAAACAAAAACAAAAAAAATTCCATCCAGTTTTTCTACCACCTGTTAAAAAAAACTCAACTTAACCTCTACCATCCTGTATGAAGGAGCAACATGCTGCCATCCTGACAATCACTGATTCAGGAAGACCAGTCTGCATGGAGCACAACAGCATGGCTCTGTAGTAGAAGAGTCCAGGTAATAAACTGATCTGTTGCTGTTAAAAACGGGGGTCACAGTTGTTAGATATTTAATTTTCACACGATGAAACGTTTGAGGCTGTTATTTTTGGTCTCACCTGCTGAACTTGAGACTGATAAACAGGAAACTGCACATCAGGAAGTAACACCACCCTTAGTGTCTGAAACAGCCACCGTAACGTGCAAAGAGGTCTCCTCTGAGGAGGTGGTGACATTATGAGACAAAGACTTAGACCAGTGATGGTCTCCAGACTTCCTCACAAACTCCAGACCTGAACATGATGTTACATAACGACAGGAAACTCTGGATGCTTGAGGGTTGAATGAACGACACATATTAGTTCGTGGTTCAGTTGAGTTTAGAGTGATAAATGTTTTTTTTGTTGTAACAGTTCCACGATCATGGTCGTGGTCCGGCGAGGTCACTCTGTCCTCCCGTCCGCAGTCGAGCTGTCACATGGTCTCTATTGTTGCGTTCATGCACAGGCTCTAATTATTTAAATGAGCCATGTTATGGAGCCCAGCTGGACATGTGAATTATCTCAATCTGCTCTCTGATTGGCCGCTCATGAGCTGTGATGTTTATAGAATGCGGTTGCCTGGATACCGGGCTGAGAGGACGAAGGCACAACGGAATGTTCAGGTTCATTGGTTACGGTCATAGACTGTAAAAAAAAAAAAAAAAAATGGATAAAAAAACGGATGTCATCTCGCTCGGCTCGGGGTGAGGTCTCCACAGAAACTGCTCCCCCTGGTGGCTGGCTGCAGTATAGGTCAAAAACTCCGCCTCTCTATTCATTCCAGATGGGCTGCAGTCAAACTTTAATAAATTAATACACCTGGTAGAAATGTTTCTCTCATCCGTATGCTGTGGTGATATTTAGATATTACTGGGCTGCATTTTCTTCAAGTCCTCTTTTCTCTGAAAAGTTTCTTTTTCATTAATTATTAGACGTTAAAAACGGGGTTTTATGTCTCGTTTAACGATGATTGAAAGCTGCTGTTCTTGTGCAGTTTTTTCAGGAACGGTAAAATACATCAGGAAGGAGAGTTAAGACGAGATCACAGAAAAATGTATTTTTTCGTTGTCTCTACTGCGCAGACTCTTCAAAACTGTCCAATGGTAAAAGGCGGAGCCACGCTGTCTCTTTCATATACGGGCTACGGGTCCGGTTGTTACTTTACACCCAAAATGTTTCAAACACGTCACTTTAACGGCTTCAGTCTGAGACAAAACAACAAAAATATTTCATTGAACGTTTAAAGAAACTGTGTATCAAGAGTTTATTAAGCTGTAATCGTGGATATAATGTCTATATGTATATATTCATATGTTATAGAATCCTGTAGATTTGGGTTGTAAATGTTGTTTTCTTTCTCTGAAGCTCAGACATGAATAACCGGGTGACTCCTTCACTGGGTGTGTCTGGATTATCAGGATCTCTGTGATTTAATGGGATTATAATCAGCAGGAGAGGCCGAACAGCATGTACTGACATGTTAACCTCCCACACCGACAACACACTCGTCTGTGAGGGTGGAGAAAATCTACACCGACATGTGGACAGGTGATACCAGACAGTATGACTGACATACGAGGACCAGATTAACTTCCCAGATTATTGGTTTGGATGATTATTTCTGTGATAATTTGAGAGTGGGAAAAATAATGGCTCACTCACCTTGGCAGTCCAATCTTTATTCAGGTAATATATGCAGGTGACACAGCGGCCGTCACCGTTTGGGTTATCCACATGGCGAACGTATCCGGTCCCATTCCCAGGGTAACACGCCACCATCGCCTGAAGAGAGGAGACATTAAAACAACTTAGCTTCACTAAATCAAGTCCTTGTAAACTCCGTTTGGCCATCGACTCAGCGTTTACGTCAAATTGAGTCAAACACTGTACTAAGATATTTGTCCGAGTCACTATTTTCAACCTTTTGATGATAAATGACGCAGTCGTAACGTTTTGAAGCGGCTTCAGTCCCTGATCTTCAATCACCATGGAAACGGCGCTCAGGTGAGAAGTACAGACACAGATGGTAAAAGAGTTTTTTTTTAAATTAATTATAATAATTCAAATTCAGTTTCTTCCCATTAAAGGGAAGTTTTTCCTCTCCATTGTAACTTGCTAAATATTGCAAAGGTCTGTACTCATGGTGGGTTGAGATGAGATCAGACTTCTTATCTTGTCTTGATGTTGGGTTTCTGTTAATAAAATTTTATTACCATTTACAGGTCTAGACCTGTTAACGCCTGGAAAGAGTCTTAAGATAACGTTTGTTATGAATTGGCGCTATATAAATAAAGATTGATTGATTGATTTCTTGGTCCATAACAGTTTGTTTTAAAAACATGACGAGTTTATGCTTAATCTTTTATTTTGATGCTCCAGTTTTGAGTTTACTACACATGTGCAGTATGTTGCTGTAAATATTGTATGTAATTTCATATTTTGGTTAGAAGAAGCTGGTGTTTTTAAAGCGTTAGCAAACCATTCCCAGCTTTAATTTCCGCTGGGTGATCACTTATATTTGCAGTAATATCCCAATTTTTCAAGATTTTCAAACTGCAGGGCTGTGATCAGTTGCCTGAAAGAGGAAGCGACGACTTGGTGAGTTGGACCTGTTCACCTGGGGCCACAGAAACCAGACTGAAGGAAACAGGAAGAAAGAAACTCCAAACCACAAAGTGGAAAACTGTTTGGCAGAGTCACGAGTGTTTGATGTGTGCTTTACGCATCGTTAAAACGATACTGGAGGGTAAATGACAAACTGGATTTTGCATCGTGCATTTTGATTGGTTGATTCACAAGCAGAACAAACTCTGGTGCAGGTGAGGTTGAACTGAAGTGTGTTGGTGAATCAGAGGCTGTTTCTGAGTGTCCCTGTGTCCTCGTCTCACCTGCACCCTGACTGATCCTCCTCCTCCCTCAGCTGCTGCCTCATTATAAACTTTAAACTGGGGAGAAAATAAACCGGAGATATTGCGCTGCACGTCCACTTCCCCTCTCCTCTTCCTACTCCATTAAGACTCCCATGATCTGCTGGGTGTTGGCAGTGAACCCCTATGAGCTCCTGTAAACGTTGTGGTGTAAACAGCGGGCGAACGCAGAACATCCCGGGGAAGAAGACGCACACAAGTGATGACTCGCACACCGCCAGAGCGAGTGACACAGAAACACTTTAGAAGAGAGAGAGTTAAAGGAGGAGTGTGTGTGTTTACCGTAAGAGGAACTGAGGCGAGAAGCGAACGTGTGCACACACACAGCGCAGATTCAGCCCTCATGCCCCCGTGTCTAAGCAGTGATACCGCAAACAAAAGGCCAGTTCCCCCACATTCTTCGCTGCACTCGGATCAACATAAACCATAGCAACATTATTATAAACACTCACAGCAGACTAAACTCTGCGCTCCGCCCCGAGCCTCCAGAACAACCACACTTTCTCTGTTTCAATCCTGGAAAGCTTTCCTGACCGCAAGAATTAAAGATGCAGCCCACTTCCTTAAGGTTCCTTCCTTTAACTGACGTGAGCTAGCATGCTAACGCAGCACCAGAGGGAATACCAGAAGGCAGAGTAGCATCATGCTATTCATAGAGACATGGCTAACGGAGCTAACACCAGACACGAACACCACATTGAAGGATTTCACCTGCTGTGAGCGACAGGATACAGAAGAGCAAGACTGAAGAGACCGGTGAAGAAGTCCAGCTCAGTCCTGGACCCTGTGGAGGTGGTGGTCTCTGATGGACATTTTTTTTTCTAGTTGACAACTTTTGCCCTCTACACTTTGTTTGCTGCTGTGACTCTGAATTTCTCTTTGGGATTAATAAAGTATGTTCGATTCTATCTGTTGAATGCAGACAGCACTTCAATCTTCCAGGTATAAAAAAAGTCAAAACAAAACATTATTATTAAATAAAAAGGGTCAGGGTAAACCAGATTTGTAGGGCAAATTAAATAGTAACTAAACATCAAAAACCCTGCTGAACGGCCCTTTGAATGTCATTAATTTGATCTGGAAATATTTTGGAGTACTTGACAAAGTCCCTCTTCCTCCCTTTCAAAATAAAGGACATTTATAGGATGGTGATACACAAAGTAAGCAAAGGTTGAATACTCACAGAGAACACTAACAGTTGAGATATATGTAAGTCTGAATATTTGAGAAGATTTTAAACTTTGTTGTGTTCATGTGAGTGAGCTCTTGCTAAGCTTAGTGTGAATAAATACACTCGCTTACATCACACAAACATCAGAGTCGTATCTTCACAGGTACAAATGATGTCAGACTTTAGCCTCTTGTGCTAGCGACACGCTAAATGATTTTAAGCCCGATTTAAGGCCCAATTTTCCAACCCAGTGATCAAAGGTGTGGCCTGATTCAGGGCTCCACTTAAACGAATAAAAAATCTCCAAAGAGAATATAAAGAATGTAAACTAAAATACACCCAGAATTTTATACAGCGTATTCATGTCACAAGATCGTCACATAAGGATCTCCACACTGGTTCATGACACATGATGTTAGAGGAGAGGGCCTCAAACATCAAGGTCTGCGCACAGCACTGCTCCCTGATCAGGCCTCCCAACTGCTGGCCAATCAGAGGGAAGGAGTTTTCTTAAAGAGACAGCAGCTAAAACAATTCAGCATTTCAGACAGAGGCTGAAATAAGAGTTTCTAAAACACCAGTGAGAGAAAAACAGGGATTTTTTTTTCTTAGCTGTAAATCATCTAGGGCTGCCACATACGATTATTTTGATAATCGACTGGTCACCGATTATTTTTTGTGATTAGTCGACTATTCGGATCATACATAAATTGCAGCTTATTGCAGCAGCATACAGCTAACATCATTAGCTTCCAGCTTCAAGTGTTTAAGGTATGTGCTAACTAAAAATGAAGACAGTTAATATCATAGTTCATTCAGCTTTTAATGAACTTTGCAGCTTGTAGCAGCATTTCTGACATTTTTTTAATGGACCAATTTTCTATTCAAACATGACATCGCTATTAAGTAGGTAGCTCCCTGTTGACGTTAATGTTAGCAGCTAACTAGCCAATTAGCTTACCGAGATTGTCATTCTTCGTCAGAAAATAAATCAGCCACGGCGTGCTGTCTTTTCAGATGCTCGTGCATCGCCGTCGTTCTGTCATGGAAGGACATTTCTGCTTTGCAGATTTTGCGTTGCACACTTTTCTCCTTTATTTTGGAAAAATGCTCCCAAACTTTCCAGCTCTGTTGCCGGCTAGCCATGATACTGTTGGGCATAACTTTTCCAGTGACATCACAGGTTACCCCGGTTACCACTTCTGCGCGTATGCGTCAAGGACAGAACGGCAGACGAGACAGTCGACGTCTCGTCTAAAACAACGACGTCGATTATTAAATAAGTCGCCGACGTCATCGTGACGAGTCGACTAATCTTGGCAGCCCTAAAACCATTAAAGACAAAACAGGGACCTTAAAAAAAAACAAAACAAAACAAAAGCAAACCCTCTCTTTAAGATCTCCAAACCTTAGGGTCTTACAAGTTTCATCTCTGGAAGAAACTTCACATTGCACCCTGAAACGGTGCAACGTGAGATTACACTTTGCATGATGGTTTTGCAGGAGTGTGAGAAGCATGTAAACACACATCTCTGTTCCACACTGCCAGCTTTAATGCTCCACACGTAAAATCTTTCCTCACCCCTTTCAGAGTAAAGGGAGATTTTCTGCAGTTCGTTACTTCAACAGTAAATAAGCTGCTTTTATTCTGTAGCTGCATCATGGTGACAAATTAGGATTTCTGCACACAGATTCTGTCCGGATGCTTCCAAAAGTCAGAGTTTATGGAGTTAAAACCTCGTGTGATGGCGTTTTCCATATCTCGAACTCTAAGTGAGATGAAAACTAAAATCATCTGCATCACATGTGCGTGTCTCCTACGTCTCTGACTGCAGACACCTGCGTCAGTCCGCATTGTGCTCACATCTCCCTGGCGATGCAGGTTACCACTGGAATGCACGGGATCAGGGCCTTCAAAGCCGAAAAACAACGAGAGTCAGACGTGGAGATGAAGGGTGGAGCTGTGGAGGTGGAGGTGGCGGCGTGCACGGACTGTTTTAAGCACGTTAATGTGGGTGAGGGGCACGCAGACTGACAAAAGAGCTTCCTGTGTGTCTCCAGTGGGTGTTAAATGGAGGCGGACTGACAGAGGAAGAGGAGCAGCGAGGGGCGGAGCTGCAGCAGCAGCAGAAGACGAGAGGAGTGAACTGCTGTAAACTTTGACTCCTGGCCTCCCTCCAGAGGGAGCAGTGTTTTAATGGTCCTGCTACGTGCAGAGCGTGAGGAAGGTTGGCTGATCCTCGGCTCTGTCACCCCTCCCACCCTTAACTGCTCAGCTCAGGCTGCGCGGACTGGGGATGGGTAAACAGCCTCTGCTCGGAAGTGTGTGTGTGTGTGTGTGTGAGGGTGGGGGGCTGACTGAAGGTGAGAGGGCTGTGGCATTCAGGAAAAACTCGGACACAGCAGTTTTTCCTCTCACTGCTCTTTGACTTTGAGCTTCATCTGCTGTCAAAGATTTACTGCAGCAGGTAACGAACTCAGGTGAACTCTGTCTGGGGTTTCTATGAGCTGCAGTTTTCATGTCCACATTCTTCTCATGTTTCTTCTCTTTTAATAAATCCACTTCCCCTCACACAGCCGATTTCTGCTGCAGGCTGTTTGAGTAAAACATTCAACATTTTTATCATTTTATGATTTTTTTTGCCTGTTAAATATAAACTTTTTCTACCAGTGAGACTGCAGAACCCCCGCCTGGAATTTAAGAAACTGCAGTTCCATGAGTGACCACTAGAGTCGTCTGCAGAAGCACCAGAGAGCACATACACACCCATTCAAAACTGACACCCTGTAGTGGTTCACCTCACACTGACTCAACCAAAAGTTATGCTGAGTCAGCATTTCTACTGAGGCAAAACGGGCTTTCAAACTTCAGAAGCAGATGATGTCACGGAGGCTACGTCAATGTTTGTTTTGTCCTCACACTGCTCCCTGAAACAGCCGAAATAAAGTCTATAAAGAAACTTTTCAGAGATAAGAGGACTTGAACACAAAGCAATAATATCTAAATATCACCACAGCATATGGATGAGAGAGACGTTTGTACAAGGTGTATTAATTTATTTAAAGTTTGACTACAGCCCATCTGGAATGAAGAGAGTATTTGACCTATACTGCAGCCGGCCACCAGGGGGAGCAGTTTTTGTTGCAACCTCAGTTTGAGCCGAGCGAGTTGACGTCCATTTTTTTTTTGCAGTCTACGGTTTTGATCAGTTTACAGACAGATTCAGAGATTTCTACAATATATGAACATGTAGAGGTTTGAAAATCTGCTCAGGTCCAGGGGTTTTCCCACCAACGCCATTTGGTCCGGACTTTTGGACTCTGTATTTGATCTGAACCAAAATAATAGGTGTGAAAGCTCCCCTGGAAATTTGGTCTGGACCAAACAGCCAGACCTTTTTCCGCCCAAAAGAGGTGGTCTCAGTCCGGACCAAACAGGACCACGGTCTGGTTTATACCATAGTCTGTATAATTAATGGACGTAGTCTCCGCGACGTCACCCGTCTGTTTCTGAAACTGACTTTTGAAGCCAAACAGCCGGCGCGGCCATATTGGAAATAAGGCGTGCTGTGAGTCTCCACAGTAACAACCATAGGACGCTCCACAGTCACGTGATCTGAGCTGTGCCTCTGATTGGACGAACTGGTGAGCGTAATATTGTGGAAACTGCCGAATCAGAAAAAAATTCACCCCCCGTACAGTGCGTGCCGTTAGTGAAATTAGTGATTCAGACGGGAGACATTCCTTGTACCAGGCTGTAAATGTGCTTATTTTGGCCGTGAAAACGACTTTTTTTGGCTTGGTGTGTTTGTGACTTCCGGTACTTCTGGAGCCTCAAGCAGACACTCGAGGAACAGCAGACTTTAGCACTTCAGCATTGCCTCATATTTTCAGACTGGAGGTTGCTGCTTGGTTTATACCCAATGTGAAAGCATCATTTTGAAAGGTTCTGACCTTCATACCAGCGACAGGAAATTACAACATGACTACCTTCTCTCTCGAGTTGTTGTTGCGATGGCTCCCAGGATTGCAAACTTTCTTCTCCGATAAGGAGAACGATAAAGTCGTCGTCTAATTATAAAACTCATGAGACGACCTCGGATCAGCCTTATGTACGGCTCTTTGAGTTCTCCATGTTGGTCGTACAAAATCAACAATAAAACGAAAGCAGGAATGACGATTTCATTCATTGTTGACAACATTCAAGACCTGCGTTAGTCAACATCAGACGACCGCCAACCAAAGGACCAATCAACGCTCAATGAACTACGGAGACAGTAGTTGATGATGATATCATGTAGGCTCATCGTGTTAATTCTGTTAGTCCGTTTGGACTGATGATAGTTTGAAACCATGACAGACTGAACCAAATGCGTACAATGTAACAACATCTAGAACTGGTACTTTATATCCATGGTTACAGCACAGGAACGCAGAATACACACTCGTTTAGACGATTAATGAGCACTCTCAGTAAACATCGATCAGAACGGAGAAGATCGTCCCAGACAGAAAATAATTTGGTCATATGAAAATAAAACAATATGACTCCCAACACTTCATTGGTTTATTTAGAAACGAAGACACTTTTTAATCATAGATCAGCTTCAACATATCTGTGATCAGCCACTGCAGGACTCAAGACTTTGTTTCCTTAAAGGTGCAGAGCAGTTTTAGTTCGTCCGAGGTTCACATAAAAACCTGTCAGTACTTCAAAATCAGCTGCATGACTCAGACAGAGCGCACACAAACTATCAGCAGACGTGCAAACAATGTGAAGCACATCAGCTGCTGGGTTTAAACATCAAACTCAAATAAACTGATATTTGACTCCAGTTTGAGTTTCATGTGATGTGATCTTGGGGAGAAACTACAGACTGAGAGCTGTGATTAAAAATGCAACAAGACGGCATCAAAGAGTCGATACGACCAGATTTTCAGCCCCGTCTCTCCAAGACAGAAACACGATTCCTGCTACAAGCTCCTGCTTCTGTATCCTGAATGTTCACGCACATAAAAACACGCTGAATGAAGTGAAGTCTCCTTCTTCCTCCGTCACTCTTTTCTTCCGCGTTCCTCCTCCTCCTCGGCCCTCATTAGCAGGTTGACCTCGCTTGCCGTGTTGTTTATTTACATTCCTCACACACGGCTCTGGAGGCGTGCTGATATTTACGGGCTTAGAGTCAACAAGAGGGAAACGGAGGTCATCAAACTCGACCGCCGAGGTTAAAGAGAGGATGGATGAAAGGCAGAGAGAGCCTCAAAACATCATGACGACATGAATCTTCATCCTGTGTTCAGTGACTCAACAAACTTTTGTCAAGACAAACTCGTCCGACTTTGACCCCTCATATTTAAAGTTTAGATAATACTCAGATCAGATCAGATCAAGTCTGGCTGTTTATTTTTCCGTCTCTTCCCAAGTCTGTCTCTGAAAAACTGAAACTCAAATAAGTCGTCTCGACCTGATGTGACCTGACATGCAAACAAATATTTGGATGTGCTGCTGTAACGTCAGTGCCATGAGGTCGTCTAAGGTTCTCTGAGTCATAAATAATCAAAGCTTCGATATAAGGACTTCAATGAGAGAAGGAGAGGAACGCGTTCAGACAAAGAAATACTTTTTAACAACAGACCGATTCATTTTTTGGGACTTTTGCACATTTTTTAAAAAATGACAAATTTTCATCATCTCTGCATTTGCATCATGTCACTACAGGATATTTCAAGCTGTAGCAGATTGCCCTTATCAGCCAGCGTAGTTTCAAAAAACACAAGGTGTCATATTTCATTTTTTATGAAATATGACACCTATGGGGGGGGGGCTGCTCCAGAATTCTTGAAATGTCACAAACAAGCGGCAAACTTAGGCGCTGAAAAATAAAGCAGAAATGTAAAAAAAACTGCAGTTCCTCAAGTTTCCACAGGAGGCTATCTCCAAAAGTGAGTAAATCCCCATAGAGGCCCATGTTAAAACTGATTTCTTAGACCAGAGGTTCCTGCTCTGCTGGAGTTATCAAACAAAAGATAAAAACAGAAACGGTTCGATATTTAAATTTAGGATTTTAAACACAATTTATAATTTGTTGTGGAAAAAAAAGTGTTTTGATCGAATCTTTCGAACTGGAAGCTCACCATAGAAGTTTAACGAATACGTTGATTATAGCGCCCCCTGTGGACGTGGTAATACCTTTTACAAGCCTTAATTATTTCTTTTAATCTCATCGTACCATCAGCATGACGCTGATAACTACAACTGGCACCTACCCCCCGCCACTGACTGCAGATATGAACTGTAACCTCATAGATATGATCAGGCTTTATGCTGACGATGTGGTTCGATTTATTCATTTATAAAGAGATGTCAGTATTCATTTCAGTCTGATTAATAAGCTCATAAAAACTCCTCACGGGAGCTTTAAAGACTCCATCCTAACGTCCAGCGTCTCATTCACTGATCTCGTGTTTCTATCAGCGCTCGGACACTTCACTGAGCCGTGAGTCAGGGTGGAGCCCAGAGGAAGAGCTGTGAGGGGTCTGCTCACTTCACAGAGAGGATGCTTATCCAAACAGAAGTACAAACAGTCAGGATGGAGACCTGGTAGCTCGGGGGAGTGTGGGAACTGAGACGGTTTGTGCCGCGGCCCTGCAGAGGGACAGTGGTGCTGCTCCAGAGGAAATCCCTGTTTAAAGTAATGACCTAGTTTGTGCTTTTCTTCTTTACTGCAGGCCGTGAACAATAGAGGGACGTATACAGCCTCAGCGCTACCCTTCACCCTCTACATGTTACAGCGGAAACACCACCACAGCCTCGGCTATCATTACATAAATACTCCGAACGGGAGGGACGAAGACGTTGGTAGGTTTCAGCACTCTGCTGCTTGCTAACTGACACACAAAAGGTATTAACGCTGAAACCTGAGAGGACGTTTAAGCTTCATCTACTTCTTCTCTACTTCTGTAAGACCTGCCGTTAAAACACTCATTAACAATCACAGAGGAAGGACGGGAGAGGGCGTCAACAGTCTCCTGTTCATCCAACAATCTGCACATAAAGACCAAGACACAGCAGCTCAGGTGATGACCAGGTGTGAACAACCTGATAGCACACACAGAGTTATATACCTTAAAGATGGACTGCTACAGGAGGGAAAATGTCACCAAACCAAGAATGAAAAGATTTATCAAGATGTACAAACGTCCCTACGCTAAAAACAGATCACAAGCTGGGAACGTTTGAGAGTTTTTATTTACTTTACTTCTGGTTTGGGGAGTTTTATAAAAATATAAATTATAAAAAAAATGCTGTGAATTTATACCAAGTCATCTCCATTTGATACGGATGCGTAAAAAAAGGTTATTAAAACCCAAAGCCCTGAAAACAGCAGCACACATAAGCCTTTAAATCACCTCTCCCTGTTATTACAATCTGCCCACATCTGATGCATAGTTGTGTAAATTTCAGACCCTGCATTATTCCATATACAATTCTGTTATTTGTTTATTATTTTTTTGATGAAGTATTTAAAAAGGTTAAAAAAACAGTAACATTTAAAAAAAAGAACAAAAAATTTTCTCTTTTTTCCACATTTTTAAAAAAATGTTTAAAAATATGTTTTAATGTTAGCAAACATAAAAAGAAAAAATAATGAATGGAATCATCAAAAAGCACAATTTAATTCATTTTATATGAAGTTTAAACTGTATGACGTTAAATGCTCAGGGGCATGTCGTCCACTGGAAAGAACATATCTGGAACTTTTTGAACAAAACCAAAATTTTGTCAAAAAATGAAAAAAAAATTTTTTTTTAGTTTATTTAGAAAAACTGAAAAACTTTTTTTTCCATTTCCTGTGAAGAAGAAAAACACAGAGGGAAAAAATCTGGACACAGGCTTTAATATTTTATGCATCAAAGGTCCCCCAAAAAAAAATGGTGTTAAGATTTTTCCCGTATTGTGCCAAAAAGATTCCCAGCAAATATTAAAATTTTACCTGTTTTTGTTACGGTTATGACGCAGCTAAAAACTAAAGTCTGGAAATGTGTAATTTATTCATTCATGCTCCTGATCAGGTGGCTCTGCAGGTAAATAACAGCACTGTAATAAACGTACATTATTCTACTGTAGACTATTTTATCTTAGCGTCATTTTATGTTTATGCAAACTTTGTCTATAATAAAGTTTTCATCAAATTAAACTGCAGTGAAAACGATGAATGCAAAAAAAACTTGAAATACGTTCTCAGATTTTACAAAAAAAACCCAAAAACGGCGGGTTATGAAAGCTAAACTTGTTACTAATCTGGGGATCATGCAATCTGTGATTTTTCAAAAAATTTAACAAAATGTTTCTCTTGTATTTTAAGCATGCTGGATGATGTCATAGGTTCATATGTGAAATAAATGCAGGTCTGACAGTTACAGGTAGATTTTGATGTTGTGCAGAGACTCAGTCAGTCAGGTGGTCTAATTAGGGCCGGGCAGTACATCAATCAAATTGATTCATTTCAAATTATTTTCTGCAGAACATTTAAAAAATTTGGTAAAATATTTTGACAACAAAGAGGCAAAACTTCATTCATGTAATTTTTGTATCACTTTTTATGGAGAGAGAAAAAATCATTTAAATTCATAAATTGAGTGATGTGGGAAGAAATTAGGGATTTTATGTTGAGGCCACATCGCCCAGCCCTGGGTCTAATATTTGCACACAGTTAGAGAGCTCAGTCTGCCTTCATGTGAGCAAACAGAGCTCATCGTCTGATTGGATCAGGCGACTCTCTCCTGTCAGCTGCAGTTAAAGAACGACCCACTCAACAAATATCAGAATGTAAAACTGGAAACGTGGAGTTAGAGAAGCTTCAGGTCGCTCTGAACAGAGACGTCTCCTCACCACACTCAGTGTGTATCATCTCTTATATAATCCCTCACTAAACGTGTCTCTAAGTGCTGAATTAGTTTGAATTCATGCTTCGCCCTCCATAAATCGCCCTTCTTCAGCTCTACAGCTGCAAACAGTCAAAAACAGAAGAGCTCTTTCTCAAAGCTCCGCTTGGATCAGGTCCAGGCCGCTCTCGCAGTCGCAGCATCGTAAACGGAGTCAAACACACGGGATGAACGTCAACACCAAGTCTGTCTGGATTTCATTAAACAGTGTTAAAGACTTTAACTTCAGTGACGAGCAGATGAGGGGAAATAACCTGAAACACATCCAGGAAACATGCAAACAGCTGGATGTGATGAACAGCATTCACCTTCCTTCAATTCAACCTGAGCTCTAAAGGTTTTCACTGCAAACAGACACAAACAGACTAATTACAGAACAACTATATGAGACGAACAGGTCGACCGACTCAGTTTACAGTCATACTTCATTGCCGTATTGACTCTAATATGAGAGCACTCTCAGTGAGATACACCTGAATGAAGTGAGATCACCTTATATTCAGGAGTTATTTCATCGAATGCAACAATAATATCAGGAATGTGATATCGCATCATTAACTGGTGATCAGCTGAGTCGCTCTTTCATTATCAGCGTCAACAGAGAGTTAACAAGTGACCATCAGATGATCCCACATCACAGTACGCTGTGCTGCAAAACAGAACAACAGGGAAGAAAGAAGTGATAGACCGATATGCTTTTTCCAGGGCTGATACCGATTATTAGTCGTGAATGAGGCCGATAACCGATATTTGCAGCCGATATTCATTTGCAGTAAAAGTGAATATATTGACTTTAAAATTTTGAATAATACAAACTCTGATCCTTAACTTTGTTTAAATGCCTTTCAGCACATGTTTATTTAACATGTTCCAGGCTCAGCAGCATGTCTTCTAAAGGTCAATAAACATGTAAACAAATAAATAGCTCCCTTAAGTTTTCTACAGTATATAAACTGTTTCAAAATTTCAATACAACTAAAATGTTTATCTCTTTTTTTTAACTTCAAACTATAACAATAACAATATCATTTTCAAGAGCCAAGCAAGCTGTGAAAGTTAGAATAAGTTCATAGACTGTGAGATAGTCACGATGCTAATTGCGTTAGCCGGTCAATGGGATTTTCCATTCATGTTAGCATTAAGCTAGCGGACTTTCGCTAACCGAAGCAAAGTAGTTAAGAATAGCTTTCCTTTGCCAAGTTTTGAAGTGACCTATTATCGGCCGTCGTATTAAAAAAAAAGGGTCAAAATGACAAATATATGAGCCGATAATCGGCCTATCCCTAGAAGAAAGTCATATGATAAAAAACAGGTGATACTGTACTCAGTACTGTAACTCCACTTTACATTATATTATATTGTATTATATTATATTATATTATATTATATTATATTATATTATATTATATTATATTATATTATATTATATTATATACAGCACAATAAGATAATATGTCATGATATGTCATTGTATGTTAACGTATGATTTACTACAATACTTTAACCATCTGGTAACTGCGTATCAGCCTGTGACCAGATTTTTTCCTCAAGTGTTTTTATTCTTCTTTGGGCAGAAAAAAAAATCTTTTTTTCCTTTTTTCAAATTTTTGATTTTTTTTGAGTAGCCACGCATCAGAGGATTAAAAAGCTTATCAACCATTAAATATACAAAGTCTAATTGTGTGAAAATATGTTCAAATGTTTTGAAAAGTATAAAAATAAATAATTATTCATGGAATTACAAAAAAAAAAAAAAATAGATTTTATAGATTTTTACATTAAGCTCAAAGTGTTTGGTGTTGGATACTCCGGCACATGTAATCCACTGGAGGGGTCATGTTTGTAACTTTAAGAGCATAATGAAAAAAATAAATAAATAAATGACAAAAAACTGAAAACTGGAGAAAATAAACACTTAAGGAAAGAATCTGGACACAGGCTTTCTTATTATATGCATCAGAGGAATATTGAATATTGTCTTTGCGAAGGTTAAAAAAATTCATCCTGTCACGTTTTTTTGATTATTTTTTCTTTACATGTTCGAGATAAAGAAATGAAATAATCAATACGATATACAATGCATTTTATGCAACACTTCAATATAACATCATTTGATACAAGGGTGTAAAGAACAATTTGCTTTAATAGTTAAACAACATATTTTTCGCACATGTAAATTACTTAAGTTCAGAGCTCCTGATAATACTTGTTAAATTTTTCCTTTCTTTTTAGTTTTTCTTCTTTCCAACTCGTGTTTTTGTATTTTTATTAACACGTTTGAAATACAGAAAACTATCAAAGCAGTTCAAACGCACCACAACGGGACAATATTACATGATTTAAAACTATGTGGTAAACTAAATTACAACACACAAAGATACAAAACAATACAAACATCCAGCTCTAAGGTACGCTACAGAGACATCGTATCAAACTGTGTTTTTTTTGTAGCTGCATTTTAAGTTTAGAATGTACATTTAAGTTTCGTGTGTTTAATTCGGAAACATTCATAAAGTCTTTTTAAGTGTTTTTCAATGCAAATACTGACATTATTATTTATCACTTTACATCTCTTAACTTTATGCTTCTCGTTCACTTAAACAGGTTTGTTTTCAGCCGCAGATTAATGACGTTAACCTCGTCTCAGAGAGGTTTGAACAGACAGACACAAGAGGACAGAGAGGATTCTGAACATCAGCTCAAACATGGCTGACGGTGACAACTGTTTACTGAGTAACACTGGAACAATCAGCAGGAAGTGGTGGCATGCTAGGTGGCGAGCTGGTGCTGCAGGCGGAAGGAACGGCGCTCTGTAGCATAGTGTGGAGCCGGCTCCAGAGGCCAGAGCACCAGGACCACATGACTTCCTCTAACCCTGCTTATTCTATAGAGCTTTAAGATTTAGGTCAACGGTCCACTTCCTCACACATGGCCACAGCCGCTCTGTCACATCACGCGTGACGCAATAACTGAACATCAGATGAAATACACACTCTGAGCACATGTAGCGTGTTTATGTTAGCGTGCAGCTGTCAGCGCTGAGAGCTGGATGGCGGGACGGTAAATACTGACTCACGGCACAGATTAAAGGATATAATATTCACACTGTAGAGGAGAAAGTCACATATAAGCTCTGTTACTGTCATTTTAAACGTTAGGAGTCCTCTGGTATCATGTCAGCGTGTTTGTGTCATGTTCTCCTGACTGTCCTTCTGTTTTCACTTTGTAGCCTCCACATACCAACAGATGTTATTTAAATACCATCACCCTGTTTAGTTGGTTGCATTACATTGTGAAGAGCCCACAGGGGCCATTTAAAGAATAGCTTAATCCAGTATTTATGCACTACAGAGAGCCCTGCCAGAGAGGGGCATCATGTTTCAGACGCAGCAACATAACTGACTGAATGCTAACCTTATCCAGCAGTAAACATGTTTATAAAGCCGCTTTGGTTCAGAAAGATGATGTTTAAACTGCTGCTGAATAAATGTTGATGTATGTTAATGACTGATAATGTTCTCCAAAGCCTCTGGAGTCAAGACTGAAAATAGAATAAAAATTAGATTTATATTTATATTTGTCCTGCCAACACCACTAAACCACAACTCAATACGTCCTACAAGATGACCCCAACAAACTATGACCCCAACAAACTATGACCCTTTTGAACTACTGGACCCAACCAGACCACAACAACTTACTGGACTCTATCAAACTACTACGGCAAAACTGCACTTCAATTTCATTGTACAATGTACAAAGACAATGAAGATTTATTCTATTCTGCTTTACCCAAGAAATAACAAAGCCCCTCCAATTTACTGGACATCACTATCAAAGTACAGTACTTTACCAAACAAGGGCCCTTAACAGACTAATGGCCAGACTCAACCAAACAACATGTTAACAAATAAACAAAGCCCGACTAAGTTACTGGATACTGTCAAACTAAAAACCAAAACAAACCCTACTGAGCTACAAGACCCAAAAGGAAACCCCACCAAATACCTGAGCCCTACCAAAGACTCAACCCAACAAACTTTCTGGATCCCTCTAAATTACTGAACTCCTCGAACAGCTCGACCTGACCAAACTTGTGGACTCCTCAGAACTAAAGGACATGCCTAATTAACAAGACTCCATTAAACTACAGAGCCTTAACAAAATTTAAAACCTGACCATGCCGCATGACTCTAGCAACCCAACTCAACTTATAGACCCTACAAGACTTCATGAGCCTATGGAACTAGAACCAAACAAGCTACTGGATCCAACCAAACTGGTTGGCTCAAACTACAGGACTAATTTCATTAACAAAGTACAGGGCCTTAACAAAAGGAAAGACTCTTTCTAGCTACTAGACCCATATCTAGTAAGATCTACCCATCTCTACCAGATCTTACATCACCTTTTTGAACTACCAGAACCAAGAAATAATTGGACCCCATAACAACAAGACCCCACCAAATAAGTGGACCTTACCAAAGAACAGGGCCTTGAACTACCACAACACCTTTGGACCAACACCAAACTTCTGGACCCTTCCAAAAACCATTGGTCCTTACCAAACGACTTGAACTACTGCACCTATTTTGTCTACTGAATCCCAACAAATTACTTAGTTTTACCAAACTGTTGTACCACGTGGACCCTCTAAACCTGTCTGGGCTTTACAAAACTATAAGACCCAAACAAGGTACACAATGGTTCTAAGCTGGCAATTCTAGATAAAGGTTTTGTTTGGATGGAACACAGCAGAACTCGTGGAGGAAGCAGAAACCGTCTGAAACTTTCTGTGAATTATGTTCAGATAACTTGCTATCTTACGACTATGAATGTTTTTTGGGGGGTTTTACTGAAAAACATCCAAGCTTCAAAACCCCAAATTTATACTAAACATCAGAAAAGTATTTCATCTTGGGTTTGGACCAATCTTTGGTAACTTTTCCATGTTTACTTTGATGTAAATAAAGACCCAAACTGAAAAAGCAAGAGGTCTTTGGTGGGTTTGTGTTTCCAGAAGCCTTCTTGTCCTCGGCCAGCGTTCGTCTTGGCGGAGCTGCAGAGAAACAAACACGTCCTGCTGCCTGCGACTTCCCACAATGTTATCAAGTGAAAAGAGGAAATGGAAACAATGACATTAAATAACTGTTTGGGCAAAATCTTTTTCCTCTATCTCTGCCAATGTGAAATGTGCTTGCATTGTGCCGTATCCCTTTGAGCCATTGATACCAGTGGCCTTTCATTTGTGCAAGTCATGCTGATTCTCGCTGGTCACAGTCCAGGCGTGTGTTTGCCAAGGCAACTGGGGCAGTAGGTGAGGAAGTCAAGTTGGACTCTTAGGCCAGCAGTGAGGATCTGCTGCACAAAACGGCAAAGTTTCTGAAAATAAATTTGTATCCAAGAACCAGTCAAGGAAAAAACACAACCGGACAGACGGGCAGCCTAAAAATAGCAGTGTGAGGCAGGCAGAGCTCCGTGCCAGGACAGAAAACCAAGTACCTGCAGCAGGCAGGCTCCAGGCTGTGTGCTCTCACACGCATAGATCCCTAAAATGTCCCACACCGAGATAACAGAGCACGATAAGGGAAAGCGGAAAATTATAACGCTAACTGGGTTAACCGATTGTGCAGGAGGAATCAGTTTCTACCTTGCACAAAACACGTCCTCCTTTTCAAAGACTTTTTAAGTCAACATCTTTGCACACCAAACAAATCCTCAAGTGATTAAGCAACGTGTGCTGGATAAAGCATGAAAAACCATTGCGCAAAAAGTCCAAAAAAAGAAAAATGAAAAGTGCACAAAGCTGTATTAAAATGATATTCCAACCTTACATAAAGTCTTAAAAATGACCACATTTAACACCTCTCTGCAACAACAGCAGCCTGCGTGGGGAAGTTTTATTGCAGGGCGAGATGATGATAGAGATATGGGACCACATGTAGGTCAGAGCCAATAACATTTGGACCCTTTAACTGCAGCTTCATAACGAGCCAAAAAACAGGCAATTTACTGCTAACATGCAAGATATCGTGACCTGAATGTATCTATCGTCACATCATCAGAAGCTCCAAACAAGCTCTGATGATGGTAGCAGCCGCTCAGCTCACAGCCTCCGAGGCACAAAACTTCTTTAATCTGTAGGGTTTTTTTTCTCTGCAGAAACCTCGTTATAATGAGCACTAATTGACAGCTCAGCTTGCAGACCCCCAAAGCCGGGTCACAGCATGTCACTGGTTTTTAACAGAAGGCTGCGTTATTTAGTGCTTTAACTTGGTAAAAAGCCTGGGTTCATCTGTTTCACACAGGAAGGCAATAAGTAAACAATGAACACTGAGGAAATGCTGCTCAGCTGGCAGCCCCTTCATTCCCGTCTGGACTCAAGGACTCATTACCTAAAACAGAGCTGCTATCATAAGCTGCAGCTCAGCTCTCAGCCCCTCACTGAACATTCAAGAATCACTGGTTTTGTATATTTGCAGTTGAGGGGATCCTTACAAATCAGTAGCTCAGCTTGCAGACCCTCCTGAGAAGTCCCATTAGGAGTAAAACCAGTTTTGATATCCTGTCTGTTCTGTTCAAAGAGTCTGACTGCTTGTAGAAACATTGTGAGCAACACAAACTGAAGTAACTCTAAACGCAAAAAACACCAATATCCAAGAATTTAAACTGAATCAGCTCGATGCGTAACAGCAACACAAAATGTAACAAAAATTTTTTTTAAAGTTTAAATTTTAAAATTTTTAAGTAAAGAAAAGAAAATTGCCAATAAAATTGAAAAATATAATAAAACAAACAAAAAAAAAACATATCAGCTTGTTACAATTTTGGGTTCAGCATTTTTTAATATTTTTGACCAGTTATTACATTTCGGGTCGTTGTTAAATATCAGGCTCTAAAAAGCCCCTCCTGAGCTTTTGTTGACAAACCTGGAAAACACCAACCAATCCTAACGTTTAGGATCCAATTTATTAAACCAATCAAATCCCGTTCTGCCCGCCTCCATTCAAATTCATGCTAGTTTTCCGTGACTACCAACCCTGCCTTTAAGAGGGGGAACATCTGTAGATAATTTGATTTGTAAATATAGTTTGTTGCAGCTCAGCTCTCAGCCCCTGCTAAACTCAATAGAGGACCACACCTGAAGTCTAACCCCTAAAGCTACAGATGGTTTCCATCAGGAATAATAACCCCTGAATAAATCCTAAAACATTAACAGAGGAAATGGTTGTATGGGCAGCTCAGCTTGCAGCCTCTCCTGAACAGTTTCATTATGACTGTTTTTGACATCCTGTTTGTTGTAGCTCATAAAATAATCTGAAACTTCTGCAGATAATCCGGGTTTCTCTAGAAACACTGAATGATTCAAGATGAAGGAAACCAAACGGTTTTTTGAGCAGAAGCTGAAAAAGCGTGCGCTGCAGCTTCGCTCTCAGTCCCTCCTGAATTCTTCTCAACAAAGGTTGACGAGGAATCGACTGATTCCTGAAAACTGAAAGAATCAAAAGCAGCTCAGCTTGCAGCTCCTCCTGGTGTCCGTCAAAGAGCACCATCAGATGCTTCTATTTACCACTTTACCTCTAATGTTTTACCTGGTAAAAGAACAATATTTAAGAGAGATAAGAACACGTTCAGGAACTACATTTTGAGGTTGAAATAAAGATCCAGTATTTTCTGTTTTTTCCCAGGTGAAACCTGCAGCATCATTTACTGACTCTGATAAATAGATCCTGATCGACAGACGCTGCTCAGCCCGATAACTGGGTTACTTTTATCTATCAGGCGTTTCCACAGAAGAGGAGGAGCAGGAAGAGGGGGGGGGGGGTCCTCTCCTCACGGGTCACTCGCTTGACACAAGGTCACGTCGACCGGCTCTGGTTAAAGGACGAGTCACTGCAGGTCACACGCAACGCGGCAGCCGAGCGGGGACGCGATACCTCCGGCTGATTGTTCATCACAGACGAAAGAAACAAGAGGACGACTTTAAACTGTCTGCAAATTATCTGCAGCCAACAGGACGACAAACCACACAGCACGACTTCTTCAGCCGTTATCTCCCTAAAGCGGGGCAAAGGTCGCCGTCAGCAGACGATTCAGAGCAGCACATCATTTGCACGTATATGATAAAAAAACAGGCTGTCTCTGCTGTTTTTCTGCGTGCATGCAGTTGCAACACACGTAAATTAAAGCAGCATGATGCTGAGGGCGTGTGTGCAGTGTGTTAAAGCTGCAGACCAACACTCGTGTGTTTGGGCTGTGGTGTCAGACACGGTTCCTACACCAACAGAGCAGCCTATAAAACCTTCAGACTTCATCAATTTGAGACAGAATCTGTATTTTCTGTTTTTCAGATGTGCATTTCTTGCAGTTGCAGCCCCGCTGCCTCGCATGAACCCACATTAGCTGAAAAAGTTTAACAAGGCTCAGAGCAAAGCCTCCACGCTGCTCAGAAAGTCTGACCTGCATCACTCCCCCAAAAAGCAAAGCTAAAAATGCTCCTTTACTGATTAATCTGAGATTATTTATCACACAATGATTCATTCTCTCCAGATGGCACGCCCGTATCTTACATTCTTGCAGAGTCATAGCAGTAAAAGTCATAATTAGAGAGCTCCTCCCTGCTTTATGATCGGGTTTTATTGGATTTTAAAGCGATGGGACGTTAACTGTGAAGATGCTGCAGAGAATTTAGACATGATTCCCCGTCAGATGGAGATCGTCTGCTCTGACTTTGTCTTCTGATCAAATATCCTCTTATTTTTGTTATATGCATGAATAACTTAATATTGTGTAAATAATGCAAAGCTCTGTGCTGTAGACCCAGTGTCTTTATTTTAGTAACACTGAGTGCACTACAACTTTAATGCTGATATCTTAATATACGTATCATATTTTAACTTTTGTTTCTGTTGTTTTCATTTTACACCCTGAGGGTAAAGTTAACACGCTCTTTCATTAAGTTTGTTTCAATGAAGCACTTTGAATCATCTTTTTTTTTTGCTAAACTGTCACATTTTAACAAGTAAAATAAAACAGATATCAAACAATATCCTAAAAGACAAACTGCAAATAAGAATCAAATAGAACAATATTTATAAATACCCCAAAACTGTTGATTCTTCAGTAAAACTGTCAAAAAAAATCTGCTTGATTAAACTTGAAGATACTTTGCAGCATTTTATATAAATCTTATTTTTCATTATAACACTTCACTTTATGCCCTGAAATTTTTTGTTTTGTTTTTTTCTTAAAGGATTCAGAAAAACAAATCAAGTTGTAGTCTGTAAACACATTTTGTTTTCTGCTGCCTTCCAAAACTTCACACTTTTCTTTTGCAAATTTTTGTGATTTATTATTTTTTGATGTTTACTTTTCCAATAATATCTTTGTCTGTCGCTGCAGTTGGTCTTGAAATATGCTAAATTAATGGGTTTTTTTTACCCAATTATACTCAATCAAACTGAATCAACATGTATTAACAATTACTTAAACTGACATAAAAAAGTATAAATTCATAATTTAACCATATATTGAGCAATATTGAAATATAAACAGAAGATTGAATATCGCAGAAATTTTTGGACTCCAACATCTGAGCCAAAACAAATCATTTTAGGAATTCAAAATGCTACGCTAAATTTTAGGTCAAAGAGAATATCAATGTAGCTATGCTACACATCACTTTCTGGACTTATGCAAAACAGTTATCGTTTCACTTCCACCCAAAAAAAAAAAAAAAAAAAAAAAATTAACTAGGACTGTTATGCTGTTTGATGATATTATCGGCTCATATCGGCATGTATCGGGTTTCATATAGGCACGATTTGCGTTTCATTTTTCGATGAGCCATTGCAATAACCCTATGAAGCACTTTGGACCGCTGAATTAAAGTTTCTATCACTGATGACAGGTTGAACGTGCAGCCTGAGAGCTGTCAGGCTAACTTTCCTGCATGGATCACCTGGGTTTTTCAGCCCTTCTTGTGGTCTTACAGGTGAGATTCAGTGGCAGACTTCAGGAAAGTTTTATTTTCCATCTTTTGAAGGTAAACAGATGGACTCACAGAGTTCCCACCTGCTGTCATACTTACTTTCGTCCTTCCGTTAATCGTGTAGTTTCCCAGTTTGCCGTTACAATGTCTAACCAGGTCGTCCATGCGGCTCATGAGAAAGCGGATCTTCTCGCAGCCGGACTCCCTGCCCTCTATCCACGTGATTTTGTCTCCTCGGATGTCTTTAGTGGAGTCGCTTTTTTGACTCACCAGCTGTCCGTCTGTGAATTTACCGGTTTTGTGCAGAGCTTTGACATTCTCCAGGATGCCCAGCCCGGTGTCCGCTCCTAAAAAGTTATCCACGACACAGATCCCGTGTTTGTTCATGCACGGGACGATGTACTCCGTGGCGAGTTTCTGCGGGGACTGGCTGGTTTGTCCGTTAGGTGTGGCGGGTTCGTCCTCTCCCTGTTTGTCCCCGGGGTCTCCGTCTGCAGGTTGCGGTGAAGCAGCACTGTCCCCCTGCTCGGAGCTGATCTCTCGGGGTGTCTCCGGAGCCTTGTTGTCCCCGGACAGAGCCGCCTGCCCCGGCTTGTGTTTGGGGAGCTGCGCCTTGTCCGCCTCCTTGCAGATGAGCTTGTGCTTCTTCCAGTGCTGTTTCTGGTGCTCCTTGCTGCAGTAGAAGGAGCTCCGGCACCTTCCACACTTCAGGAGGTTTTCCATTTTCCCACAAAGTTCACAGTACTGTCGGTCTCTCTCCAAATCGCTCTGCTGCTTCTCCATGTTGGAGGGTGTGCTGCGCCTTTAAGTCCGATCCTTTACACGCGCCCTGCTAACCGACAACTTTGGAAACGATCCACAGCCACTGCCACGCTACACCGAGCGACACGGAAAAGTACGACTCAAAACTCCGACATTTCCCCACTCTCACTGCGTCTTCACATCGTGAATCAGAGGGAAAACACGCCGATAGGAGGCCTGGGCCGAGCATTCCGGGCTGGGTCGAGGTCTTCAGGAGGCATTTCTGCTGCTGAGCTGTCGGTCCAATATTACTGCATGGCGCCGTTCACTCTGAGCTCAGCCTGTCTGTGGTCCTGCCTGCTCTGACGTCAGGGCACAAGCACCGCCTCCTCATGTGCCGCCTTCAAGGACTGTAGGACAGATTGGGTATACACAAAGGCTCTGTACACGCCGATTAGGCAATCAATGTAACAGAACAGAATGTATGGAAGCCCGTTTATGCCAGGTTAAATAAAATCAGGAAACTTGCCCCGATAAAAAAAATGATCTAAAATATGAGACAATAAAGTTTTTTTTCCCAAAGTATAGCAGCCCCTTTCCAGCAGGAAAAACTAAATATATAAAAAGGGAGACTTGGCCGAATTGTAATAATAACAACAACAAAAAAAGTCTTAATATGAGATTTAATAATAAAATTTTCGCCAAAAGCATGGAAGCCCCTTTCTGCCAGGTAAAATAAATAAATAATAAGGAGTCTTGCCCTTATAATAATAATAGTAATAATAATGGTAAAATATCTTAATATGAGATTTAAAAGTAAAAAATTAAAACATGCCAAATTAAATTTATGACATTAGTTAAAACTGTTTGGTTTATACAACTTCCAAGATTATTTATTAATACCATTCACAGGGACAGTACATATATTTAATGACAGTTCTGTAAATATGCAAGAGTTAGCCAAATTGGCTCTCTTCAAAGAACTAAATGAAACATAATAAAATGTGCTGGTTAAAAAAAGAAACAAAAACAACAAATGACACCCTGCATTTAAACACTGTTAAAAATTCAATAAGAATTATAATACTAATCTGTAGGAACAAGGTATACAGAGTTTTGTGATGAATTCACATCTTGTATGCACAATATATGCAATTTCTTCGCATAAAATAGTTTTATTGCTCACACAGTTTGTTTTCTTGTTTGCACAATATAAAAAGCTAGGGGCCTATAGTTTTGTTTATGTGTGAGCTAAACATTTAAGTGGGGTTACCCTGACTGGACATGGTATTTGAAAAGCAAAAATAAATAAATAAATAAATAAATTTAAATCGTAATTAACTGACTTTTTGACCTTTTCAGGTGTGTGTTTGTTTTAAAAAAAATCATTTGAGGTCATGAACCCTGAATTTAATTTATGTATTGAATTAAACTCTTGTTAAAATTTTGGGTGATAATGTTTATTTAAAATCATCATGTAAAGACTTTTTATATCTTCAAAATTGAAGATCTGATTAAAACCCAAACTCTTTGAGATATTTAATTTTTAGCATTATATCCACATATTTTTAAAGACATAATGTCATTATTATAACCCCCACGACGGGGGAAAAAGGCAGCACATATGTTTTAGTGTATATTGGGGACAAGTCCTCTAACAAAATCTTGCAGAGTTTTCCAACTATGATAGAGTTTCTTCTGCTGTTTGGTTGTTTAAATTATATTTTTAATATTTCATTAAAGATGTATCAGGCAACACAGCAGCGTGAAAGTTGAAAATTCCGAGCTTTTACGGTGCACCTGAACGCATTACAAGTCAACGTCAACGTCAGCGTGTTTTGCCCTCATTCCTGGCTTGCATGTGTGAAATTCCTTCCACACAACAAAGAATATTTTGAATAAAGAGGTTCCTGTTGGAATGATGAGTGAGTTAGTCGGTTAGTTTATGGAGCGCTGCAGGGTGGCTCCAGGCGTAAATCAAATCATAAATCAGGTTTAGACTTAATGGTTAGTTTTGACAGGATTTCGTGACTTTTTTGTTCCTAAGTGTCTGTGATTAACTGCTGAGTTCAGACAGTCATCACATTAACAGCTGATCGGGAGTGTGAGTGACAGGGGGAGCTGTGCAGATGCAGAGCGCCGAGCTGAAGTTGGCACCAGTCGTGTGGCACGTACACAGTCTGCAGGAGTCCCTGGAGGAGGGGTTACAGTGGAGCGGCGAGTAATCTGATCAACAAAGATCTGAAATGAAACATACTTTAATAGCAACAAATGACTCGGGCTAATCTAGAACAGCAGTCTGGAGATGAGTGGCATGCTTTGCTTGGGATGTTAGTGGGAACAAGACGATGAGAAACTCCAAACTGCACCGTTTTAACACATGCATAAAGCCTTTACATACCTGCATGATACTGCATCCACAGCATGCAAGAAAACAGAAATAAACTAAAGACACGAATCCCAAAATAACTGGTGTCCTCTTCAAGATGATTAAAATCTGGTGTTGATGGTTTTCATATCATCTGGAGCTGATTTTAAAACAATGCACCCAATTCTTATATTTAAATTCTATTTCTATTTTTTTCCCTACTAACTGGGAAAAGCTCTTTTTTGTATTTAAATTTTATTTATATGTAATGTTTTACAGTTTAAATAACTGCAAATCTCTTTAAACTACACTGAAGATGCTATATAAATAAAGCTTATTTATTTATTTATTTATTTATTTATTTATTTAGTTAGTTAGTTATTTAGTTATTTATTTATTTATTTGTGAATTTAAACTCTAGACTCTTTTTATCAAGCCACCTTGGATTTTTTTTTTTGACCTAAAAAGGTTTTTTTTTCTATTTTTTATTATTTTCTACTTAAACTATTTTCAAACTTTCGTTTGTAAATACGTCTTGTAAGAACGTTTCAGTCAGAAAATATACAGAGAAAATGTTAAAGGGAGGATTATATATAATAAATCAGTGCAGATATAAGAACAATACAACTAAAAAGTTAAATTTAAAATAAAATAAATTAAAAGATTGTTTTCTTAAGGAATAAATATTAAGCTAGGGAAGAATGTAACAGTACAGTACAGCAAGGAATTCTTTAAAGGCATATGAAGCTACCAAAAACCCTAAATTTGACCTCTTTTACTGAGAAAACACAGAAAAACACATCTCTGCTGTTTTACTACATCTCCCATGGTGCACCTCTTCTCATCTACGGCTATACGTATGAATTGCGCGAAAGCCCTTTTTGAACCACAGCGTGAATGCCTGTTTTTAAAACAGGTAAACACGATTATTTTGCTCCGTGGAGTCTTCAGACTCTATCCAGACAGTTAAATAGAAACTAGAGAAATTATATTTTAGGTATAATCTGAGCTGTTTTTCTCGGTTTATCTACAAAATCACGAAGTAGTGTAGCTCGGTGTATTTTCAGCAGCTCGAAATACAGTGGATGAAACGAAAATAATACACAAAACGAGCTAAACGTAAAAACTTAGAAAATATATTTCCATTCAAAGCCAGTAATTCCGACCCGAAGGCATGAGTAAACGTGAAGGTAAGTCTAGTTTACGATGCTACAGAATAACATCTTGTCTTTTTTAAGGTAAATTGTTCGTAAATGTGATCAAATGAAGAAAAAATGCATGTTAGGAAAAGATCAGATACTGACACCAGCGTTTTATCAAACAGCGGTTGGTAAATTTATTCTTATGTTAACGTTTAAAACGCCACTTTTTCATCATTTTATCTCCTTAATGTTTGTTCACATTTTGATATTTTGATGTTATTTATGGTAACGTTTATAGTCTAGATCATAGTGGTAACAGCACATGTATTCTTCCATTTTACTTCCAAAAATAATAAGTTTAATTCTCTTTATGATAATAATATCTCATTACTGACTTATCTTATTTAAAAAGTGTAACACAAAATCTATCTGTTGTTTATTTTTTTAGTATTTTACAGCTGTCTTTGAAAAAGGAATCCATTTTTCACCTGTTTTTGCACATCTACTGGTATATGTTGTAAAACCAGCTATAACAAAACACCTCCAGAAGTTTTCTAAGTTAGAAGTTGTTGTACAAACTCCAAATATTTATATCAGATTATCCTGAGTCTTCATCCTCACCTGATCTCGTCTGTCCCTCAGGTGAAGGTCCTCGGAGAACCACTGATGCAGTTCAGGGTCGTGATGTGAGCGCCAACCCGTCCTCACCTGTCATCGCTGCGTTTAAAGGTACGATAACTCCATCAGTTAGTTAAAGTATCTGAAGAGTGTATGAAGACTTGTTTTCTGACAGCTACCTTTATTCTTTTGGTTTTAGTTTTCCAGCAGGAGCTGGACACCAAACACGACAAATATGAGCGTCTGGTTAAGATCAGTCGAGACGTCACGATTGAGAGCAAGAGGACCATTTTTCTCCTCCACAGAGTGACCAGGTCTGAACCACAGCTGCTGAACGTGGTTATTAAACAGCTTTTACTTCCTTTATTGAGCCACTCAATTTTTTGTCTTTAGCGGAGCTACAGGTTACAGTTGAAACCTGATTGTATGATTTGCCTGAGAAACTAATAACACGGTGATAAACCTTCTTCTTCAGGTTTTTTTTAAAGCCGGGTTTAAGATGGTGTTGAACCTGTTTTATAAATGTTAATCTGGCCTGTTTCTCTGGATTACAAAGTGTAACAGACCCAGAGGAGATCCTGAATGAAGCCGAGGTGAAGCTGGACGGAGTTCGACAGAAAATCGGTCAGATCGCTGAAGAGCTGCGAGGAGAAGACATCCATCAGTTTCACAGAGCGTTCACACCAGGTCAGCCTCTCCACACCAGGCTCATAAACACAACGGCATATAACACAGTCGATAAGAGTGGCTGGTCAAATATTAGAAGTTAATTTTTTGGTAAATTCTTCCAGAAATGTCTCCTGTTTTATTCTTTTAGTCCTGAAAGGTAAAACAGTCTGTTATGGTCACAACTGTAAGATTGCTGCTGCAGCTGAAAATGTGCAGCAACATCTGAAATATGAAGTGTTTTCTTACAAATTAAGAAGTTATTAAAGATAATCAGATTTAAAACAGAGAAAAAAATTCACAAATAAAACTTTAAATGTTGTTTTAGAATCATTGTTTATATGCAAAACTCTGAAATCATTTGAATTGATTAATACGTTTTTTAAAAAATACCATAAAAACAATAAAAATATATTTTGGGGGATAAAAATTCTCAGAAACTCTAAAAATATGAAGTAAAAGTTACTTGCTTAGGTTAATATCCTAGACACTTTCCTTTTAATAATTTTATTGTGCTTGGATTCAAATTAAGAAAAAACAAATCAAATTAGAAGCACTTCAAATTTTTTTTATAAAACTTGTAAAACCTTGAAAAAGAAGTAAAAAACACACAAAAAAAACTTTCCGAAAAAGCAAATAAACTCTTTTTCTGTTGATCAAGAAAAATTAGACTTAAAACAGAAAATTACTCACAAATAACACTTAAAATATTGTTTTTTAAATCAAAGTTTATATTGAAACTCGTAAATTCTTGGAAGAAATCTTCATAAATATTCAAAAAGAATTTTTATTTGATAACACTTTCAAAAAAGACGTAAAAAAAAAGAAAACGAAATATTTTCTTTAAAAGTCCATAAATATTCTTTTTTCAGTTAAAAATTAAAAATTAAGCTCAAATAAAAAAAAAATTATAAATAAAATGTATATGTTAAAATATATATTATATAATAAAATGCCTTTAGATTCAAATTTTTGGAGAAAAAAAGCTTCAGAAACTTAAAAAATAAAGATTAAAAAATCTTTTGATGGTTTTTTTTTTCTGCTGCTAACATTTAAAGTTTAAAAAACTTCCATAAAAGTTTTGTAATTGTTGTTTCATTTTATGGATTTAAAAAGTTTTGGTGAAAAAAATAAAACACACCTCTTAGTTTTAGGACATTTCTCACTCTTTGACAGGGTTACGTGATATTTAGTAAACATCGTGTTGTTATTTGTGTTTTTGTGTTTTTCGTTTGTGCTTCGTATGTTTTGTATGTTTTGTAAGGTCCCTGTTGGTGTGAGAGCGTGACCTTGATGCAGGCCGTGATCTGATAGACACGCCCTCTGATAAACATGTTTTCCCTCCAGCATCTCTATCAGTGTTTGTTAGCGCAGCCGAAATGTCTGCAGAGTTTGGAGGAAAACATTACTGCGCGCTGAGCTGAGCTGTTATCTGGCAGCTGGGGAAGTCATTTTTAGATTGCGGTCACTCAGGAATCACCGCTGCATCCTCCGCGACGTGACCACTGGCAGTTCCCAACAATTAGACGCTTCATTTTTTTTCCATTTTTATCGACTTTATTAGATTGAGACGGGGAACGCTGCACAGGCTCTGCAGATAAACTGGGCTGGACGTGGAGTCTCCAGGCATGTGTAATGGCTCTGCTCTTTTTATGAAAGCTCCATTAAAGAAACTGATGGCTGAATCTGAACCTAATTGCTGCTGATAACAGGGCAGCGCGGCTCTTTGAAAAGCTCTTTAGCTTGACCCGGCGAGACTGCTCTGAGACACCACAAACACCACGAGCTGCAGCTTTTTCCCAGGGTTCACCTGCAGCTCGGCGACCCGCTCTGTGCTCACACATTAATAATCTACAAACCAGCTGCAGAAACTCGTGCGTGTTTTCTTTAATCGTTCACAGCTCTGCACACGCCCTCTACACCCCAACTTTCCCAACACGCTGTGCCAGTAGCGTGGTGAATTTTCCAGGAGTCATTGTTTAGATGTTGAGGATTTTATTCTGCTTCTCAGTGACCAAAGGTGGCTTCAGCTTCAGCTTCAGAGTAAACACGAGCCGCGCTGCTGGCAGCAAACTCAGGAACTGAACTCCGCCTGCTGCCTCAAAGCCTGAGTAACCTTTTCGTCATATCCTGAATATCCTGAATGCAGCGCTTGTATTCTCCCTGAAAAAGTGTCACAGCTGTGCAGCCACTGGCTGCAATCAGACGTTTGTGATGTTTTTTAGATGATTCATCTCAGAGTGTTTAAAATACACGAGGAGCGTCACTCACTGGACACTGGATCTGGTTTATTACCCTGCAGCTTTTCACACATTTGTAATTATAAACACACTTTGAGAGAGGCAAGTGACAAAACAAAGGTGGAAAACGCACACAATCTTAAAAAAACAACACAGAGTAATTATTTTAAAAAAACAACTAAAAATGTAAACTTAAAGCTCCTGTGTGGATTTTTTAACGGCCATAAAACAGGCTGAAATTAAGACGGATCTTTCTACATGGCTCACAAAAGCAAACAAGACCTTCAGCAGTAAATATTAAAAACCTCTTTAATGTAAATTTTAGATGCTTTAAAATTCCGCGAGGGGGGTAGGCGTCAGATCAGATGATTGAAATCACCATATTTTTAACATCCACAGCAAAAAATGGACTGTTAAGGACAAAGTAGATGGAGATTTTGACAAGAGAAGAAGATATCATGTTGTCCACAGGGGGGCGCCTGGAAGAATCCGAACAGGAGCTTTAAAAACCAAAAGTAAAGGTTTGCTTTTTGGGGGGCTTAGCGATACAAATTTTTGCAATTAACCTGACCCTCTTATATCAACACTTCATCTTTGTCCAATGAGGTCACTTTAGGTCATGAACAGAACAGAATTTGTACTTGAAAACACTCCTCATCCTTAAAGGGCGATTTGGTTCGTACAGGAGCTTTAAAAAGAGAAGCATATAAAATGTTTGTAATTTAAACAAACAGCTTCCATCGATAGCATCGAATAAATTAAAGACAAGAGGTCCAACTGCAGTTCCCTGACTGTCCACTAGAGTCTGTCTCCAGCAGATTACATCTTTATCTTTACAGCAGATTAAGGGTTAAAGAGAGGGAGGGTAAGGGGGCGTGGCCTCTTTGACTGCTACTGTCTCTTTGAGAGCCTTTAAAGCACTCAGGAACTCTGGAAGCTAACATTCCAGAATGTTCCTCCAAAGATCAAAGAACAGAGTAGGAGGTTTCTGATTGGTCGGTGTTAGTTTATGATGCTCACCAATCTGTGATGTCACAGATTGAGTCATTCTGGTGTGACTTTTAAAGAAGTGTCTCATCCTGGGATTACTCCGACACACGGTGACCTCACAGTTTGGAACTTTGACCACGTTTAGGATCAACAGACAACATTTGAACTTCCTGTTTGTCCGTGAAAGAGTCACAAACACGGCAGCTCTTTTTTAACCTCTTGGCGGGGTTTGTGCTGTTGAAGCCTTTTGGAGATTTCTTCGTGTAATACGTGTTTATGTTAGCGCTAGTTAGCAGTTAGCTGTATCTGAGCTCTGGTCTCTTCTGGCTCCTGAAAACACTGAAACAGCAGAAAATCGTGTAACGTCTCAGTGACTTTGTCAGTTATTTATACTCACAGCACACTTAACGTCCCTCTGCTACAAAAGCTGCTGTTAGCTTAGCATGGCTAAAAACAAGACGTGGATGCTACAAACTGAAAACAGGACAGCTTCCCAGCCTGTGGGTTTTTGTAAACGTTTGTCCAGTTTGGTTTAAAACAGCAGAATAAAAGGAGAAGTCATCCACAGACGCTCTCTGCTCTCTGCTGCTCTTGGCAGAGATACGAGCCTCTTTGAAGTCCGAGTGCCGCTCTGAAAGTAAACTTCAGACACAAAGTCTTCCGTCCTGTGATTATTTGATTGTTGTTTGCTCAGGGCCTGAAAACAAACCAGGGGTCATCTCAGCCCAGAGCAGAAACACGACGGCTGAGGTTCAGTGAGCAGACGGAGAGAGGAAACAGGTTTTATTTGAATCTTTATCTCCATCTGTGATCTGCTCTGGGCAGATACCACAGACTGTTTATACACTCTGTTACTATTCTTATGTCTGAGGCTCGCTTAAATTACTGCTGTTTACTAAACCAGAGAGAGAGAGACAGAGAGAGAGAGAAAGAGAGAGAAAGACATAGAGACAGAGAGGAAGAGACAGAGAGAGAGGAGCTCAGTAGTTATTCTGCTCTTGGCGTATGTTACACATGGATCTAAATCAACAACTCAAAACACTCCGTTATATGTTGGAGGGGCGGGGCCTCACACACCAAGGTCTTCTTCCAGGGTGCTGGCCAATCAGAATGCAGGGGGTTTGTGAAGCGGGGAGCCTTAAAGAGACAGCAGCTAAGAAGAAGAGTTTCAGATTGAGGCTGAAAAAACACTTTTTAAAAAATACAGTGAGAGAAAAATCTGGATCTGTTTGAGCTGTCAATCAGGTAAAGATACTACGGGGGCACCAGAGGGACAAAATAAAGACTTCAGCTGGTTCCTAATGCTGTTTTATGTTGACACTGGGGCTACAGCTAAACCAGATGTGTTTTTCTCGTTCACAAACTGCTTTAAAATCCATTTAAATCATGTTTCTGTCTAAAATAATCATCAGAACATGTTTGAAAAAAACATACATACATAACATTTTGTTTATAATCCAGATTTTCATTTCATACTCTATTTAAATAATAAGATATGACTGAACACTGTGTTGACTGAACTTCATACCTTTGTTTTTGTCAGCTTTAAGAGACAGAAAAAGACGTTATTTTATTCATTATGTATTTTTTTAAAAATAAATTGTCCGATTAATTGGTTGTCAGATTTTTTTTCTACCAAATATGGGAATCGGCATGAAAACAGACATCAGCTGACCCTTACTGTTGAAGGGTTTAAATATTGTTAAAATGTAAAAAAAAAGGTAAAATATAATAATATGAATTTTTTTTGAATGAGTTTTTATTTTAATCGCTATTAATCACATATTTAAAATTCCATTGTTTATCGTTTTATAACGGCTTGTGAGTCTTTATTAGGGTTAGGGTTTGTTTTTGTAAATGATATAAAGACAAATATTAATTTCATTATGTTCATCATGTACAGGAGCTTTAAAAACAAGTGATTAACAAACGAAGCTAAAACAGGAAACTGAGAAGCATCAAAACAACAGAAACAGGTGACATTGAGCAGCTTTATTGAAATGAATAACTCTGACGGTGCTGAAGCTGATGTTGAAGCTGATGTTGAAGCTGATGTTGAAGCTGATGTAGAAGCTGATGCTGAAGCTGATGTTGAAGCTGATGTAGAAGCTGATGTTGAAGCTGATGTTGAAACTGATGCTGAAGCTGATGTTGAAGCTGATGTTGAAGCTGATGTTGAAGCTGATGCTGAAGCTGATGTTGAAGCTGATGTTGAAGCTGATGTTGAAGCTGATGCTGAAGCTGATTCTGAAGCTGATGTTGAAGCTGATGCTGAAGCTGATGTTGAAGCTGATGTTGAAGCAGATGTTGAAGCTGATGTTGAAGCTGATGTTTCGGCTGAATCAGTGGAACATTTGGACGTACTCCCAGGTCTCCTGTGTTCATCTGTTTCTCTGCTTCCTGAATCAGGGATCCAGGAGTACGTGGAGGCCGTCTCGTTCCTGCATTACATCCGTCAGCGCAGCCTCATCAGCCTGGAGGAGATCAACGCCAGACTGGTCTTCATGAGAGCCGAGGAAAAGGTATCTGCAGCTCAGAATAGTCTTTAAAATAAAATCCAGATCCTGATCCTGCCTTAAAAACCTGCTGACATATTTGTCCCATATCGCCCCCTAATGGAGAACATGTTCCTCAGTCAGAAGCAGAGTTTGCTGATGTTCAGGAAACTGGGCACTGATCATCTCTGACTCCTTCCTCTCAGGACTCCTCCGAAGCTCTCCATCCAGGCGCTCAGGTGCTCACCTTCCAGGTGACCCCCTCAGACTACCTGCTTGGCATCGCCGACTTGACGGGGGAGCTGATGCGAATGTGCATCAGCAGCGTCGGCAACGGCGACATCGACACGCCGTTCCAGCTGAGCCAGTTCCTGCGTCAGATCCACGACGGGTTCTCGTACATCGGGAACACGGGGCCGTACGAGGTGTCGAAGAAGCTGCACACGCTCCGTCAGAGCCTGGGGAAGGTGGAGGACGCCTGCTACACGCTGAAGGTCCGCGGCTCCGAGATCCCCAAACACATGTTAGCCGACGTTTTCTCCAGCCGGAGCGCGCTCATCGACCCGGAGGAGGGCGTGGTTTGATTCCTGTGACACATCAGCTGTTCTTGTTCCGTTCTCTGTGTTTTATCGTTCGATATGTCGGCTGGTTAAACTTCCGTTATCGCTTTAAAGCCGAGTTAAGGATTCGTTCTGCGATAAAGATCTGATGACTTCAGTTTCTTGCATGAATAAAAGTTCTGTGCCAAATCTGCTCGCCTGCTTCCAGTGTGTGTGTGAGCGTGTGTGTTTATTTTATCCTCTCTCTCTCTCTCTCTCTCTCTCTCTCTCTCTCTCTCTCTCTCTATCACACTCAGATAATCTAAGGTAGAACCACAGGCTGCCTGCACTCTCTGAAACATGTGACCTTTGTACATTGTACGTGCCTATTCTCGATTCCCTGGCAGGCCTGCTGGCACACACACACATACACACACACACACACACACACACACACACACACACACACACACACACACACACACACACCTCCCTGTGCATCCTCTCTCTCCTGTTTTTAAAAAATCACACACAGAAAGAGTTCGCTGCAGTTTTTGCTTCGTCTCATGTTTACGTGAGCAGAAACTGAAGCTCGTTTTTTTTTGTTTTTTTTGTTTTTGTTTTTGAGTCAGAAAAAAAAACTTTTCATCCTAACTGAATTAAAAACAAAGTTGAGAATATTTTAGTCGATTTAAACCCTTTTGGTTCAGATTTTCCAGCTTTTGTCTACCTCAGCAGACGTTTCCCTCTGAAGTAACTTTATAAACTTTTTCATGTCAAATTTCACAGATTCATATAAAAAAAGAATAAAAAGAAAAACTTTTTGCAGGGTTTATATTTTCTGTGAAGTGTTCAGCAGCATTAACATGTCAGATTTCAGGATACAGTTTCCCATCAGACACGTTTGAGGATGTCTGATGGGAAATGTTGAGCTTTAAGATTCAAATTTTTCCATTTCTTTAAAAAAAAAAATCAAAAATTTTTGAAAAATACTTTTGAATTAATTCAGAAGAATAAAAATCTAGTGGTGAACTTCTTTCTTCTTGTTCCTCAGGCTGTGAAAAAGTCTGAAAGTGGTTGATGTCTGCCACCTGGTGGTTCATATCAGAAACACATGAAGGCTCACTGTGCTGCAACTTTTTTTAAAAACTAAATTAAAGTTTAATTTGATATAAATCTGAATTATTTCAGTGATTTATGTTTTTTTCTTTCTTATTGTTTTTTAACCTTTAAATGCAGAAAAAAGTTATTTAAAAAAAAACGTCTTGTTAATATAAATGTTCTGTGTTAATTTTTAGCAGCATGTAAAGTTTCAGTCACAGCTCAAACAGACTTGTTTTTCTGCTTTATGCTCCATTTATTTTCTACTTCACCTTGAAGAGTTTTTGAATTTGGTGTTAAACTTTGTCCTCCGCAGGATGCGGCTGGAATAATGTGAGAGAAAATGTTTTATTATTGTTGTTTAAACAGACCGAGTGGAGGCAGGGACAGGACTGAAGGAGTCTGAGTGAAGCCTGACATCTGCTGGTGACAAACAGGTACTACAGCCTGTAAAGCCTGAGTCTGAGATCCAACTGATTCAGAGTCAAATCATCCTGTAAAAAGAAAACAGTCACACATTTTGTTAAATTTCATTCCGTCTTAAAAAGTCAGTTTAGAGATTTTTTAAATCTGCTTCTAAATGATTTTTGTTTGGATGATGAATTTTTGTTTTCTTGGCTCAGACTGAACAAAACGAAAGAAACCGAACACCTGCAGGAGGCTGACATTTGGAGCTCTAATCTCTAAAAGCTGCAGATGATGATGTCACTGCCGCTCACCTGTGAGTTTAATCTGTCTCAGCTCTCTGACCCTCCACAGGAGATCCTAAATCCATAAAGCACCAACTGTCCCCCCCCCTCACAGGTAAAAAATACAAACATGATAAAAATCATATTTGGCAACTTTTTAAAAAGTTTTTATTAAATATTCATTCATTTACTGGAGAAACACTTATTATTTAAAAACGAGGAACAGTTAAGATTTTATTCTTACAGCAACTTGTTGAAAATTATCAGTGATTTTCCTGAAAAAAAAATAATAATAATAATAAAAGAGTGTGGATGATTTCATGAGAGCAGCAGTTTTTTTTTTTTTTTTTTTTTTTTTACAAAAGACCAAAATTCAACTTCAGCTTCCTGTAGTGGGATGATAATCCTGAAGAGGGTAAAATACATTAAAAAAAAGGTTTCTAATAAAAAATATTTGTCATGTTGATGAGGTAGAGGTCTTTGAAACGCACGTATCAAATATGATATGAATTAATAATAAATAAAAAAGAATACATTAATAAATAATAATTAAAGAAAAATAAATATAGTAAGTATAGTTTAATAATAAAGTAAGATAATGTTTTAAAAACCTCTAATAACAATAATTGTAACAGTGTCATTACTGTATCTTCATTTTAAGTATCATTTCCTCTACCGTTTACAGTAACATACAAAAAAAGACCTTTCTTAGTAAGTTACTGCAGATATTACAGTGAAACAAACAAACAAACAAACAAACAAACAAACAAACAAACGGCTACAGAGAGACGTTATGGTTGCTCGTGTTAATATGCTTTAAGTGACTGAAAGAAATCAAAGTTAAATGCTGTGAATATTTTATTTTATTTTATTAACAGGTAAAAAAAAGGGGAAAAAATTAGTTACAGTGTAAATAATGATTTAAGTAAAAAAAAAAGAGTTCAAAGTTGACTAAATAACTACTTGACTGGATCAATAAAGAAACAAGCAAACAAATCGTGGACTAAAAAATGCCTGAAAAAGAAAAAAACAGTAAAAAAAATGTTTATAAAACAAAATAATTACGAATCCAGACTGAATGAATACATGAAAAGATAAAGAAGAACTCAAAACTAAGGAATGAAGGGCTGAACAACTGATTTACAGAAATAAGGAAAACTCTCTCTCTCTCTCTCTCTCTCTCTCTCTCTCTCTCTCTCTCTCTCCCTCTCCCTCAGATTCCTGAACACGTAGGAAGGAGCTCCTCGCGCTGCTCCAAAACACGACGCACGGCGCAGAGAGTAACGGAGCTGATCGGACCCTCAGACTCTCATCTTTAGCGCCACTTTCTGCTTCTTCTTCTTCTTCTTCTTTTTTTTCAGTCAGGTTGTTTTTATTACTTTATTCATCAGAAAACAGAAACATCAGGAGCTTCTTCTCTCTCCTGCAGACGGTTCGTCCTCACAGCTTCTTTTCCTCTGAGCAGAAACGACACAATCTGGAGTGCGTAAAAAACGCGTCAAAGACGCTAAAACTGAAGTTGAACATAAATTCTGGACTCAGGAAGGTGTTTTTAAAAGCCGGACTCTCTTATTGGGACCAAACCGGGAGGAGAACGCAGTCTGGGTTGGTTTTTCCACGGACGGAAATGAGATCAGCCCTCAGCCTGGATCCTGAAACATGGTCGAGGAGGAACCGGGATCTGTCTAACTTCTGGATCTAACAGCTGTTTCTGTCGATGGGAAGATGTTCGCAGGACTGATGGGCTTTGAATGTCGCAGCAGCTCTCTGCTCCACCATCGAGAAGGCAAAGAAGGTAAAATTTAAGCTGGTTTTTCTTTCAGCTGGTGTTTCTACAAAAAGCGAGCAGCAACAGGCGGTTTGGAGCTCTGTGAGCAGCTTTAATCTGATTAAAAACGAGTTAAAACGAGTTAAAGTAAGTGTGATGTTGAAGACATGCAGAGGAAATCCTGCAGCTCTGCACACACAGGCTTTAATGTGAATAAATAAGAAGAGTGTGTGTTAAAGGAGAGGAGGATGAGTGTGTTCTCACACTTTTACATTTTAATTTGCACATCATCTTTTATCCAACAGCGAAGGTTTGAGCTGAAAAACACTTCAAATCCACTTTGTATAAACAGGAAGGCAGCAGGTGGCGCCAGTTCAGGAAGTTTGATTTGTTGTTTAACTTATTGGTGTTCAAATTGAGGGTCGAGACCCCCTTAGGGGTCACTAGATTCTGATTAAGAGGTCACAAGATGCCAGTTCCCCACAACAAAAGCAAAAATATTATTTTTAAAAAATATTGAAAAATACATTTTTGTTTAGTGAAGATGCATATTTGACCCTTTTTTTGTAGAAATATGAACAAATGTAAAAGTTAAAATTAATAAAACTGCTTCTGCTCGTCTTTGTCGCTGTGTGACGTTTTACACTGGATTATCAAAAACATCAACAGCACAAGAAAATTCACAAAGGTCTGATGAGTCTTACCAACCTGCAAAAAAATGATATAAGGTTTTTTTTTTATTTTATATTAAATCTTAAATTTTTGGGTTAGGGTCCAGCAAAAGGGTGTTAGAGTCTGGCATCTGTATTTTGTGAGTTGCAAGCTGAGAAGTCGAACCATAAAAAAAAAAAAAAAAACACAGTTTAAGACCAAATTTAATCTGCTGTAAAAAGAAAACTAAACTGACAATAACTACAAATAATGCATGTTTAAATCAATAAACAACAGCTTCAGGGATTCAGTCCAACACTAAGCATGATGGGAAATGATGCTGCAGTCTGTATGAAATACGGGGAGGATATAAGATGAGCAGAGATAACGATCCAGATGTTGTGTTTTAATTAACGCAGAGGAACAGATGTGAAAATGTCGTCGTTCTATATTTATGAATCACAGTGAAAATGCAGCTCAGAGTGTTTCACAGATCAAAAATATCACCTGAGCAAAAACATTAAAATATAAATAAAACATAAAAGGAGGATTTCTGCAGGATTCACAGATTAAAGCGTTAAAAGTTTATTTAAAAAAACAGCAGAAGAAGAGTCGGAGACCCTCTGATGTGATTAGCAAACATGAACGACTTGTCTGTGATTTATTTCTGTTACTGTAGTTCCTGGAGCGTCCACTAGAGGCTGTCACAACAGAAACCAAACACACACCCATTCAAACAGCCGATCTTTACAGCCTGGTTCAAAACGACGATATCAGTGTGAAGAGATGATTTCTCTGTCAGCGCTCACTGAACGGGCCGAGGAGTTATACCTGACTGACAGGTGGAATGCTAACTGTTAGCGAGGAGGCTAAAAGACCTCAACTCCACTCTTTCACACTCCTACATACCAACGTACGACTTCAGAGTTCTTTAAATGTGAAACCGTTAATCACGAAACATCAACACTTTTTTATCATAACTTTATGACTTTTTCTCCAAACGTCGTGACTTTTTTATTTTAACTTTTTGACGTAATTTCTCAGAACTTTTTTAAAATTGTAACATCTCAACTTTATTTATCAAAACATTATGATTTTATTATAACATTATTAGTTTATTTGTAGTAACATAATTTTATTTTATTGTAATATTGTGACTTCTTAATCATGAAATTACAGCGTTATTTATGGTAACATTTTTTACTGTGACATTATGAGTTTATTTATAGTAATACAATTCTATTTTATTGTAACATTGTGACTTTATTTATCGTAACATTACAGTGTTAATGAAGACTTTTTATTGTGACATTATGACTTTATTGATCATAATATTGTGACTTTTTTTTTTTCCTTTTTTTATTGAACTTTCAAACAAGAGTAAAGGCAAAAGCACACAAAAGGTCATACACAAATAAAAACAGGTAGTAATTAATAAGGTGTACAAGACCCAAGAAGATAGGAGTTATACAATAAGACAAAACTAAGGGACAAAAGGAAAAAACGAAAGGGAAACAAAAAGACAAACAAACAAAACAAAACAAAAAAAACAACAACAAAAAAAACAGAGGCAGCAGCGAATTACAGAGTAAATTGATAACATTTCCGTAAGCATAAATGTAATCATGAAGAGAAGTTGTAGAGGGTTTAAGCGCGGTCTGAGGGGATTTAAGAGGAGGATTGGTCGGAAGCCGTCTGCCATTTTTCAAAAAGCGGTTGCCATATTTTTATGAAAGCATTTTCTCTGTTAGCCCGTCTGTATCGTAATCTGTCCAAATGTAAAATGTTTCCAAGTTCTTTAAGCCATTGTTGAAATGAAGGAGTTGCTTCAGACTTCCACATCTGTAAGATGAGACGTTTAGCCAGCGATGTACGTAAGGAGAAAGCTTGGCTGAAGTACTCATCAACGCATGAGTCTGTGTTTACAGAACCAAAAAGAGCAAGAAGTGGGTCTGGGGTCATAGTTTTATTATCTGCTTTTGATAAATAATCAAACACAAGGTTCCAAAAGGAGACTAATTTAGGGCAAGACCAGAGCTGATTGGTCAGTGTTCCCATGTGTTGTTTACATTTATCGCATAGTGGAGATGTATTAGGATAAATAACATGCAATAGCTTTGGAGTAGTGGAGTCTGTGTAGCACTTTGAATTGTATCAAGGTGTGTCTGTCGTTAATAGAGCTGTGATGTATGTTAAAAAGAGTTTTCTCCCATGTCTTAGCTGAAATTGAAGAGTTCAGTTCAAGTTCCCATTGTGCTTTCTGTTTGTTGGACAGCGTCACATGTGATTGTAAACAACGATAAAAGAAAAGCCCTGGGTTCATGTTTAAGAATATTGTCCAGTATGGTGTGTACAGGTTTTTGCTCATGATTTATAAAATTACTTTTAAGGAAATTCCTAATTGAAGTGTGATGCTGGTAGACCATGTCTCTCTTGAAGTTGTTGGAAAGACACGAGTTTGCCACCATAGTATATTGTGACTTTTTTATGGTATCATTATGAGCACAATCTTATTTTTTCTTTCTTTGGCTGTAAACACATAATCAGTAATAATATATAAAAAAAGAAGGTTTAAAAAACATAAAAGTATTGATCTAAATTAAAACTGTTCAAGTTAAACTGATGAACTTTATAACAAATGTCGATAGGACTTTGTTGTTTCTCAGGGTCGGTCTCTCTTCATTCTTCCCTCCTCTGAATCGACCACATTCAGACACTTTATGATCCTCATGTGAGCCGACAGGAAGTGAGGAGGAGGGTTTTTTATGGTAAAGTCTCAGCAGAGCAGAGATTAAACTCCAGATTATCATAAATTAAAGTTTCCTGTCAGTCAGTGAAGTTTATTTCCAGTTAAACCTGCTTTCTGTTCGTCACCACTTTTTAAAACTCCTCACCGACTTTCACTTCCCCTTTCTGTGGGTCACAAGCAGCACATCTGCTCCTCAGGAGGCTGCTGACACTCAAATATCTGTGTGTGTGTGTGTGTGTGTGTGTGAGGCTTGTTCCTCAAACGTTTGTGTTTTTATGAGATCCTCGACATTCCTCCCGTCTCTGGCTGAAGCTCTCCGAGCAGCCAATGAGACGCAGTGTTTAATCCGAGGAGGGCCTCTTTAATCTGTGAAGGTAAATAATCCCTGTGTGTTCCCAGAGTTTAACACAGACGTGAGCAACAGATCAGAGACTGAGCAGCTCTAACAGAGGGATAAAAGAGGGATGATGTATAGTGAGCGGGTTGTTTCAGCAGATTGGAACAGAAATGAATCATTCTGATCCAATCTGAGGCCGCGTTTCTGTTTCTCTTTGAGTTCCTGTCGAAGCTTTGCAGGAAGCAGCTGATGACAGACCTCTAAACGTGTCCCCCCCATCACACACACACACACACACACACACACACAGGCCCTGAGGCATTTCCTTCCCTTGCTGAGAGAATCAATCTTTGTGTAATCGAAGCAGAGTGAGGAAACTCTCTCCGTCACTGAAAGCTTCTTGTTATTAAAGTCTCTGAGTGTAAATTTGGATCCAGCAGATGGTGGACGGCGAGCGCTGCGTCTCGTACCTTCAGAGAGGGTCGAGTTTCTTAAACCGGTTATGGAAGAGCGGCCTCATCTGCAAAGAAACACTAATGGAGCTGTGCAACCTGAGATTCAGTGAGGTGGTCCCTGTGGTCCCCTGCTCTGTGTTACTCTCACTGAAAACCTGTCCCTGAAGTCTGGACTCTCCCTGAAGTGGCGTCTCTGACCCTGACTGAGTAAATAATGGATGAAGCAACCACGACGTCACCTCTTAGAAGCCTCCACTTTGGCTTTTTGAAGCCAGAGGTGACCACGGTTAGATGAGAGAGCAGAGCTGCAAGATGGCTAATGCTAAGCTAACAAGGCTAGGAGAGTAAAAAACACAGGAAAAAAAACATCCAACCTGACTTTGATGCACAGATCATCTCAGAAACTAATGTCAGAAAAACACAAAACAAGATAAAGGGCCAGGTATGGTTAGCATAGACAAAAAATACCTGCTAGCTAATGCTAACATCAGCAGCAGCTAGCAGGTTATGCATAATAATCTTTATAGGGCATTACCGGCCAACAGGTGGCAGCAGAGAGAGCAGCCATACTTTTATGGTTTGTTTCATTTACTTTAAAGTCGAGTGTCGGAGCCGGGAGTGCGTCACATCTGAGTTACGAGTTGAAAATTTGTTTAGCTATTAGCTCATGTTGTGTTTAGCATTGTTAGCGTTGTTAGTTAATACTTGGGATAGACTAATTATCAGCGCATATATTTGTCATTTTGACCCATATCGGCATCCGCCTTTTTTTTAATAAGACGGCCGATAATAGGTCACTTCAAAACTGGGTTATTTTGGCTGTAATGCAGCTGCTCCTCTCTCTGCAGTCAATACTCTATCTCCAGCATTGTCCCACCCACAGCACCATCTGATTGGTTACACACAGTCACAGCTCAGGTAACAGCCAATCAGCAGTAAGAGCTGTGCATGCACAGCTCTCACACACACAGCGAGCAGAAAAAGTTTTGCTATTCTTAACTACTTTGCTTTGGTTAGCGAAAGTCCGCTAGCTTAATGCTAACACGAATGGAAAATCCTATTGACCGGCTAACGCAATTAGCATCGTGACTATCTCACAGTCTATGAACTTATTATAACTTTCACAGCTTGCTTGGCTCTTGAAAATGATAAGACATGCTGCTGAGCCTGGAAAATGTTAAATAAACATGTGCTGAAAGGCATTTAAACAAAGTTAAGGATCAGAGTTTGTATTATTCAAAATTTTGATGCCAATATATTCACTTTTACTGCAAATGAATATCGGCTGCAAATATCGGTTATCGGCCTCCTTCACGGTTAATAATCGGTATTGGTATCGGCCCTGAAAAAAAAAAAAGCATATCGGTCTATCACTAGTTAATACAAGGAGATAACATCATAGTTTTTGCTGGAAAGCAACAAAACAACAAGTCTACAGATAAAACTTGCAAAAAAGTACAAAACTTAGTTAAAAACAAACCCTGTTGATTGTTGATGTATGAGGCAGCCATCTTGGATTTAGAGCTTGGGGTTCCCAAAGTTCCACCGAGTTTTCAAGTTCCAGTTCCGTCTTTAGGCCGTGTTCACTGTGAGGTATCTAACCGGCATCTCTGATTGTCTAAGCAGAAACCTGCTGTGTTGAAAAATAAAGCAAAGATGTGGAAGTCTAAAAAAACCCAAAATGTTGGATGTTGATCCTAAACGTGCTGAAAGTTTCAAACTGTGTTGGAGTAATACCAGGATGAGACACTTCACCAAAAGTCACACCAGAATGACTCAATCTGTGACATCACAGATTGGTGAGCATCATAAACCAACACCAACCAATCAGAAACCTCCTGCTCTGTTCTTTGATCTTTGGAGGAACATTCCAGAATGTTAGCTTCTAGAGTTACTGAGTGCTTTGAAGGCTCTTAAAGAGACAGTAGCAGTCAAGGAGCCTTTAACCCTTAAACTGCTGTCAATAGGTGAGTTGGTTATACATTCAGCTGTCATGAGGAGAGGAATGAGGCTCTAGTGGACACTCAGGGAACTGCAGCTTTGTCGTGTTGTGTGTGTTGTGTTTCCTCTCCTCTTCAGTCACATGGGATGGTTTAGGAGTGACATCACTGGCGGTCGTGGGGGGATTCTGTGGCGGTCATGGTTTGTTTCGTTTCCTGCATTCCTCTCTGACACAAACACAGACGAACTTTTAAAATGCTCCTCCTGCAGGAGGAGAGAATCCCCTCAGATTATGGCGGATGGTGAACTTTCTAGAAACAGTCTTAACTTCGGATGTGTTTGACGGCTGCTGAGGTTGATTTGTTGATGAGCCTCTTTTAAAAAGAGCAACAGGCTTTCACTTTGACAGATGCATGAATGCGCTCACTGTCTGCAGGACAAAAGTCGATTTGTTAGTGTGTCTCTGTGTCTCCAGCGTGTGTGTGTGTGTGTGTGTGTGTGTGTGTGTGTGTGTGTGTGTGTGTGTGTGTGTGTGTGTGTGTGTGTGTGTGGGAAGAGAAAATTGAGAGCCAGTAGTGAAAAAAGAGCCGTGCAGCTGTACACAAAGAGGCCGTTGATTCCCATCATCCAGCGTGTCCGTCTCTCTGAATCCTTCACATTCTATGTTTCAGTCATGTGAAGCAGCAGCAGGTGTCAGCGCCGAGCGCACGCTCGGCTTCTTTAACCAAAAAAATGTTCACAGTGGTCATTTCACTCTCATGATGTTCATTAATGTGTGACATTAAAGATATTTTATTTATTCGCTTTTAGTAGTTTTGACACGGACTAAAACTAAACCATTAAACATTAAAGTATTACAGTTTGGTTCAACATTTACAATACAAACAAATGAGGTTTGCTCAGTTTGTGACATCACTGATTGATTGGTAAACTCCTTGGCCCGTGTTCACAAAGCTCCATAACAAGGAGTCTCAGCTTAAGAGTGATTCTGGAAGGTTCTGAGAGCGACTCTGAGCGAGGAGGGGACAGAAACTTTGATATTAGTAAGGAGATTCTGTTTTTTTGAGAGAGAAGTAATTTTTTTTTTTTGATCAAGGTCTTTTTATTAATAGTCATAGTTGTAGTAGTAAAAACTAGTGGTGGGACTTGATTAAAAAAATTAATCGAATTAATTAATTAATCGTAATTAATCGCATTTTAATCGCATCTATATTCAACATCAGAAGCAACACTTTTCAAACAGATTTTGGTAGAAGACTAAATCATTGAATAGTCACATACAGAAGTTTAAACTACAAAATCCTGTTTATTTTGCTCAAAAGATTTTTTTTTTTTTTGAAAACGCGTCAATCTCCACAGAGCAGATCGTACCAAACAGGAAAACAGACACGAAAAACGATCAGAGTTTCCGGTCTTTTCAAAATAAAGCACCATGTTCAGCCTGTCGATCGTAAAATTATCCTCGTATGTTAGATGTATGCGGGTCAGACCCAGAGGAAATCTGACGCCATGGACGAGGAAAAGTTTATATTGGAGGCGGAAAACCAGATAATTATATACGATACAACACATCCTTTATATAAGGACACCAACAGAGACTGAAAGGGAAGGACTGAATTAATGAAGCTCTGGGAGGGCAGGTGAGTTTAACATACTAAATATCATGAAAGTAGTTGTCATGGGTGTGATTCCTGAGGGAACATGTGGTTCTCCTGTGATCTTGTGTATCCAGCTGCTGTGAGTACGCTGAGCTGCGCTCCGCTCCTGAGACGGATGCAGTGTGAATTGGCTCGCGCTGACGGACCGCGGCGCTCACGGAGTATGTGTGAATCCAGGCTTCCATCCGACTGTTTTTTAAAAGTAAATTTTCCATCCACCGAGCTAAGCAAGGCGCTGTCATCAGTGTTATCCATCACTCAGTGCGTCGCTATAATCCGTCTGCCAGAAACTCGTGCACTGAGAACTGTTCTGTGTGATATAGACTATAAAATAAAATACGATAAAATGCGTCATTTTTTAAAACGCCGTTAATTTCCCCCCGCGTTAATTATCGAATTAACGCGACAAAGTCCCACCACTAGTAAAAACATATATGTATTTACATTGAACGATAAACATATTTTCCACCCCCCCCCCCCCCCACACACACACACACCAGAGAATAAACAATATGATGACAGTAGCCAGACAGTAAGAAAACAAGATATAAATGTTAATATATATACATATCCATGAATAACTTGCATGCTACACCCTAAAACTGAACTCCATCCATATTCATAGTTTCAAACTGAGCTAAGAAGGGTTGCCACGCATCAAAGAATTTTTGGATAGATCCATTTACAGTAAATCGAATCTTTTCCAGTTGGACAAAGTACATGACCTCTTTCACCCAGTGTCCATATGCAGGTGGAAATGGTTCTTTCCATTTAAGTAATATCGTCCTTCTAGCTATAAGAGTACAGAAAGCTAACATATTGTGTAGCTCCTTTTACAACGACTGACACAGGTTGGTTCCTTGAAACAGGCCTTTATTTCAGTACAGTCTTGTGGCATGTGAGACCATAACGTTGTAACGCCGTGAGAACTGTAATCAGTATAAAAACGTGTCATAAAGATGAACATATGTTCAAAAGAAAACAAATATAAACACTTATGTAAGTCAGACACTACCTCATTGGCCGCTTGTTGTAAAAAGATTCTTTTCTTCAAAGAGTCCTTGATTTATCTTCGTTTTACTTTCTTCAGAAGTTTTAGCTTTCACACGAGGTTGTGTACATCTGACATTCAGTGTCCGTCTCCAAATACCGCTGTAGCGGAACCAAAAATCGCCGAACTTAAGTTCCTCTTTAAAACGTAAAACTCTTAATACTGATATTTAAGCTTATTTATAAACACGTGAACAATTCAACATGAATTGCATTTACTTGTTGAATTTAAACATGAATAATAACATCAACAACGCTTACGTATTGGTTTGCGATTTATTCAGGCTGACGTCCCCAAACAGGGCCATGATGGGACAAGGTTTTAATGACGTGTTGCAGAGAGAAGAGGGATTTTTTAATCAAAATCATTTATTGTTTTTATACCAAAAGGTCCTTAACAGTAAAATACTGTAGAATTAACAGAAAAATTACTGTTAAATTTAGGGCCCGACCCAAAATCACATATCTATTGAGCTTAATTTCAGAGTATAAGGACATGTGGGATGTATAGCACAATAATGGTGACTTTTTATGTCTTTGTTGATTTGATTAATATTTGTATTTTTGTTTATTTGTTTTATTTTCTTGTTTGTTTTAGTGTTTCTTTAGGTTTGGTTGCATAATAAATGCTTTCTTGGCATGCTTGTTATTTCGCCATCGTTTATGGGGTGACAATGCGTCACACTGTGATCTTTTGAATTCAGACAGTGCAAATGGATTCTGTAAAATGTAACCGCTGTTTTTGTACATGTTGAAAAAGGTTTTTGAAAAGCAATAAATAATAAAAAAAAAAATTAGGGCCCGACCGATATATCATCTGGCCGATTTAATCGGCCGATTATTGCCTTTTTTAATGCTAATGTTTTAATGTTTTTATACTTGAAAATTTCTCTCTGTTGTAAAGTTAAACAAACATTAAAGGATAAAGCATTTTAAAACAGTAAAATGTTCAGACTGTAATTCATAAGTTTGTATTTGTCAGCGTTAAAGCACCGAGAAATAAGTTATTTTATTCATGATGTATTTTTAAAATAAATCGGCCGATTAATTGGTCATCAGATTTTTTTTCCCTGCCAAATATCTGAATCGGCTGGTCTCAGAAATCCGTATCGGTCGGGCCCTGGTTAAGATAATAAACAAACATCAGTTAAATTATGACCTGTAATGATTGCTCATGTTATGATGATTCTGCTCTTTTCACCGATCTCTCCAGTTTTCAGATTCGTTCTTTACATTTGCAGAAGCGACTTCTTTTGTGTGACGGATAAACAAGTTCAAATATAACTCCAGGAAGTGTCCTCTGTGTTTGCTGCTCCGCTCAGAGCTCTGTCTTAACTCAAACTGACGGCTCGGTTTTGCTGTTTCCCAACAGCTGGAGCAAATCTGTGGGAACCGTCACCGAGCTGCCAAAGAGGTTTATCACTGGGTGTTCGCTCAGAGAGAGAGAGAGAGAGAGAGAGAGAGAGAGAGAGAGGAGGAGGCTGTAGGGTGTGGGTTTATCACGTTCACAGTGCTAGCTGTATGTTTGTCTGTGTGTTGGTGTAATTAGCACATTTAGCGTCACATCCCTCCTGCTGTCTCATGATCCACTCGCTTAATCCTGCTGTTTGCATGAGCTCACTCTTTATCTCCAGATTAATGGCAAATCTCTGTATCGACAGGTGGCCGAGCGCCGGGGACAGCTGGCAGCTCCGGCCGCAAGAGGTTCCACCGACGACCGGGGTACATGAGAGGAGAGGCGTCCAGACTGCAGAGTTCTCCTCGTGGTCAGAAGGAGGAGGAGGAGGAGGACGAAGAGGAGGGAGGGAGCGCCACATGCATCAGAAAATCTGAACATCACACGGAGGAGACGCCTCATGGACTCTCATGTCGCACCTGGACGAGTAGGAGCGTCCCCCGCTCTGTGACTCTTTCTCCTGAGGCATGCAGGGAAGTTAACGGTACATCCACGCAAAGGTTAAACGCGAGTCCTGCAGCCTCAGAGTCCGCCTTTAACTCCAGCTTCAGCTTCATCCAGCAGTCGCTAAATCATTCCACAAAAACACCTCAAACACCAGCATCCTCCATCGATCCCATCGCCGTCCAATCAGATCCCTCTGAGAGACACGAGGCGCCCTCAGGTGGTCTGTTATGGCGGGAATGTCCGTGGGGAAACGCCAACGCTAACGTGACGTCCGACCTGCCCGACTGTGACTCTCAGTCTGTGGACTTAGAGATCACCTCCTCGCTGTCCGTGGACTCAGACACCGCCTCCGCCTCCTCCGTCACCTCAGGGTACGAGAGCGCAACGCCCGCCAGCGACCACGGCGTGGACAACCTGGTGAGGAAGTACGAAGGCGTGCTGCAGGACTGCCTCCAGAACAACCGCACACACACCAAGGTGAGAGATACTGACCTCCAATGCTTTCCTTTCAGCTCATTTTTGCCACAGTGTCAACAGGCAGAAGGAAAAAAACTAATTTCTGAGGATTTATTTCATATGACGTTTGAACAATATGACGTTTGTTGTTTTAATTTGTGATTCGGATAGTTCATGAGTTTTTGACCAATCAGAATCAAGTATTTCTTGTTGCTAGGTAAAAAAAAACTGAACGAAACACTTGAAACCAGAGTCTGATAAACTTTTCCTGCAGCTTTGGTTGAAAAAATGTTAAAATGTTGAGTTTAAACTCTTCCCTCAGAGTTTACTGAACTCGCTGACTCAGTTTCACTCTGACCCGTCGACCGTTGCACCCTCACACTTTTTTTTTTTTCGTGTGGCCCGTGTGGTTTGTTTAGAGATCCTCGCCCTCTGGACTGTTTGATAATCTGCTTCGTCTTCTTCTCTCAGATCGAGTCCATGATGTTGAAGCTGCAGAGGCTCCAGCAGAAAGCTATCTTGGACGACGACTACGACGCAGGTGAGCCAAACTGTTGGTTTGCATCACTTCAGATGTTTTTGTTGAGCTTTAACACTTTAAGGTGGATTTAAGGAAGAATTAGACTTAAATAGCTGAAGTTGTTTTGTCTGTATGCTCCGTCTGGGAAACGTAATATACCGGTGGGTGAGAGAGACAAACCCATCATGGTTTCAACCATTTCTTAAAGACTTAAGGTGGACTTCTTTGTTACTGTGTTGATTCTCTGGAGCCAGAAGTGACCGAGAGGGTCGACCTGTAGAGTAGGTAGAAGTTAGCTAAATGCTAACTTTCAAAGAGTAAAACTTTCTAAGCATGAAATGTCGACAACAGTCCTGACTACCGTCTGCAGACCAATCAATGCTCAACAAACACTGATGGAGCGACCAAACTGGGTATGGAGAGCTCAGACAGCTCGCTGCTAATTAATGCTAACGTATAGATCAAATGTGATCATGTGACTCAGTGTTTAATGTGTATGTCAGCCAAAAAAAGCATGAAAACACGAGCTAAAGGCTAAAACAAGAGCTAATCTGTTTGTGCTAATGTTCATTCCAGCCCACATGCAGCAGTTATTCTGCAGTGATCTGATCAAACTTGAGAGTCTGTCAATAAAATGAAGAGTGAGGTTACGTTAGCTCTGATTGGTCGATGAGCCGGACATAAGGATTCGCTAACGTTACACGTTAGCCTACAGATACGTCTCAGAGCACCGTCTGCTAAACTCCAGAACAAACTGACAAAGTTTACTTGTTGTCATGTTTCAAACAGCAGCTCTGTGTAACTGTTGATAAATACCTTACCTCCTCACGCTGTATCCAGTAAAAAGTCGTCTTGAACAAAGAAAAGTAGTGTTAAAAAGAAGATCTGATCTCCATTCATTACCAAAACAAACACACGCCTTGTGTGCGCACAATTCCATTCAGAAGGTGGCGCTGTGATCCACTTCAGACAGAGAGTCCTCTTTAAATAAAGTATTAAATTGATGATTGAGTCAAAAACACATTATTTTGTTTTAGTTTTTTGTTTATTTACCTCCAAAAAAACAAAAACAAAAACAGAAACTTTGTGGCACGGCTGAGGTTTTCACAACTATCTCGGTCATGGCTGAGAAAAGAAAGTCCCTAAAGTCCGACACAGCTCCCTCTATTATTTTCCACAAACAATCTGGAACCAAAAGACCTTTTCATGTTTCATCATCCATGTTCAGCTTTTTGATGTTGCTCTCAAAAATTCCGCACGAGGACGAAACAACGAGCCGTCTTCAGCTGCCTGATTGAATCTGGACTTTATTCGATTTCCAGAATTGATGTCAGGTCCTGTTTGAACCTCCTCGCTGCCTGAGGAGAGTTTATTTTCCAGAGGGGGACTCCTCTCCTTTCCTCTGACCCATTTCTTGGACCTTGTGACAGAAATAAATTCAAACATCTGCTGTCCGAGTCCTGCCGGCCTTGAGCTGTTTAACTGCTGAATATTTGGGTCAGCGGGGCCGACGTCTCCACAGCTTTTCTGTTTGAGTTTTACGCCTCTTTTTTACACCTGTTGGCTTCAGCTTATTTTTTAAAATGACTACTCAAGTATTCAAAAATCACTTTTCTCAGGAGCAAGTCTCACAGTTGAAAACATTTGACTACATGTAAAGAAACAATGTGTGACTCTGATTAATAAAGAGAGGAAGCAGGAAGTGTGTGTTAAACTGACCTCTGAGGCACATGACGCAGCGCCTTGTTTACCGTGCGTGTTTATCTCTCTGTGTTTGATCAGCTGAGCGTTTCGGGAAGAAGCTGGAGGAGCTGTGCGGAGAGAGACGAGCTCTGAAGCTGGGTTTACCCTCCGCTCAGCCCAGCGTGGCTCTGTTCCTGCAGAGACTCTCACAGGTGGTGCACAGCGCCCTCCAGAGGACGGGCTGCAGCCAGTGCAGGTCAGACACACAAATATTGACGCTTTGATTCTGTAACACAACGTTTCACAACCTGCGCTGGATCATACGGCATGTTCCCACCTTTATGTCACCAGAATGACTTTAATCATGTTAAATTTTTACGGTTCTCGCTCTCTGTCGTCATTTGAATCTGTCAGGACTCTGCGGTTAGGGAGGAGAGTTAAAAACAGCTCTTATAACAGGAAGGAAATCAGGTGGGGCCTCCTCCTCCTCAGAGTATCCTGAACCTCCGTGACCCACACCGAACTGTGTGAAAAAACCGTGTCGTCTTTTTCCAACACTTACAGCAGGAAATAACACTCCACTGGGTTTCCATCCTCCCTGATTAGAAGAGAGGCTGTAAACTGGCTGAAACAAAGCGGTTACCTCCCACCACGAGCGAAACCCAGCAGCTGTGAGAATATGGAAACTGGTTAGCTAGTTTCTCTACATGTTTGTAAACAGCGTCCAGGTGAACCACCTGGTTCAACAGACTCTTTTTTTACTTAATTATTAAATTAAATTATGTAAAATTCAATGTTGCATGAAAAAAACGGACTAAAGATGGACTGATTGATTTCAACACGCTCTCACGCTCTTTTTACCACAGAGTCAACAGGCTGTCCTTGTGTCACTTTGGTTTTGAGAATTAACGACTGTTGCGAGGTTTTGACCAATCAGATTCAAGTGTGTATTATTAACCTCATCCACCAATGAAAAGCGTTCTCATACTGGTGTTTGTGTTGGTCTGTTTCAGGGATGGCGTCGATCCTGATGCTGGGGAGGCGTGTGATTCGCCGCAGGGTCCGCTTCATCGAAGAGATCACCTGATCCAAGAGAAACGTCATGTGGAGGTAAAACACGCCGGAATGATGTCATATAAAGCTTGAAACGGTCACATCAGAGGTGTTCAGAGTGTTTTTATACCACACACGCTCTATGACATCACAACCTGTATGACATCACAGAGGCAGTTTGGAACTCCAGTGCCTGTGATGTTTGTAGCTGTTGGTCTGTATGATGATGGACGCAGTCTCTGCGCCGTCACTCGTCTGTTTCTGAAACGGATTTTTGAAGCAAATCACTCGGCGCGGCCATATTGGAAATGGGGCGGGCTTTGAGTCTCCACAGTAACAGCTATAGGTAGGGCTGGGTGTCAATCAAAAATTTTTGACCCCCGTAGCGATAGAGATACCTTCACTTGGATACTGGTTCCTGAACGATACTTTTTTGGATCCCAATTTTTATCTCAGTTCTATCAAAAAACAACATTTCATTACATGTTATGGTGCAAATCTTGAGTCTTATTTTTCATCCACATCTAATTTTCTACTTTTTTCAGTTTTCAGTTTTCTTACATAAAAATCAAAAACAAAACAAATATTTGTCAGCGCAAAATAACAGGTGCAAACAGGTGACGGGTCAGTTTATACTGAGTCCACTGTAAATGTGTTAATAACCATAAATGAACTTTCTTCTGTCCGTTATTGTTTTTTTCAATATTAAAATAAAAACCCTCCTCCTTTATCTGGACTTTTGACCAAAGTGACCAAAGAGAGAAACATTAGCGTGATTCATTTGCATGAAGTTGTCTGCGTGGCAAAGCAGCGGCTGAAGATCAAAACATGCTTTCACTCCGTCCCAAACTACAGAAAAGTCGCTGGATTTGTCGCTTTTAGAAAACAAAGTCGCTAAAGGGTTCTGAAAGTCACTTAATATAGCGACAGAGACGCTAAGCTAGCATTATTAGCTCTTGATCACATGATTAACCCTTTTGGTACTGAACCTTGGCATCGAAAAATGAGACGTAACTCGATACTCGGTATTACCGAAGCATTCCGGTCGGTACCACAAAAGTACTGAAGTTCGGTACCCAGCCCAAGCTATAGGGCGCCCGTCAGTCATGTGAGCTGAGCTGTGCCTCTGATTGGGTGAACTCATAACCTTAATACCTTCTAAACTGCCGAGTTAGAAAAAACTCACCCCTCGTACAGTTTGTGCTGTAAGTGAAGTTAGTGATTCAGACGGGGGACGTTTTTTGTTGCAGGCTGTAAACGTGTTTATTTCTGCTGTGAAAACACTCGACGAACTGCAGGTTTTAGCACTTCAGCATCGTCTCATATTTTCAGACTGGAGGTTTGCACTTTGTTCTAAACCAAAGGCTTTAGAATTTTACACAGCCGGCCAATCAGAGCACAGTGAGCTTGTACGAGAGTCTTAAAGAGACAGGCTGTTTTCCGAACCGTCTCCTGACAGCTACATAAGATCGTGGTTTGTAGACTGACTGTTCTGTTGGGTCTGTTTTGTAGTTTGCTCTCATGGCAATCAGTTTGAAACTACAGCTGATGAAAAATCTTCTTCTGGTTGGAAAACAGGTAATAAGAGGTTTATTTAGACTTCAGTGAATTTTGTAGAAGTGAACAGTTACAGTAAAGATGTTTTCAGTCATTTCAAAAGGATCACAGAGTTTGCACAGGCTCAGAAAGAGTTCCAAAGTTAAAAAGTCAAATTAAGATGATATAATCTCTGATTCTGCACAGGAGGAGATGTGTGAGCTGCAGCGGCGGCTGGCCGAGCTGAAGGCCCGCAGTCTGCAGCTGGAGCAGGAGATCCAGCAGGAGGAGCAGCGAGCCGAGGCCGAGGAGCTGGAGGGGTCGGTGCTGCGCAGCTACAGCGCAGACCAGCTCCGAGACATGAGCCGGACCCTGCAGGACCTCGTCACCTCGGAGAGCAGAACGCAGATCTCGGTCTCTCCTCCGCCCTCCATCATCAGGTCAGAGACGCTCACACAGAGGTTCTGAAAAGTTTGCAGGAGAATCTGCAGATCTTTGGATACGGTGTTGTCACTTCCTGCACAGACGGCGTGTTAACTCCTGCTCTTCATGTGTGAATGCATGCAAGAGATGTTCTGTCATTGCACCTGTGAGTGTTGTGAAGAAATATTATCACACCTTGAAGATGTGACACTTCAATGCCGTATTAATTATGTTAATTTTCTCCTCTGACTGCAGAAATATTACCTCTAAAGAACTAAGAACTAAAAGTTCCTCAAAATGAAAAACAAGAAACAGTTTGAGTTGGTTTAGAAATCCAAAGTGAGGTTTGTCCCTCGCTGCCCCTGCAGAGCAGAGCTCCTGCAGTACCCTCAGTCACCAGGTGGGGCTGCTAAAGAGCTGTGAGCGGATCAGGAGTTCCCTTTTGTATTTTCTGAGCTTTAAACGAGCTCATTTTGAGGGAGATGTTGCCTTTTAGATCCTTTTTTTTCTCCCCTCTGATTCTCTCCCTCGCCGCTTCAGTCGGCCTCAGACGAATAATGCAGCATTTTTGATCCGACAGCAGTTTAATCTGGTGCCAGAACTGTACAAAATCTCTCCAAAAACCCTCCTGACATTTCTATTAAGAGCTCAGGAAAGCTTGACATCTCATGGGAGGAGTATGAATGTAATTTTAACCTCCGTAAAGATGTTTTCGACACGTTTTTAAAGTTTGAAAACACTCCTCAGGTTTGTTTTCTGACATACAGACGAGGTGTGAAGCAGGTATTATAATATTTCCCGCTCTTCCTCCTCTCCCGTGCCCTCATCCTCTCCTCTCACACCTGCTTCAACCTACTTTGAATGTTAATGTTTTCCCTCAGATGTAAATGATCCCCCTGCATCATGTCCTCTGAAGTTAATGGCGTGCAGGAGAGCGCTCTCCGTCTTCCCGCTCGTTAGAGAAACATGTAAATTGTACTTATCGCCGTCTTGGTGGCGTGACCCGCCATCATGGGAATAATTTGATATGTGACATGTCCTCCCCTCGACTGGAACGCGTTTATTCTGGCTGCTGATTGAAACGGTGACCTCTGATTGGGTATTCAGACGCTCACCTCCCCGTGCCGTGTTTCGGGTCAGCGTGTTGATTGTGCTGCAGCTCTTTTTCCAGATAACACAGAATGTTATTCCTCATTTTGAGGTTTATTTCTTCAATTAAAGGGAGCCACACTTTCCAGAAACATAGATTTCATCTGTTTGAAGATCCTAAAGAGCGAGCTGTGTTTTGTGATACGAGTCTAACGGGACCGTCTGAAGGTGACTGTGTCTGTGCTTCATGGATTTTATGCTCCTTTTCCTAATCTGATTAAAATCTCTGTCAGGAATAAATCGACCGTTACAGTTTGTCCTGTTTACATATCATCAAACTATTATTGGATGTTCCACTTGTTTCCTTTCTAAACTCACTGCATCAGATTCTGGATCCAGTTCTCAAAGTCACGATGAGTCATTTTTAATCAAGTTAATATTTTGCCGAATTATCGTCATACTGATAGTGATGCTAACTATTTACTGCAGTTTGGAACAAAGTAACAACGAAGGAGGCGGGCAGAGAACAAACCCCTCAGAGTTGGCCAGTCAGAAGAAAGTGACCACGTTGGAGGCAGGCTCTTAAAGAGACAGAACTAAAACAACATATCTCAGCAAGAGGCTTAAAAAAATGCTGGAAGGAAATAAAAAAGAGGTGTTTGTTTTCTGTTTTTTTGAGCAGCAAATTATGCCGAGATACTCTGTAGGTGTTTTAAATTGTATAAATGACAGGTGAGAATAATAAAAAGGGATTTCTTTCTAAGTGGTCCTGAAAAAGTCTCTCTTCTAGATCTCTGCCTGATCCTAATCTACAACTTTAAATCAGATTATCAGCACCAATAAAGGTTATTTCTAAATGATATTTCTTGGCTTCCTGATGGGGTCGGACAGTCTCTAGTCAGTTGAAGTCTCTAAGACAACACCACGCAGGCTGATGAAGTTTATCAGTGAGAAGAGAGATCTGAGTTTTTCTCTGCTGAAAATGATTTCTGTGGATTAGTTTAGTAGAGATGGTGGAGACTGGAGCTGAACTGACAGACAGAAAAAGGACAGAAGAGAAGCAGAAAGATAAACAGGAGAGTGATAGAGCAGAGGCTAAAGGCTAAAACACAAGCTAAAGGCTAAAACATGAGCTAAAGGTTAAAACATGAGCTAAAGGCTAAAACATGACCTAAAGGCTAAAACACAAGCTTAAGGCTAAACCATGAGCTAAAGGCTAAAACATGAGCTAAAGACTAAAACATGGGCTGAAGGCTAAAACATGACCTAAACTTTAGGTCATGTTTTAGCTTGTGTTTTAGCCTTTAGGTCCTAAAGGCTAAAACACAAGCTAAAGGCCAAACCATGAGCTAAAGGCTAAAACATGGGCTGAAGGCTAAAACATGGGCTGAAGGCTAAAACATGACCTAAAGGCTAAAACACAAGCTAAAGGCCAAATCATGAGCTAAAGGCTAAAACACGAGCTAAAGGCTAAAACATGGGCTAAAGGCTAAAACATGACCTAAAGGCTAAAACACAAGTTAAAGGCTAAACCATGCAGCAGTTATTCTGCAGTGATCTGATCAAACCTGACTGTCAATAAAATGAAGAGTGAGGTTACGTTAGCTCTGATTGGTGGATGAGCAGGACATAAGGATTCGCTAACGTTACACCTTAGCCTACAGATACGTCAGAGGGAGCAGCGCTAAATACAGCTGTCTACTAAACTCCAGAACAAACTGACAAAGTTTACTTGTTGTCACGTTTCAAACAGCAGCTCTGTGTAACTGTTGATAAATACCTTACCTCCTCACGTTGTATCAGGTAAAAAGTCGTCTTCAACAAAGAAAAGTAGTGTTAAAAAGAAGATCTGATCTCCATTCATTTACAAAACAAACACACATCTTTCCAACATTATAATTCCTGTTCAAGTTTCTGCCAGCGAAGAATTTGATGTCCCAAAACTACAGAAAATGATGGATTTTATTCCTTCCTTTATTGCTCTGACTCACAGGACATTGTGTAAGACGTTTTTTCCTCTATAAGTTATTAAATATTCAGCCTCCCTCTTGCATGATAATAAACTGCTTCATGCTGAGCAGCTGAGTTTATCCTGTTGATTTCTCTTTAATTCCTCCTAAAGAAACAGCTGACTTTATTAAATCACTGTGATGTCTTTGTGTTTCACAGACTCCAGGAGCAGGAGCAGGCCCTGAATCTGTCCATCAAAGAGGCCACGGCTAAAGTAAGCTGCTGCTTTAATGTTAGTGCGTGACTCAGCCTGAACTCAGCACGCCAGAAGGCCCGAGTGTTTGTTATCATCTCATGTCCAACAAGCCAAAATCCAATCATATAGGACATGTTCACATGTTTATTTCTGTTGGTCACGCTCTCCATAGATGAACTTCCTGTGAGAAGATTTCCCATCTGTATTTAAAGATGCTAACGGACTTAATCGCTGTTTAGCTTGTTGACAGAGGTTTGAAGCCTCGGCTGGAACCCTGCCGGTTGAAGTGAGGAGCTAACAAAGCTTGTGGCTAATTCATTAGCTTGCAAATGTGCTAATATCAATACAGTGTAGGAGTAGTAGCTGAATTTGTGGTTCTTTAAGGCTGAAGACACAAAACAAACCAGCGGAGAGTAGCTAACAATGATGTTTTTGCCTGTCTGATGGCGGTTTATGGGACTCAAACAGGAAGTTCAAATGTTGATCCTAAATGTGGGCAAAGTTTCAAACTGTGAGTGACTCAATCTGTGACATCACTGATTGGTGAGCGTCATAAACTGACGCCGACCAATCAGAAATGTCCTGCTATGTTCTTTGATCTTTGGAGGAACATTCTGGAATGTTAGCTTCCAGAGTTCCTGTGTGCTTTGAAAGCTCTTAAAGAGACAGTAGCAGCCAAAGAGACCACGCCCCTGTATCCTCCCTCCTTTTTAACCCTTAGTCTGCTGTGAAACAGGTGAGTTGTTAATAAATTCGGCTGTACAGATGTCATGAAGAGAAGAATACAAACGAACAGTTTTGGAGATTTTGACAGCAGGAAAAACTTTTTTTCTTTTTTCAAATTTGAAAACGTTAAACTTCTAAAATTTGAGGCCAGAATTCTTGGGGGAAAAAAAAATCAAATTTCTTACACTGACCTGTAAATTTTGAGGACAACAGGTCAGAATTCCCGCTTCAATCTCAAAATTCAGATTAAAAAAAGAATCCTGATGAAATATTTTAATTCAGAGATTTTTTTTTGCCTCATTTCCCCACATTTTTTCCTCAAAGAAGTTTGGGTCTTTGGCTCTTAAATATGAGCCACTGAAAGATCAACTGTTTCTCTAGAAAGCTGTAAACATGCTCTAGACAGACTCTAGTGGACACACAGGGAACTGCAGCTTCACGCACTTGTTAGTAACAGCCATGGTGGCTCTGGTTGCCGTGTGTGCTTTGTAAAATGTGTCTGCAGAGCTCTGCAGGGTTTCTCTGTGTCTCCTGAGATCCCTCTCACCTCTCCTGGGCTTTTCTCTCCTCGCTCTCTGATCTCATGGATCTCTGCAGCAGGAAAAAGCAGGTAGCTGCAGAAATCTGTAAGAAGTGTTGGCTGAAAGAGAGAGAGAGAGAGAGAGAAGGAGAGGGAGAGGCTCAGCAGGGCAGGGGGTCCAGGAAGAATCCTCTTTGCTGTTACCGTGTCCTTTTGAAACCCGACATCAAATGGTCGTGCCTCAAAGGAAAGTATAAATACACCGGGCTCTCAGCTTCACCTGAATAACAAGACTGCCCATTGTTCAGCTGAAATGAAAAGTTTTGTTCCTAAGTGAGATATCCAACGGCTCACCTGCTGAGACAAATCGATTCCAGGCATGAACGTCACTCTCTCCTTCTCTATTGACTTTATAAGATTGACAAATAGCCCGCTGTTTGGAAATTAAACCTCCAGTGTGAGAATTTCTGCAGCTTGAAAAGCACTTCACAGCAGTTTCCAGTTGATGTAACGTGTGAAATAGAATTATGCAAGCCTGTTTCAAGAAGTATTTCTATATTTCAGCTCCCCGGGGACGCTCTGCCTCAGATAAACCAACACATTCGACAGCCTTTTCAAAGTGTTGCACAAAACTGTGTCAGATTCAAGCATCAGAAAATCCGGCCCTGCATCCCTTTGAGCGATGGAAATAGTTCCTCAAAAGGAGGAAGAAGTGCATCGTGGGGATTGTATGTCTGTGACTCAAAGTGAGTGCATTCAAAAAGAGGAGAGGATTAAAAGGCAGAGAGGGGCAGATGGTCGTATCTCAAGCCATCAGCTCCTCTGTGAAACCTGCAGAGCTGAGGTGCCGAGTCCCCGTCAGGCCGTGACATTCAGACCCTTTTCCCTCTCTGACATACTAATGGCATCTTTTATGGAGATTTCACATTTCCCCGTCCGTCTACCAGGAAGACGGCGCCCTCTCTGTCTCTCTAAAGGTTACAGACGAGGTAACACTGATGCTCCGCTGCGTATTCAAAGCAGGGCGGGCGCAGAGGACGGAAATGAATCTGTAAGGTCTTGTAAGAATGAGTGTCAAAAAGAAAATGAAAGTGGAATTGGAAATGAGCCGTGCATCCTGTGGGATTCATGTGTCTGCAAAGGTTTTGTTAGTTACCTCCTCCCCCCCTCTCTCATCCGTCTTTCTCTCTGCCTCGTTTCCCCAGGTGGTCATGAGTCAGAGGCTGGGCAGCAGCCTGAGGAGGAAAGTCAGCGAGACAGAAACTCAGCTTTTAACGCTGCATGAAGCAAAGCTGGCGGCCATCTCAGGTAACACCCCCTCCCCACCACGTCCCGGATACGCCTCTGATTTAGCTCATGTACTTGAATCCAACGCTATCAAACATATTTACACCACCGACATTTTCTTCTGAGCTCGTTCTCAGGCTGAAAAACACCGAAGCTGTTTGAAACTCATGCTGCTGTTTTCTTCAAGGTGGTTAAATGTAGAGTCTATGAGAAAATCGTCCTAAATTACCAACCAACCAACCCACTACTGCATCAACTAGCTAACCAACCCACCAACCAGGAGCCATCAAACCCACCAAACAACCAATTAACCAACTATCTGAACAAACTAACTTCAAAACAAACAATAAATTGACTGTCAAACCAACAAACAACCATTTAACCAGCTACTAAACCCACTCATCTACCCACAAACCAACCAATTTACTGACATCAATCAAACAAACAAACAAACAAACAAAAGAAACAAACAATTGACTATTTGAGCAGTCCACCAATTAACCAGTTATCCAACCCAGCAACAAAACAACCAATCAACCAATTAACCAGCTAAACAACCAACCAATCAACACATTAGTGAACCAGCTATCCAACCAACCAACCAACCAACCAACCAACCAACCAACCAACCAACCAACCAATCAACCAACCAACCAATCAACCAACCATCCAACCAACCAACCAACCAACCAACCAACCAACCAACCAACCAACCAACCAACCAATCAACCAACCAACCAATCAACCAACCATCCAACCAACCAACCAACCAACCAACCAACCAACCAACCAACCAACCAATCAAACAACACATTAGTGAACCAGCTATCCAACCAACCAACCAACCAACCAACCAACCAATCAACCAACCAACCAACCAACCAACCACCCAACCAACCAACCAACCAACCAACCAAACAAACAAACAAATAACAGACCTTTAAACTATCTAACCAACAAACCTTCTAACTAATCTGCTGTTAACCCAACCAACCAGCTATCTAACCCATCATCCAGCTAACCAGCATTCTAACCAACCAACAAGCTTACCATCAAACCAATCCACTAACAGTCCACCCAACCAGCCATCTCCCTCCAAAAAACTAAAACAAAATTACAGCCAATACAAACTAACCAACATACAACCTGAATGGTTGTTCAGCCAACCAATCAGTTAACCAGCAATCCATTCAAACAACACACTAGTTAACCATTCATCTGACCAAAGAGACAAACTGTCTACTGATGATCCACCCAACCAACAAACAGGCAACCAACAAAACGACAGACTGTCACACCAACAAACCAATTAACCAACCCGCTGTCTTACCCGCCAAACAAACAAACAAACAAACCAAAACTAGTTGTAAAAGTTAGCACACTGAATGTTCATTAGCATGGTTAACGAGCAGCACACAGATTAGCATCAGATGCTCTCAGGGAAAAAACTTTTCTTAGCTTTCCTGGTGAACAAACAAACCAGTCAACCAAAAAACAGCCAAAGCATCAAATATATTCTTCAGCTCAGTCCCCTGATGAAGTCCAGAGTGAGTGTTATAAATAATATTTTCATCTAACAGCACATTAGTTCGACATTCTACCATGTTTGAGCCCTTCATCCTGAGCAGGAAGTCATGGAGGCCTGATGAAGGTGGTAAATTAGCCTCATCTAATGATGCTATTAATGAATGAGACGCTCATTAATGGCTGATGTGAGCTTAATGTGCCTCGGGGTCTGTGCAGGTAATGACTTCAGCAGCGCCAAGGAGCTGAAGGCGGAGATGAAGGCTGTGTACCTGGAGCGGGACCGGTTAGAGGCGCTGGCCAAGCGTCTGCACAGCCTCAGCTCGGGCAGCAGCCAGGAGCTGGGCACCATGAAGGAGCAGAGGCAGCAGCTGAGGCAGGAGCTGGAGGAGAGGGAGGCCCAGCACGGTGAGTCCCTGAGGCGGGTCTGCTTCAAAATAACAGGAACTGGATTGATCCCAGAGGAGGGAGGGAGTCGCAAAGGGTGAAAAACTGAGAAAAAAAAGCTACAAATCAACCAGCTTCAACTGACCAACAGCTTTAACACCCACATCCTCACATCAAATCAAACCAAGAGCTGGAGGAAGGATACACAGGTCTCTAAACACAGCCTCTATGACATCACAGCCTGTATGACATCACAAAGGCACTTTGGAACTCCTGTGTTCTTGATGTTTCGTTTGGAACAAACAGGCTTTAGAATTCTACACAGCTGACCAATCAGAGGGCAGTGAGGTCATAGAGAGGGAGGGGTTTTTATCATGTGACAGTTTTTAGTTGAAGACTTGTTTTCTTGCCAGCTTAGACTGTATCCACCTTTTTCCTGACTACCCACGGTTCATAGTGATTGCCGGTTTTGCTCGTCCGGTTGAACGTTCTGTTTACGTTGCCATGGAAACCACAAAGCTGATGGTGTTAGCCTAGCTGTCATACTCGCTCTAGTAACCTGCTTTTAAAAGCAAGAAAGCGACAAAATGAACGTAAACGGGAGGTGGATTCATGGTGTGGATGTTTTAAAAAGAAGTTTACACTGAGCCCTGGTTAGCATTAATGGTTTTACGCAGGTTGTTTTGAGCTAGCTTAGCGTAAGTCAACACCCATCAGCTGCTGAGGAAACGGGTGGATAAAATATGGACGCAGTCTCCGTGCAGTCACCTGTCAGTTCCTGATACAGTGACATGAAGCTGATTGTTGGACGGGGCCATGTTGGATATGAGGCAGGCTTTGAGCTTCTTTTCTAACAGCTATAGGGCACCTGTCTGAGCTGAGCCTCTGATTGGACAAACTTGTTTTGTAAAACAGGCTGTAGGCCTAAATGTTTTTTTTCCTTCCTGTTTAAATTCCTTCTTGTGTTGTAAGTCGCTGTGGACAAAGCGTCTGCTAAATGAAGTCGTAGAATCGTTTTTTAATGCCGTAAATGTCTGGGTTTTTTTTTTTTTTTTTGTTTGTTTGTTTGTGTCTTGGTGTGTACGTGACTTCTGGTCTTTCTGCAGCCAGCCTCTTGTGGATTCTCCATGAACAGCCACTTTTAACATTTCTGCATAGGCTTCATTTTTCTCTATTGACCTATTGAAGTCCTGCCCTAAACGTGATGAGCCAATCACAGGGCATATAGCAATCCCATACATTCAGACCAGTGGCAATTGCTCTAAGACTGCAAGGGAAGCTCAGCTTCCCCTAAAATGTCCCCATAAAAAGTGTTGATATGTCCTGCTGTGTGTACATTTCATTGCCTAAATATGCGCTAGAATACCTTCATCTTTTGTTCTGAATCAGCTACTTATCACAGGTAACTGGTGCCACTTCCTTCTCATTCATCCCCGCAGCGTCTGAGCGCTTTAACACAGTCGGACGCTGAGCGTCTTCAGACTTCAACAGTGTAGGGTAGAGTGGGTTGTTCCACTGTGGAAACTGGACGGTCATTGGATAAACGCTGGGCTTTGTCCCGCCCATCGGACGCTCAGCGTCTCTGGGGGTCTATGAGGCAGTGGGCTGGCCTGGACGCTCAGCTTCTGCATGATGATTGGATGATCTTTCTGAGGCTGAATCCCTTTTTGATTGACAGTGAAATGAGCCAATCAGCGATCTTGAAGTAAAACTCTCTACCGGAGACTTTCTAACTTCTACATTCAGTTGTTCTGGACTGATCCGGAGGCTTTATCGATCCCCAGAGAGTTTACCTTTCTTATAAACGACGAGCGTTGTGTTTAAAGATTCACTCTCTTTTCACCAACAAGCAGCTACAGCTGCAGGTGTAGAGGGGAGCTTCTCCTGTTTAAAGCGGCTCAAGTTTAAGCAGTCTAGCTCTGCTGGCCATTGAGAGAACACTGGTAAAATCCCTGGAAAAGACACCTAGTTGGTACGACAGGGTCACAGATCATTTCCTTGAAAAGGAACGGAGGGTAGAATTTACGTTTAAATAAATAAACAAATTTATGATGGAGGCCAGAAAAAAATTGAGCTTCCCCTCCTTGACTGACCAGCAGCCGCCACTGGTACAGACGTTCTCTGCCTGGACATCCTTTGAAATATACAGAGAGACAGTTTTTGTTTGGTTTTATGAGGTTTTTCTGATATTTCAAGCTTTAAAATGTCTCAGATAAACTGAATAAAACCCAATATGGGATTGCTGTACGCACTGTGATTGGCTCATCACGTTTAGGGCGGGACTTTGCCATAGGTTATTTGGTGTTACTCCTTGGTTCCCTGCCGGGGTTTATCCTGGTGAAAGTCAGTGGAAGTTTTTTTTTTTTTTTTAATTAAAGCAACACAAACGGTGTGAAAGTATTTAGATTAAAAACCTCACAATAATACTCTGGAACAAAAATACCTCAAACACCACCGTTTGCTGTGTTGTCATGGTGTCCCCGCCCACTGTGAACAGACTGAGAGGCTGCAGATTCACCAAACAGGATGAATTTCTCCCTTTTATTGCGACTGAATCCAAACCTTGTTTTGGAGACACGTAAGACGTGCTTTACACACATGTAAACACCAACATGTCAGACTCTTCAGCTTTGAAACTTGCCGGTGTTATTTGCATTGAGTCATGGGTGCGATATCGAGTCGTGCTTTTCCTGTTTCTCCTGTTCAGTTTGTGCCCATCGAGGATGTTTTATGAATATTCTTCTGAGTATGTTTTATATTCAGATAAAGCTCCTCCTGGCCACCGTTCCAGCCGTTCTGTAGGAAACGCTGATGGATCTAAACCGCAGCCTGATTGGTTAGTGATTGCCGTGCGGCCCAGAGGGGGTAATTTTAGTTGAAAGGTATGCTTCTCTGTCTCTGTGAAAACACCTTTTAAAAATCAATCTGAATTTGAGTGATGAGCGCTCTTTGAAAGATGAGGCCCCTCTTGATGTGGCTCCACGCGGCGATGACATCAGAGGACGATGACTTTTCTCCCAAATGAAGGAGAAGTGATCTGCTGTCGACGGCATCAAACGAGATAGCAGCAGGAGCGCTGGCTGTTAAGAGGAAGAGGGGGAGGGGGGGGGGGGGGAGCTTTAGATTGTGTGAAGTAGCCAATTACCTCTGAGCCACTCATTGCAGACATGATGGATCTGTGCTCACACACTCCAGTCCGAGCCGCTCTGGATGCCTCTTAAAGAGGCTCACTTTTAAAGAGGAGGTTAGAAAGTTTGGCCTTCTGGCTCCGGCAGAGATAAATGGATTTTGACGGCACCACCTGCAGTGCTTCTCTCTCTCTCTCTCTCTCTCTCTCTCTCTTTTTAAAAAAGGTCACTTCCCTCTCTAAGGCACTAAGACAGGAGGGGGCGAGGTGACTGGGTGAAAGACCGGAGTCTGGATCTGGCTACAACCTGAGGGCGAGCAATAAAATGCTGTTAACTACTTCATAACTACTGACTGCAGCAGCATCAGAGAATCAGAGAGAGGGCCTATTGTCTTATCCAGTCAAACATGCAGCCCCGCTGCCACTAGGGGGCATCCTGTCACTGTTACAGTGGGGTCCATGATGTGAATCTGATCCTTTATTTTTGAAAGAAACCAGGTGATGCTGCTTGTTTTCGCTCCTTTGTTTCACCTGTGAATGAAAAATAAATCACCTGCCAGGTTTTGTAGCTACGGTAGAGTCCTAAACAAAACAAAGTAAATCATTCAACAGTCAATATCATTGATATCTCTGCTGAGGAACGCCATGTTGAAATAGTCTGACGTTTATATATTTGCCTTTTCATAATCTACGATTTAAAATGAGATTATCATCCCAAAGATGCCATTTCTCAGTATCAGTGAAAACACAACTTGGCTCATGAGACTGGAATTAGTTTCATAGGGGTTTTCCAGGAGGTTCCCCTGACATATGATGATCTGCACCTGCTTTGCTCTCATGGTACATTAGTTAACCGTCCAATTATTTGCAGTTGTGCTTGCGGCTAATGCTACGGCTAAATGGGCCGTTCCATAACATACATAAATACGAACATTAGGATTAGAGATAATCAGCACTTAACTTCTTACATTAAGACTTTGTGTAATGACTGGACGTGAGTACGGGTCCTGAACTAGTGACTCTTGAGCCTGATTTAAGGTCCGCGCAGCTTTGTGCCGACGAATGATGATGTTTAACAGACTCACAGCCTCGCGCCGTCCTTTTCACGCGTAAAATTTCCATTTCACGCACATCTGAAAATTTCTAACTCCCGCGCGGAGACGTGACCAGCAGGGTCTCCTCATGTCTCCTCTTGTCTGAGGTACAATAACCTGAAAGAAGAGTTTGTGATAAAATGTCGTAAACAGTGTGAACAACGTCTTCTACTCTAGTTTAGTTCCGTGATCGACTACAGTAAACCGTTTTAACATTCAAACAGTTTAACTGACGTGTAGCAGTTTCGTTTTCACTCGAGGAAATCACATTCAACATGTAAAAACTGTTTTTTTGTTTTTTTTTGCAGATATCTTCAGTTGAATTATCAGTTATTACTTTTTCACTTGTTAGAATAATTATTACGGATATCTACAACTGAATTTCCACATGTTGGGAAGGATTGTTACTGGTGAAAATGAATACATGTTGGAACAACTGTAGATATCATAAATGAACGATGTCACTGGTAAGAATAGAATTGTTGATATCAAGAATGAACATGTTCAACAGTGAATACTGATTGTAAATATCATGAATTAGAATTACGACATGTAAAAATTAAAGTACAGATATCTGTAAATCAGTTTGAATTCAAGTCAATGACACAACTTGACTAGTTGTAATTAAGTTATCGATATCTACAGTGACTATTTCCACTAGTGAAAAATGAAAAGTAGATATCTGAAATTAGAGTTGTTACTAGTGAAAATTACATCGTGGATATGTCGGTTTGTAATTCTAACATGTCGACGATCAAATTCGTCGGCGACTTATTTAATAATCGACGTTGTTGTTTTAATATTTTTTTAAACTTTATTTTTCCCTCCAAACTACCGCTGTACTTTCACCTGTCTCGTCTGCCGTTCTGTCCTTGACGCATACGCGCAGAAGTGGTAACCGGGGTAACCCGTGATGTCACCGGAAAAGTTATGCCCAACAGTATCATGGCTAGCCGGCAACAGAGCTGGAAAGTTTGGGAGCATTTTTCCAAAATAAAGGAGAAAAGTGTGCAATGCAAAATCTGCAAAGCAGAAATGTCCTTCCATGACAGAACGACGGCGATGAACGAGCATCTGAAAAGACAGCACGCCGTGGCTGATTTATTTTCTGACCAAGAATGACAATCTCGGTAAGCTAATTGGCTAGTTAGCTGCTAACATTAACGTCAACAGGGAGCTACCTACTTAATAGCGATGTCATGTTTGAATAGAAAATTGGTCCATTAAAAAAATGTCAGAAATGCTGCTACAAGCTGCAAAGTTCATTAAAAGCTGAATGAACTATGATATTAACTGTCTTCATTTTTAGTTAGCACATACCTTAAACACTTGAAGCTGGAAGCTAATGATGTTAGCTGTATGCTGCTGCAATAAGCTGCAGTTTATGTATGATCCGAATAGTCGACTAATCACAAAAAATAATCGGTGACTAGTCGATTATCAAAATAATCGTATGTGGCAGCCCTACTATTGCTACATGTCAACAAGACTGGTTGCTATAGGTAGACGTGTTTGCGATACACCGCCTCTAGTTTGAGAACAGACGCCGCGCGCAGTGTGAAAAAGCATAAAGTTAGCTATCTAGTTAGAGATAGCTATCTAGTTAAGATTTTCAGCTCTTAATTGGTGAACTGGTTTTCAAACTATCAGACTTTGACTCATAGAGCCCCCCCCCCCCAGAGTAAAGCAGCTCTCGAACTGAGCAGAACAAAGGATCCAGAGTCAGGTGAGAGGTACGTCACTAATGTGTGCAGAGCCACGACTTAATGATTGGTTGTGCGTCTCAAATGCTCAAGTGGGCGCACACAACATGGCAGCCGGCGCAATTTCACAATGTGTTCCTGACACTGAGCAAGGGGCTCATTAAACTGTCATCCCATTTGGTAATAAGGGGCTGGCACGGCGCTAGCTGTAAAGTGATAGCTCACAAACAGCACATTAGCATTTCTTTAGCTGGAGGGGATTAGAAATTATAGTCTACTTCAAAGTCAAGATGGCCACCCTTTTGGTTTCTGAGGCATTTCCAGCGCATGCTAATGAAGCCAGTGTCATCCTACGAGCGGGAAACGTGCAGCTGTTCATGAAAAGGGCCGTTGTTGTGGAGGAGAGCTGAGGGAAAGAGGCGTGTGTGAATAAAAGATGCAGAAACAAACTGTCTTCAGGCCATGTGACTAATGACGACATTAGGAAGATAAACACAAACTCTCCTGATGGATGTCGAAGGTCTGACAGTCAACGCTTCAGTTCTGCTTTTCTGCATCCCTGAAGGTGCTGACGGACACAGCAATGGGAATGAGAAGAGCACTGTACAAAAGTGAAGCCAGAATACACCACATGATGGGTTATATGAAGTTCAGTGACCTTTATTTAATCGTGGCGTCACACCTTGATATTTGACGGCCATTTTACCTGCATATTAGTTTGATTGTCCTTCCAGTGTTTGATGAAGTCAGGAAACTTCAGGCACTGTTTCTTTAAGAACGAGCTCACTGTCCTCTGATTGGCCAGCTGTGTAGAATTCCAAAGTCTGTTTGTTCCAAGCTGCCTTTTGTGATGTCATAACGTGTGTGTGTGTGCTCTCATTCTTCAAACATCACCTCTGTGATGTCATACTTCAGTTAAAGGCTGTTTAAAGTCTCCTCTGCATTCAAAACCGGCATCATAACTCTGCCTGCTTTTCAGTCACGTTGTTTGGGATTAACGTCGTGTCTCTCCGTCTTTTGCTGCCTTCAGGTGGAACACACAAAGCTGTGAAATCAAGCAAAGTTTTGGGGTTAAAGTAGAAACCGAAAGGGGACACCATTGCTACGCTATGGCAACAATGACAACAAAAAGTTAGCTTGAAATGCTAACCTAAGTACTTTTTATTTAACATCATGAAAACTCGCCTTTGCTTCTTTTTGGTCCCATGTGCGGCTAACGTTGATCAAACTACGACGTACGAGCCGTGCTGTCGCTAACGTTAGCTTATTTATCTCCTCTAACTACAGGCGCTATCAGAAAGAGAAAAACGTGATGTAGTTATCTGAGACTGAATGTCATGAAAACATCGTCAGATTGATCACGACGTGAGGTCGTGAACACGGTGAACACGACTCCACTCGAAGGCACTACTGCCTCAGATATGAGGGGTACACTCGCTTTAACAGATAAGTGGCGCCATCTGCTGTTGTATTGAACATTTGCACCCAAGAGTCTGGACCTTCAAATATAAGACAGCACACTCCTCCAGAAGCTCATTAAGGAAATAAAAACATCTCATATTCAGGTCGTTATGGCGATTCAAACCCAGATTTGGAGATAGACACGTCTTAATCTCGTGGAACATCTTCGCACCATTTCCTGTTCTGCGGGGGTTTTTGGCCTGGGAGCCATCACGTCGCTGATTGCCATTGGCACGAGCTCTGATGGAAACCCAAACCCATTACAGCTAGAGGTTTGATTCCCCGCTGAGAGTCTAATTTTGCCCCTGAGAGATGTGGAGTGATGCTAAATTTACAAATAAATAATTGAGGAGATGAAGAACCTGAGTAAATGGCCCCCCGGAGTGAGGACATCTGAAGCTAATGGAGAGGCAGCGTTGGCGTGTCTCCTCTTCATTTAAACAAGTGTTCTGCTAATGCTTATTTAATGCTGCTGTTAGCATCCAGGCGCCATATGCTGCATCAGGTGATCAGACTCTGATAAGCGTAGCCTAAGTGTTTATTTTGATGGTTTTGTCCTTTACATGATGTCTGTGCGTCTGAGAGGTTAAAATCAGGTTTAAGACCTGATCGAAAACAGCTTCCAGATTAAACTCCTGAAGACACGGAGGAGTCGTCTTTACTTTGATCCTGTTGAGCCTTAAAATGAACTGGATGTTACGAAAACCATGAGCGTTGATGCCAATAATCTTTGTTTTTCTCCCAAATTCACCAAATTTGAAGTAATGAACCAGATTCTAACAGTAAGACGCAGATAAACACTTCCTCCCTCAGATTCCTGGATGGTGTTCTCGTTGAGGCCAAACTCATCTCTGGACGTACATCAGTCCCTCTGTGTTAATATACAGTAATGTAATCTCCTCCTAATGAAGTGTCAATAGTGAAGGCCGGGGATGATTTATTCATAACGGGGCCCCTTTCAGGGCTCTTCAGACGAGAACATGATGGAACGTGTGACAGCTCTTCTCCTACACGCTGTCTGAGTGATCGAGAGCAGCACGGTGGTGAAGTGGACCCTTGGGAACGATCCGGGTCTTTGTCTCTGAAGTTTTGTCAGGATTCATTTTTCCCGAGGTTCTGTGGAGGATGTGTTTCCGCTGTAGATTTGTCAGAACGTTCTCGTGACGGCACGTGAGGATTACAGGGAACACAGAGAGCGACGAGCAAAAGGTTCAGCGGACACATCCATCACCTGCTGACTGCAGGTTAGATTTCTTTATGAAACACTTTACATCGTCTGATAACAGCTGCAGAATAAGCCAATCAGGGATTTTATATGTTGTACAAACAAAAGGGCGCAAATTTAGAGGAAGAGGAAGAAAAAAAAAAAAAAACAGATGAAAAAACCCACAAAATCCGAGGAGGAAAAAGTTCAATTTTTTTTTTTTAACTGAAAACCACAATTTTTTATAAGTCAGAACATGAATATAAATTGATTTCAAAAACTATGAAAAAATTTAACAAAAAACACTTAAAAACAACTATTTGCATTAAATTAAAGGAAGTTCTCTTTTAATGAAACTGTTTAAAAAACATCAGGATTCAGAGGAAGATTTCACAGAATCATTGTCACCAATCGTCTCACTGCTCCGACACACAAAACAAAAAAAAACTACTCAACACACTAAACTACGGAAGCCCAGAACGGCCATGGATTTTTTTCTTTTTTTCTGCCTTTTCTTTTCCTTTTTCTATCCTGCTGAGGTTGTTAACTTCATCAGCAGCCAGATAAGAGGACCGGGTCGTCTCCATGGTTACCGAATGACGCACGAGAGGTGCAGATTGGATGGACTGTGCGTTACTCGAGACAAAGTACAAAGTACATCCTTAATTCGTTGATCAATAGTGTGATCTGACATTTCACCTCCCTGGGACTCACACGGATCAGACGGCGGCAGCTCCTGTAGGTTGAAATCAACACAAACACGTCATTAATTAATTCGTTATAACGAGAAAACAAACTTTGTTATATCGAGATAACGAAATAATAAGTCGTTATCACGAGATAACAGTGCAGAAAAAAAAAGAAAAAAAAAATCCATGGCTGTTCTCGGCTTCCGTACTAAACTAAGGCTGCAACTAAAGATTAATTTCATGATCGATTAATCTGTTGATTACTCTCTTGATTAATCGAGTATTTTTTTGGTCCGTAAAGTGTCAGAAACTGCTGAAAAACGTCAAAGTTTCTCTGAGTCCAGGATGACATCATCAAACGTTTGTTTGATCCACAGAGCAAAAATATTCAGGAGCAAAGACGAATAACGAATTTAGACGTCTTTCTTTTCTTAAACTGATTAATCAGTTATCAAAATAGTAATCAATTAATAATTGGTTATTAAATGATGGACATGTTCAGCGCATGTTGTTTCTCTCTCCTCACCCAAAACTTCCCCTCTCGCCCAGCAACCATATCATTTTGTGATTGGCAGGTGTGGTACACTTTCGACCAATAGGAAAGGCTGTGTTATGTTGGCAGTAGCGAACTTCTTGCGTCTTTGCGTCTCTGAAACATAAATAGCCGACTGCGACATGACAACTCTTTATTATCCATTTATAGCAGTGTTATCGTAGACTGTGTGATATAACACACTCCTACCAGAGACAATAATGGTCCACAGGGACCATTTAGTTCCTGGAACTACTTTTCCAGCATCCAATCAACACTTGTTTACACCGAGAAACATCTTTAAACCTCTGCTGAAGCTTTGCCGAGGTTTGATTAAGCCCTGGAAAAAAAAAAAAATGGGACAAACAGAGAAACATTTATTTAGAGAAGTATTAGCCAAGAGCTAACGCGGTTGCCGAAGAGGAAATAACGAGACGTGGGTTTAATGAGGCAGAAAAACGAGCACAGAGCCGTGGAGAGGAAGTTTTAGTGCGGCGTGTTTTTCGGTGGAGTTCCTTTTCATTTGGCTCCTTCACAGATTCAGTCATTATAAAGCCATTACTCACAGCCTGCAGCAAACGAAGCTCCAACAAACTGTTTACTGAGTTTGATTCGAGTTATAACGAGAGAGAGAAACACTTCAGTCAGACGGATTCAAACTCACATCCAGCCCGGCTCAGATGAATCCTTTATTTCATGCATTCATCGGCCTGCAGGATGTTCCAGCTCCAATCTGCTCTGCTGTGTGATCCTGTAGCCTCAAAGCATCATGGGTTATTGAGTGTGCGTCAAAGATACCCGCCTGTTTCTCCCTCCTTGAGCGTGTGCTGACTGTGTTCGAGCCCAGTTTAAACACATTAATCACACTCAGCAGCTTCAACTCAATTACAAAGACACACACTTTCTCTTCTGCCTTATTATGCTCCAGCTTTTGTCGCACGCATATATCGGTGTTGCTGCGTTAGCGCGAAGCCGCCGGTAATTTGTCTGACAACACGAAGGCCGCACAAACCTCGGCTGCTTTTATTGTTACAAGGCGGCGAGGAAATTGCTGCATTATTCACTTTCAATTAGAGAGCAGCACAAACGATCACAATGCTGCAAACACCTTCACATGGTTAACTTCTGCAGGCTCTTTAAAGAGAGGGACTCTTCATCACAGAGAGAGAGAGAGAGAGAGAGAGAGAGGGACGTGTCTGCTCTATTTGTTCTGCTGATGATAATCACCAGGTTTATAATCACTATCAGCTTTACATCTGAATTTATCTGCAGTCAGTATTTATTCATCAACACCACAAAAAGAGACAAACCTCTAACTACACCAAACAACGCCACAGGAGGCGCTACACCCGATCGTTTCACCGATCGTTCCACCTGATCGTTCCACCTGATCGTTCCACCTGATCGTTCCACCTGATCGTTCTACCTGGTCGTTCCACCTGATCATTCCACCCGTTCGTTCCATCGGATCGTTCCACCTGATCGTTCCAACTGATCGTTCCACCGATCGTTCCACATTATCATTCCACCTTATCGTTTCACCGATTGTTCCACCGATCGTTCCACCTGATCGTTCCACCTGATCGTTCCACCTGATCATTCGACCTGATCGTTCCACCTGATCGTTCCACAGATCGTTCCACAGATCGTTCCACCAATCGTTCCACATTATCATTCCACCTGATCATTCCACCTGTTCATTCCACCTGATCTTTCCACCTGATCGTTCCACCTGATCGTTCCATAGATCTTTCCACCTGATCGTTCCACCTGATCGTTCCACCTGATCGTTCCATAGATCTTGCCACCTGATCGTTCCACCTGATCTTTCCACCTGATCGTTCCATAGATCTTGCCACCTGATCGTTCCATCTGATCTTTCCACCTGAACGTTCCATAGATCTTTCCACCTGATCGTTCCACCTGGTCGTTCCACCTGATTGTTCCACCTGATCGTTCCACCTGATCGTTCCATAGATCTTTCCACCTGATCGTTCCACCTGATCGTTCCACCTGATCGTTCCACCTGATTGTTCCACCTGCTCTTTCCACCTGGTCGTTCCACCTGATCTTTCCACCTGATCGTTCCACCTGATCGTTCCACCTGATTGTTCCACCTGCTCTTTCCACCTGGTCGTTCCACCTGATCTTTCCACCTGATCGTTCCACCTGATCCTTCCACCTGATCGTTCCACCTGATCGTTCCACCTGATCGTTCCACCTGCAGCCTTCATTATCCTCAGGCCATCAGGCAGCACTGCATCAAAAACAGACTCTGTAGTGGAGCTCACTGCATTCATTATAAACAGACTTTATCGTAACATTACGATTACGATTTACTCTTATAACATTTTGACTTTAGTAGAATTATGATTTTAATTTATGGCATTATTACTTTAGTCTCATATCATTACGACTTTATTGTAACATTGTGACTTTAATCCCGTATCATTGGGACTTTAATCTCGTATCATTACGATTTTATTGTAACATTGTGACTTTAATCCCGTATTATTGGGACTTTAATCTCGTATCATTACGATTTTATTGTAACATTGTGACTTTAATCTCGTATCATTACGATTTTATTGTAACATTGTGACTTTAATCTCGTATCATTACAATTTTATTGTGACATTGCGACTTTAATCCCGTATCATTACGATTTTATTGTAACAGTGTGGCTTTAATCCCGTAACATTGCGACTGTAATCTTGTATCATAACGATTTTATTGTAACATTGTTAATTTAATCCCATATCATTGCGACTTTAATCTCGTATCATTACAATTTTATTGTAACAGTGCGACTTTAATCCCGTATCATTGCGACTGTAATCTTGTATCATAACGATTTTATTGTAACATTGTTAATTTAATCCCATATCATTGCGACTTTAATCTCGTATCATTACAATTTTATTGTAACAGTGCGACTTTAATCTCATATCATTATGATTTTATTGTAACAGTGCGGCTTTAATCCCATATCATTACGATTTTATTGTAACAGTGTGGCTTTAATCCCGTAACATTGCGACTGTAATCTTGTATCATAACGATTTTATTGTAACATTGTTAATTTAATCCCATATCATTGCGACTTTAATCTCGTATCATTACAATTTTATTGTAACAGTGCGACTTTAATCCCGTATCATTGCGACTGTAATCTTGTATCATAACGATTTTATTGTAACATTGTTAATTTAATCCCATATCATTGCGACTTTAATCTCGTATCATTACAATTTTATTGTAACAGTGCGACTTTAATCTCATATCATTACGACTTTATTGTAACATTATGACTTTAATCACATGGTGTTACGACTTTATCGTTACGTTTCTTATCTCGTCTCATTACGACTCTTTTTCGTGCATCGTGAGTTTAATCAATAAGTCTAACCACTTTGATTTTACAGCGCTAAGACTTTACGCTCCACTAAGAATTCCCGTGACGTAACAACCTTACGAACATTACAAATATCATCAAATAGCATAACGACGTTATGGCAACATTACAACTTTAATCTCGCAGCGTTTTAACTTATTGTAACGTCATTATTTTAACCTTGTTTGATTGGGGCTCTGACCCTCAGATCTCTCTGTTTCCACTTTGCCCTTACTGGGACAATATATCCTGGGTTCAGAAACGTTTACAGACCAGTTCAAAGAAGATGTGACGAGCTGTAAACACGACCCTCTCCCAGCCTCTCTTTAAACATGTTGCTGACATCTCAGTCCAAACAAGCTTCAGCTGGAAAAAACTGGGTGAAGTAGGGGTTCAGATTTTGCTTGTTGATGTTTACACATGCAAGAAATCCAGGAAAAATTTGGGAAGTTTTGCTGAGTGTTGATTCATCTTCTATCGTCTTCTTTCCTTGCGAATCAACATGCTTTTAATCGTTTGTTTTTGGGGGTAAAGGATGAAAGGTAAAGATTTAACCTCAGATCCTTTTCAGGAGCTTCATAAAGTCTGTGACGAACTCTGAAATCCCCTTCTACTCTTCCTGTATCGTTTCTAAATCTGGCTTTAGCTGATCCCGGTTCTGTCATGTCAGGTCTAAACGCTCTGTGCCGTCTGAAGTCAGTCTTAGTGCTCTCTTTATATTATTCAGAGAATATCTGCTTGCACGCCGCTTAAAGTGCCAGCATGAATGGAAGCTGACAAGAGGAGCTCTGTCAGGCAGGATAGCATCTCTCAGAGCAATTAGAGGGGCGGTAAGTGAGCTGTCTGGTCCTCGTTCAGCAGATCTGCTCCTCAGATAGCTCATTGTTTCTGCAGCGGCCTCCCTGCTCCAAGAAAAACGACTCAAACCTCCCACGAACAGACGACTTTCTCCACATCCTGTCCTCCCCAAAATATGGATGACACCAGGTGTGTGTAGCTGTGTAAGAGTGTGTGTTGCTGGCATTAAACATTTCCCTCTGGCCCCCTGCTGAGCCAGCCTCCAGCTCGTCTCGTCCCGGAGCTCATTCAGTCTAATAACCACCATCAAGACAACGATGTGAATTATACCTCAAACTGCAGCGAGATTCAGAGCAGCCAATTAGCTCCTTTCCTCTCAGTGTGAGGGAAAAGATGTCTGAGGGTGGCGTGAAAGTGAAGCAGAGATCCTTCTTTACCTGGTTTGGGATGTGAAGCACGTCTGTGTGTTGTATTATTTTTATTTTATGTGCACATATATGCTGCACAGTTTCCTGTAGGTCCATCCAATTGTGTTCAGAGATGTGCAGCAGCTGGGGTAGGGGGGCTCTCCCCATGCTTCATACATGAGCTCATTAGCGGCGCTCAGACTGCCCTCTTCTCCACCCTGACGAACACTCAGCCGCTGTCGCCTCCTCAGGCTCGCCTCGCTGCAGGCGGAAGGGCACGGGAAGCAACATAAGCTATCCGTCCAACTCTGCGCCCTGCAGAAAAACCTGGCAGGAGGCTTCTCCGGTTTTGTCCCAGCAGAGTGGATCATCTTACCTCGATCCAGAGAGCTGAGCTGACTGCTGCCTTTTGTCTAACTGAGGCTCTGCGTCGTACACATGAAGACCCAAGTGGATCTCGTTGCATCAAAGAAATCTGGCATTAGTGATTAAAATGTTCACGTGAGCTTCAAATCTTTGAGATCCAGTCGAGCCAACCCAAAGAACAATTATTCTGTTGAGCGTTAGAGACTTCTACCATCAAACAAGCAGCATCGTAGAGTCGATACGTAACAAATTTATGAACCAAACCAACCACGTAACGCTCCAAGTCTTCAGAAGGAAGCGTATCCTAATCCAACAGCAAAGTATTCCAGTCCTAAGAACGCTGCTACGATAACTCCTGATGCTAGCTGAAGCTCTAATAAGCAGGAAACGTTGCGTATGCTTCATTTTTGGATATTCTTTCACAGTTTTTCACCAAAACTTTGTTTTTCTGCTTCACATGATCTCATTAGTTTAAACAACAACACTACTACTCACAGAAAATCAAACAATTAACGTAAGAGTCGGAAAATTCCTGCACTTTATGTCAAACTGAATTCAAATATCACTTAAAGATGGGGTATTGTGCTTTTTAAAGTCGTTCTTTTTGTCCCTGCAACATTTTTACATGAATTACAGCTCAGAAAAAAATCCCCATTTTTCTCTCCTCTGTGTTTTAGAAAACCCTTACATCAGCCTCTGTCTGAAACTTTGTTTTAGTTGCTGTCTCTTTAAGGCTTCACACTCCACCAACCCGCTTCACTCTGATTGGCCAACTCTCCAGAGGCCTGTCAGGGGCAGCACTATGGGCATAGACCTAGGTGTTTGAGGCCCACCCCTCCAAAATGTCACGGACCAGTTGGAGATCCTTGTCTGATGATGTCATGGTTTGTGAAAATATCGTGCTATTTTTAGAACAGCGTGTTTTGACGAGTTTACAGACAGATTCAGGGATTTCTACAACATGTGAATCTGTAGAGGTTTGAAAACCAGCACACGCTCAGTCTGAACATCCAGCACTGTGACTTTAAATCCATGTTTAAGAAATGAAAAAGCAGAATACCCTCTCTTTAAGTTTGAGCGACTATCTACGAGCTAAGCATACAGGCGCAGCTGCATCACAAAAGCTGACATTTTCCGCTGAAGACGCCGGTCAGCTTTTATCGTTAATGTGGACTTAAAAACTGTTTGAAATGTGAAAATTGGATTATACACATGATATTAATCAGGTTGAATAATAACCGTCAGACGGTCAGGTAACGACCTGTTCTCTCTCTCTCTGCACAGAAAGCCGACTGAAGGAAAACACGACCAAGTACATGAAGCTGCTGGAGGACAGACTGCACAGGTAAGACCGTCTACCGTCTGTCTGTTTGTAGTTTAGATTTAAAGACTCAGTATTGGACAGAAAAAGAGACAGAGGAGCCGTCTCAGAGGGTGCTGTCCTCATACAATGGATCATCTCCTCAGTACCTCACCGTCACATCACACACTCACACCTTTTCGTATTCGGAGGCCCCGTTCTCACATCTTCCTGTCTCTCACCTGCACGCTGTCTCCTCCTCTGCTCACCCTCACAAAGATCTTTTATTCTTTAGTTTCCTACATCAGCTGATTTCCACCTCCTCCTCCTCCCTCCTCTCGCTGAGGGGAAAACATCTTGTTCTGTTTTGTTTCTTGGAGCTCCTGCAGCAGCACGTTTTTTTTTTTTACAGAGCCTCACCCTGTTTCTGTTTTGTGCCTCATCTAAGCTGTGCTTCCACTCAGAGGAGGGAGGTGAGGCCTCCTGGGTTTTCCTCGGAGCAGGTGAAGCTGATCTTGTCAGAGTCACTGTGTCTGTTTGTCCTGGAAGAGGACTCTGGGTTTCTGTGTTACGTCCTCAGAGAGCAGGGTCACCTCTCTGGACGGGAGCCAGGAGTCAGTCACACCGCGAGCTGTTTGTTGTTGAAGGATGCAGCGACCGGAGCAGAAACATGGCCGTGGTCTCAGCGCCCAGCAGGGGGGCACGCCTCTGGACCCGTCCTGTCAGAAGGGGCAGATGGTGACTCTGGGTGATTTTAGTTTGAATTTACAACACCGAGTCTGAGAGGGAGAGCCTGTCTGAGAGAAATGAGCGGGCAAGATGAGGGAGGAGCAATCATCAGGGTGGTTTATGGAAACGGTAAACGCTAACCGCTGTTAGCGCGCTTAAAGAGAGAGATTTCATTGTGCCAAGAACAGAAACTACTACAACTGTTTGCAGCTTAAATCACAACAAATATGTGCACATTTGGTAAACAGAGTCTTATTTTGTAGAGGATGATGTCTGGTTAGCTGGTGGTTATAAAAAATTTATTATTATAGACACTTGTGGTTATGGAAAGGTCAGTGACTCCTGTGTCAGTATTTCTCTCTTACTCTGAAAATCCTGGCATCCCATTGGCCAACACAGCTGCCAATCACCTTTGAAAAATAAAAAAACGGATTCAAGCAGGAATTTTCCAGAAGCATGAACACTGTAACTTACATTCACATGATAAGAACTGAGTATAATAACAGTATATTTCTGTGACTCTGTTTAAGACCCTGCCTGTGAGCTCACTGTGCTCTGATTGGCCAGCTGTGTAGAATTCTAGAACCTGTTGGTATAGAATATGAACATCACAGGAGTTCCAAAGGGTCTGTGATGTCATAGAGGGTTTGTGCTGTAACAGCAGTGCCCTGTCTTTCCTTTCATACAGTTTAATAGACTGTATGAAATATGGGCGTGGTCTCTGCTACGTCACCCGTCTGTTCCTCATGTAAAGCAGCTGATCATCGGCGGGGGCCATATTGGAAATGTTGCCCCTTGGTCTGCTCTCTCCTCAAAGGTAAATATGTGGCTCTTTGTCCGTTTAAGGGACGGTGAGGACTTTGTAAGTGAGTCTCACTTCTAGATATATACCATATTTTCTGGACAATAAGTCGCCCCGGAGTATAAGTCGCACAAGTCAAAAAATGCATCATGAAGAGGAAAAAACATGTATAAGTCGCACCGGACTATAAGTCGCATTTATTTAAAATGATTTGTAATGTTTACAGTATTACAGTTTACAGCCTCACTCTTAAAGTTACAGGAGTTTTGAAACTAGTTTGTGACTCAAATCCCCCAAAAAACAACGTAGAGCCAAAAAGACGTGAGTGAATTTTTATTTTCCAAATCATATGATCAGGCGCTAAACACGAGGAGCTGTCAGGCTGTCCAATCAGAGATGCAGAGCCTCCATCGGGGCTGCAGAGATCATCCCATCATCATTCCTCATGTATGAATTTAGTGATCTTTCCCCCCAAAAAAGTACCCAACAACACGGCACCTCATTTATTTGATATATAAGTCGCACCTGACTATAAGTTGCAGGACCAGCTAAACTATGAAAAAAGGTGCGACTTATAGTCCGAAAAATACGGTACCAGTGGTTCAGCCCATAGGGACTCAGCTTGGCTAGGATCACTGGTTCAAGCCCCGGCATGGAACAACATTGGAAATGGTTGATAGCTGGTGTGAGGTGTTAGCATGAATTCCTGGGCATTGTCCAGGTGCCCTTGAGCAAGGCACCAAACCCCCAACTGCTCAGGTACGCACTGAGGTGCAGAACCATCACTCTGTGCTCTCCATCTGTGCAAAAAGTGCTGTGTGTGTGTGTGTGTGTGTGTGTGTGTGGCATGATTCTGAGTGTAAAAACTGAACATCCCCCAAAGGGATTCATAAAGTATATCTTCTGTCTGTGACATGGTAAGATTGAAGCTGTATGTTCATGAAGTTCATAAAATAAAGCCACTAAAATGATCTGAAAGGTAAAACCAGAGAGTTTCAGGAGCAGAATTTGCTGAAACTCTGTTCGAATGTCAGGATTTCCTGTGTGAAAAGCCCTGAAGATGAGCATATTTGCCTGAGTATTTTAACGACTCGTACACCCGCTGCATTGTCCCCATTAAATATGATAAATAGAATCCAAATCTGAACACAAGCCCTCATAAAGGAGGGGAAAATAGAGGAGGCATTTCCTAATGAATGATCTCCATAATGCATTAAACCACTGCTGCTAATCTGAATAAAATGTTTTTTGTTCTGGTGACACACTTACAGCATCTGCGCTGCTCTAACATCCTGTTCTCGTCTTTAGCAAGGAAGAGATAATTGCTTTTTTCAGCAGCATCCGTCTCCACGGAGACCAGACATCTCACCAGCACTAATCTACCCCCCTCTTCCTCTTCCTCCTCCTCCTGCTTCTACCCTCACCTCCCATCAGCAGTAATGTACATAAGAGCTGAGAGATGAAATATACAGTGGGTGAAGGCTTAGAGTGTGTGTGTGTGTGTGTGTGTGTGTGTGTGTGTGTGTGTAGGAAACGGTCCGTTCAGTCAGACCAAATCTGTGTCATTATGCCAAACTGGATGTGTCGAAGCTGCCACAGAGCCTGAAGCTACAGCTGAGTATCTGAGATTTGATCCTGACCCCTCTGGATACGCGAGCGGATTGACGTCTGCAGAGCTGATTGATTAGTAACGACTGATGAGCAGAGAAACGAGTTCACAGCGTCCGCGGAGAAGCTGCCCTTTATCGGGATTTGTCTTTTAGGGTCAGAGAGGTTAGAAACATGTAAGGGATAACGTTTGGTGAGCTGGTGGACGACTGTCGTTGACGGGGGTCATGATGGAGGAACTGAACTCAAACTAGCTTAGCTCAAGTTAGGCGGGCCTTCAGCCTCCTCCCTAACAGCTACAGGGTGCCCACCTGTCAGTCAAATCAACCACGCCCTTATATGGACAAAACCTGTAAATCCAGCCTAAAATCCTGTTTTGAACCAGACTGTAAACGTGTTTATTTCTGCTGTAAAGATCGGCTCTTTGAATGGGTGTGTATGTGTTTCCTGGTGCTTCTGCAGCCAGCCTCTAGTGGACACTCGGGGAACTGCAGTTTATAACACTTCAATCAAACATTATCCCGCTTATTAACAGGCGAGTAACTGAAGATACAGTCATGTCAAAAAAGCATCGATTAAAAGATTGTTTTATTAATTTAAAATCATTTATAAAAGCAGTTTTTGTGGTTGTGTGCCCCTTGAGGTTGAGCCCTCGAGCTGGCGGCTCAGGTTCCATCCATCATCTGTCTGAATGTCATTTCCTCTTTCACTCTGTTCCCTGCTCCGTCCATAATCTTGTCCTCTGAAAAAGACCAAAACAACTTCAAACTCTGCTGCTGTCATCACCGGCCATGGTTCCAGTTCCTTCGTAAAGACCGGTCACCTAAAGTTTCTCTCTCCTTGATGGACAAGATCCAGTATGAAAATGTTGTATGCTAACCAAAGCTAGTCTGTGGTGTCATAGAAGAGAAGCTAAACTCTGAGCTATTTACCGTAAATTACTCTGACACGACATTTGATCAGTTTGTCACCGGCTTCCGTCATGTTAGTGAAAGTTAATAACCGTCGTTCTGTCTGATTTTATCAGTGTCATACATATCCTCACTGATGCTCGCTCTGTTCTGTATCTCGGGGTCTTTTGCTGATGCTCTCCCTGCCTTGGCATTTCATGCACATGAAAGAGAGGAGAGAGAGGTGTACTCTCCCTGCCTCGACCTTTGACATTCCATGTAAGCATGTGAAAAGGCAGGGAGCTCACACAACAGAGCCGTTCTCATGGAATTTCGGACATGTTGGGTTTCTATTATTAACTTTGTTTCTTTTTTTTTCCAAGTGTTTTTTTTTTTTTGTTATTTTTATTTTATTTATTTATTTATTTTTTTTTCTATTTTACTTTATTGTGATACTCACACATGTTTGAAATAAAAGCATAATTCAATTCAATTCAATTCAATAATTCAATTCAATTCAATTCAATAATTCAATTCAATTCAATTCAATAATTCAATTCAATTCAATTCAATTCAATTTATTCATTTTTATTGCGTCAGCAGGTCAAATTTTAGTCTTTGTTTTTTGAAACTCCTTCCAAGGCAAAGATTTAGCTAGATGCTAGCTGTTTGTTTACGTCTGTTTTATATGTTGTCATGTTTGTTTCTATCATCATATCATAAATAAGAATATCAAACACAGTGGGTTTTAATTCACCGCTCGCTGAAAAAGACGCTCTAAATGTGTGCGCAACATTTCTCTAAATGCACATTGTCGCCACCTACTGGCCTGGCATGCTTATGCAGACGTTTTCAATCGTTTCAAATACGGCTGGGTGATATGGACTAAAAATTATGTTTCTGATTTTTATTCACAAAATAATCAGTTTATGATTTTTCCAGATTTTCTGTCCTATTTTTTAAAGAAAAGAAAAAGTACAAAGGACAGCGATGATTAAAAACAAGTTTTGCTTTTATTTGATCAAAAACTTCAAAAAGTGACCCCTATTTCCCTCCTGGATTTAAAGTGACAGCTGTTCTTCTGTTTTTTTATACACGTGTTTACATTGTTTCCATTAAAAAGGAATCCTCTCATTACCGAGAAGAAAAAATACACATCTGAAGAAAAATACACACGACTGACATTTTTCATTCTCTCTAACTTCAAACAATGGCACAGCTTACACGATACATGGAGTTTCACCTGTGGCTGGGCAGCACAGGTCTAATGTCGGCATGAATTATTCAGACTGTATAAACCCTGATGTCACGGTCCTGGACTCCACGTGTCCCCGGTCTCAAACCCACAGGAAGTAAGAAGTGAAGTGTCTGAAACAAAGGGACCTCAGACGCTCAGCTGTCTGCCTCCCTCCTCTCAGACGCTTCACTTCATGCACCGTCTGTCACACCTCATCCAAACATATTATTAGCACCTCTCTCTGCTGGTGTTATCTGAGATGCTGCTGCCTGATTAAAGTGAAACCTCAGCGGCTCATTCCTCCTGACGTGTGAATTGTGTTTATGGATCATAAACAGCAGAGAGGCTGGAGGTGAAAGTTGCATTCATTTTATTTCATCCAGGATGGCCCCGTCCTCCCATGTCTGAGCTTCATTCACCAAAAATAGACCCGCAGACGGGTCTTTGAGAAGGTTTTTCTTGTAACTCATACGTCCAGTAAAGGCTCAGAAAATATTTGAAGGAATCAAGTATCTGATGGGAAGTCAGGGGTCTCGGTCTCAGTGTTTGTTTCTCTGCAGAGGTCTGACAGAACCTCCTGGTACCAGCAGGACCAGACAGCTGCTCCTTCCTCCAGCAGCCATAAATATAATCCTTCCTCTGTCTGGGCATCTGTGTGAGTGAGTGTGAGTGTGTGTGTGTGTCTGTGTGTCGCCTGGAGGAGAAAGAGCAGTCCTGTCAGTCAGCCGTCCCATGAGAAAGCAGAGTAACTGTCGGACGGATCGTGCCTGTCTGTCTCTCCGTCTTATTACTGGGCCATCAGCAGAGCAGCACGCCCACACTGGCCTCTGTGAGACGGGCGGCCGAGCGGCTGCCACCAATTAACCCCCGAGCGAGGAGTTCGCACCGACGGGCGACAGGATCCTAACGTTACAGAGACTTTATGTTGCTGACTTTTCATACTGTTTACAGCAAAGAGACACGTAACATGCTGCAAACAGTACGAAATAACACGCTTTAAACAGACGTGACGCGTGACGTAATAACCTCATCCGTAAAGAGAAAAAGGTGAAGTCAGAATAAAGTCTCTGATTAAGTTCCTTCATTGTGCAGAAAATTTAAAAGCTCAACATGCAGCAAACAGTAACAACATTCTTCAAAGAGACGTAACATGAAGTGTTTACAGCAAACAGAACGACAACGTGTTCAAAACAGAACACAGACCAAATACTGACATGCTATAAAAACAAAACATGACGTCCTGATCACAAACATAAAATCACAGTGTGCTTTAAAAACAAAAGAATATCATAATGTGCAGCAAACCAAATATCGCAACACGCTGCAAACAGAATAACGTAATAGGGTGCCTACAGAATATCAAACGTGCTGCAACCAGCATTTCGTAACACACTCAAAACAGAAAATCGCAACACACTGCTAATGGACTTTCGTAACATGCTGTGTACAGAATATTGCAACACGCTGCAAACAATGTCGTAACGCGCTGCAAACAGAATATCGAAACGTGCTGCAAACAGTGTCGCAACGCGCTGCAAACAGAATATCGAAACGTGCTGCAAACAGTGTCGCAACGCGCTGCAAACAGAATATCGAAACTTGCTGCAAACAGTGTCGCAACAGGCTGCAAACAGAACGTCGCAACGCGCTGCAAACAGAACGTCGCAACGCGCTGCAAACAATGTTGCAACGCGCTGCAAACAGAATATTGCAACATGCTGCGCGTGGAATTTTAATAACAGTGAAAACTGAATATCGTGAAACGCTACAAACAGAAAATGGCAACAAGCTGCAAACGGAACAACGCGCTGTAAATAGAACGCGCTGCAAATAGAACGCGCTGCAAATAGAACGCGCTGCAAATAGAACGCGCTGCAAATAGAATATTGCAACACTTCCAATTGCTGCAAGTGGAATTTCATAAGAGTGAAAACTGAATATCGTGACACGCTACAAACAGAAAATCGCAACAAGCTGCAAACAGAATTTTATAACAAGCTGCCAACAGAACATCAAACGTGCTGCAAACAGAATGTCCGAACATGCTACAACCAGCACTTTGTAACACACTCCAAACAGAATATCGCAACACACTGCTAATGGAGTTTCCTAACATACTGTGAACAGAATATCGCAACACACTGCAAACAATGTCGCAACGAGCTGCAAACGAAATTTCATAATACGCTGCAAACAGAACAACGCGCTGCAAACAGAGTATTGCAACACGCTGCGAGTGGAATTTTGTAACATGCTGCAGACAGAATATTGTGAAGCACTGCAGACAGAATATCGTGAAGCGCTGCAGACAGAATATCGTGAAGCGCTGCAAACAGAATATCGTGAAGCGCTGCAGACAGAATATCGTGAAGCGCTGCAAACAGAATATCGTGAAGCGCTGCATGCAGCAGTAACACGTTGCAAACAGAAATCTAATTCAGCCTGTGATAAATGTTTTCACTGCAGCCTGTGACACATGAGGCTGAGACTTTGACGTTTTTAAAGAAATATTTGATTGTTCAGCACCAAATCCCCACAGAGAGTGATTTATGTGCATGTGTGTGTGATTTAACACGTGTGCCCACCCGTTTCTGTCTGAGAGTGTGTTTGTGTGTCTCTCCACTTCAGAAGAGACAAATAACAATGGCTCGGCTCACTGGCTGCGTCTCCGCTATGGCAGAATTCAGAGGCAGCGGCTCTGAGTGGTGAATTGGCGAGGGCAGGGGGGCTGGGCCCAGCAATTTTTCTATTGTCTGTCTGCCAAATGAAGGTTAGCGAGCGGCTGAGAGGCGTGCGTTGGCAGGGTGCAGAGGTTGGCAGCCTTTTCAGGCAGGAGATGGGCTGGAAAACAAGTGGCATTCAATATTTCAGCAGAGAGAGAGAGAGAAGGGGGCGGGCAGACAGAGGGGAAGATTAAACAGTATTGTCTGGGTGCTCCTGCCTCTCAGTTTGTTTATGCATGATGGAAAACGAGCAATTCCTCAAATCTTCCCTCCCTGCAGGAGGACTTTAAGTCTCTAGGTGAAAATTCAGAATATATTATCCAGGCTGATATATAAGGTTTCATTTTTTATCACTCTCAGTCAGACTGTGAAAAGTTAAAGTGTTTGTGACAGAGGAACTCCTCCTGGGGTGCAAGCACACGCACACCAGAGAGAGAGCAGGGACGATATCCAGTGCTTCCTGTCTGCTTCGGTTTGTTTTCCTGCACAAACTGGGAGCGAGGGTTGGAATAAAGGAGGAGAAAAGTCTTAAAACATTAGTGTTAAAGCTCAGAAACTGAGAAACAACAGAGACACGGAAGAAAAAACACCTGCAGTTCCCTGAGTGTCCACTAGAGGCTGCCCCCAGAAGTGAGTCAGTCCCCATTGAGCCCCATGTTAAAATCTTTACAGCGGATTAAGGGTTAAAGGGAGGGAAGATGAGGGGGTGTGGCCTCTTTTTCTGCTACTGTCTCTTTAAGAACCATCGAAGGACTCAGGAACTCTAACGCTAACATTCTGGAATGTTCCCCCATTGATCAAGAAACAGAGCAGGATGTTTCTGATTGGTTGGTGTTAATTTATGATGCTCACCAATCAGTGATGTCACAGATTGCATCATTCTGGTGTAGCATTTGAAGAAGTGTCTCATCCTGGGATTTAAAGATGGTGGTACCAAAAAAAAAAAAAAAATGCTGGATTTAGTTCCTCAAATGTTTCTTGGACAAACGTTTGATATCTTAAAGGTCGGAGAATGAGCAGGAGCATTTGAAAGGTCAGAGGTCGGAGAATTCCAAATCGATGAGAATGAAAACTCGATTTTAAAAAAGCCAAAACGTGTTTTTATTTTCCTCGCCATCAGCACTGGCGTTTACTTTCACAGGAGTCTAATCAGAGGACGTCCTGTGGTCAGTAACCGACACCAGCTGGTCTCCGGTTATCTCACAGGCTGATCTTTGAAGGAGGAGAGGAAAGAGAGAGCTGATCGTAACTCAGTGAGCAGATAAACGAGGAGCGTCGCCATGTCCTCCTCCTGAACTCTGCTCAGTGACCTTCACAGACTCAAACTGATCCCGGCTGTATTTCCTGCCTCTGCTGAGGCCCTCTGAGTGACGGTCAGGGTTAAGAGGAGGATGTTTACGCTCATCACAGGCCCTCTTTACACGCCAACGACGCCAGTGAACACGTCAACGTCTCTCCTTTGCTTCAGAAGAAAATCTGTGTTCACGACAAGTCATGATTCTAGATTTCTTTAGTTTTCATCAGAATCCAAGAATCTGATTTTTTTTGGTTTAATTTGAGACAGAAATTTAGAATTCTGATCATTTAAATTTAGTTAAATCAGGTTCCTGCTTTCTGACTTTTTTAAGTTTACGTCAGAATTCTAGAATTCAGACGTTTGTAGTTAAAGACAGAATTATGTTTAATCTAAGGCAGAATTTTAGAGTTCAGGTTTTTTAAGGTTTAAATCATAATTCTAGATGTCCAACCTTAAAACTTCAGTTGAAGTCAGATTTCAAGAATTCTGATTTTCACAGTTTAATACGAGCAGATTTCTCATATTCCAACCCGAGTCATGATTCAAGAATTCAAACTTTTTATGTTAAAGTCAATATTCTAGAATTCAAACTTTTTATGTTAAAGTCAATATTCTGGAATTCTTAAACTTTTCTTTTTAAGTTTAATTAATTTCATCAGAGAATCATTTACAAAATCCTTCTGTACACCTTCAAGTCCATCCACAGCCTCGCCCCTCCTTACCCCTCTGATCTCCTGCAGGTTAATACTCCATCCCGTTCCCTCAGATCGTCCTCTTCCCTCCATCTCAACGTGCCCACTGCCCGTCTTTGCACCATGGGGAGCAGAGCTTTCAGCTGCTCTGCTCCCCAACTCTGGAACTCTCTCCCACCGGACCTCCGTAACTCCTCCAACCTGCCCATCTTCAAATCCAAACTCAAAACTCATCTGTTCAGACTTGTTTACTCTTTTTAAACTGTTTCCCATGAACCTCCTTCCTCATTTTTATTGTACTGACTGTTGTCTTTTATCTATATCTGCATTTTTTTATATATACTTTCTGTACAGCGACCTTGGGTGTCCTGAAAGGCGCTTTTAAATAAAATGTATTATTATTTATTATTATTATAATTTAAAATTCCAGAATTCTGACTTAAGTTTAATTTAGTTCATAAAATTCCGACTGTTCAGTTTGATTTCATGCATAATTGTAGAATTCTGACTTTTCAAATTTAAATAAGTCAGACTTCTAGAAAAGGACTTTTAAAGTTTGATAATAATAATAATAATAATAATAATAATAATAATAATAATAATAATAATAATACATTTTATTTAAAAGCGCCTTTCAGGACACCCAAGGTCGCTGTACAGAAAGTATATATAAAAAAATGCAGATATAGATAAAAGACAACATACAGTACAATAAAAATGGGGAAGGAGGTACATGTGAAACAGTTTAAAAAGAGTAAACAAGTCTGAACAGATGAGTTTTGAGTTTGGATTTGAAGATGGGCAGGGTGGAGGAGTTACGGAGGTCCGGTGGGAGAGAGTTCCAGAGTTGTGGGCAGTGGGCACATTGAGATGGAGGGAAGAGGACGATCTGAGGGGACGGGATGGAATATTAACCTGCAGGAGATCAGAGAGGTAAGGAGGGGCGAGGTTGTGGATGGACTTGAAGGTGTACAGAAGGATTTTGTAAATGATTCTCTGATTAACCAGAAGCCAGTGAAGTTGTTGAAGGACGGGGGTGATGTGGTGGGATGAGGGGGTTTTGGTGATGATCCGGGCAGCAGAGTTCTGGACCAGCTGAAGTTTATGTAGATGTTGATGTAAGTCGGAATTCTGGATTTGGCCCAGCGATAAATTTGTGCACCCTGTGAGGTCGGCTCTAAACCAGGCCTGAGAAAAACCTCCTGTTTGACTTTAAAGGTGAACGTCTGAATCTCATTGGTCCTGGTCCTCCTCTGTTGGGGTCAGGTGGTTCCTCAGGTCGGTCGTAGTCTTGTGTTTCGTTCCACTGAAACCTTGCTTTGTGATGCTCCTCTCTGCAGCTCTGGCTGTCCCGGTCTGGAGAGGATCTGGGAGGCCGACCTGGAGGCGTGTCACCTGTTCCTGCGAGGCCTCCAGCTGCGGACCCCGAGCTGCGGCGGAGCGGACGTGGAGGACCTTCCCTCGGCTGCGGCATTCCCTCCAACCCAGCCGAGCACCAAAGAAGAAGAAGACTGCGCGATGCTGACGGCGCTGGGCGGGCGCTGGTGTCCCGAGGCAAACTTACAGAACTCGGAGTTCACGAAGGTATCAAACACACGGATACATCCGATGACAACACTCCATGTATTATTCATCCACTCCATGCTTTCACACTGCATGTGTAGTTTATCTCGGTTTAAAGATTCCCTTTGAGAGTTTTTATCCTACAGTTTCTGACACACAACCTCAGAGAGGTCAGAGAAGAGCGCGCTGTTCCCACACTCACAGGATTCTTCCTTTTTTTTATCCCCGCGGCGCAAAATGTGACCTGAAGCGTTGCGTAGTCGGCCTCAGCACCTGACCGAGAGAGGTTTCCAGTTTGTACGCTCGGAAGACGAGAGTCTGTCAGCCTCAGCGCGATGAGCAGAAGTCTATTAGCGCTTTCGCTCCGAGGCGTTTCTAAACGAGGGGAGCGTGGGCGTGAGGGAGGAAACCGTGTGGAAAGATTTTGGCTTCATTCTGAAGAGATGTAAGAGTGTTTCTGCATGATTACATGTGTTTAGTGTGTGTGTGTGTGTTCAGTGTGTGTGTGTGTGCGCTCATGCTGGTGTATCCCACAGTGAGTAGAGGTCCGACGCCTCAGGGCAGAGTCTGACTCATTCCCTCCTCTCCTCACACTCTCCTCCGCCCACGTCGTCTGACAGACTCGTTGGAGATCCGAACAAAGCCGGCACAGCCAGAATCAGGAGAAACACCATTTCCAGATGATTGTTTTTGTTTTTTTTTTTTTTTTACACAAACAACGTAAACAAATTTGTACTTGTGCTAATTTTAGCGTCTGTCTCTCCTGCTCTGATCTTCTCTTGATGCTGTTTGCAGAATCTCCCGTGCACGTGTGATATCAGAGCTGTAGCTCCCCTCCTGTTGCACGCTCTTCACCTCCTCACAGCCTCTTCAAACATAAACACACACACGTTTACTCTCCTTCCTCTGCTCTGCCTGACTGCCTTTAACAAACTGCATGGATCTGTTTTCTGCTTTCCTTTGTTTCTCTTTCTCCTCCCAAAGCTCGGCCCCTCCTAACATTTCTGCAAGAACTAAAAGGTGAGACCGCCGACTGCTCCTCTCTTTTGTCTTCACCCTGTGCTCTTTTGTTTTCTGAATGTAAGAAACCCCCGAAGCTTAAAGAAGAAAAAGCTTCACTGAGTTCAGAAATGCAGTTTAGCAGATTCAGTCTGAGCTGCAGTTGAAACTGACACGCATCGGGGTTGATTTAAACTGAGACGAAAACTGAACATCAGCTCACGGTTTGGACAGCAGAGGGCGCCACCTGCCTTCAACGTTATTACGTATCTGCTGAATAAAGGCGTACAGACACACAGCTGCAGGATAAATGTTGTTTTCCACACGTAGTCATTACAAGCAACATATTTCACAACAGTCGTTCAGCTGTTCACAAAATCCTTTTAACTTTACGTTTTGTTTTCTTTTTAAAAGTAGAAATAAAAACATGATTGTTATCAAAACAGGATTTAAAACAGCAAAGGGGTGAGACTCAATAAATAAATGAATAAATAAATAAATCACAACAGAATAAAGTGTAACAAGGAAATGCTTCTATAAACTTGAACACAAACTGGGCCACTTATATTCTAAAAAAAAGGTAAAAAAATTCATATCGAATGGTAACATCTCGTAACTTAAAATCATGAACCATATCGTAATGTGACGCAATGTGAAGTAAGGTAACTTACTTAAATGCGACAAAATGTAATGTAACAAAATAATATGAAATGAGATGATAGATAGATAGATAGATAGATAGATAGATAGATAGATAGATAGATAGATAGATAGATGTCCACTTTCAATGGACAAATATCTATTTATAATATCTTGGTGCAATATCTTTTGGAGGTACTAGTCACCTCTAATTTGTGCAATAGAACCACCCCAGCTGCTAAGATGTTTATGTTTACACTGTCTATTACTGGTCATTCTTTTTGCACTATTTATTCTGTCATTTACATTCTATTTTTACCTACTTATTCTCAATTGCACTGATAACTATTTTTTTAGCTGTTTTATTTTTTTTAAGTTATATAGACTATATTTTTTGTAATGTTTACACTGAATCTCACTACATCCCTGCTGTAACTTGAAGCCAAGCATCGACATTTCGTTGCCAAGATCTTACTGCTGTGTTTTTTTGTGCAATGACAAATAAAGGAAGCCTAAGTCGAAGTCTAACTCAAAATATAGCCATTAATAGCTAAACCCCCTGACAACAAAAGTGAGTACACCCCTTAGTGAGAGTTTCTGAAGTGTCAATATTTTGTGTGGCCACCATTATTTTCCAGAACTGCCTTTACTCTCCTGGTCACGGAGTTTACAAGAGCTTCACAGGTTGCCACTGGCGACATGACGACATCATGGAGCTTGCCGATATTTGAGACTGTGCACTTCCACCTTTCGCTTGAGGAAACCCAAAAGATGTTCTATTGGGTTTAGGTCTGGAGACATGCCTCTTTAGTAAAGCAGTGGTCGTCTTAGATGTATGGTGCTGGAACTTTGCCCTCGGACGCAGTTTCTGGAGGGAGGGGATCATGCTCTGCTGCAGTATTTCACAGAACATGTTGGAGTTCATGTTTCCCTCAATGAATGTAACTCCCCTACACCTGATGCACTCATGCAGCCCCAGATCATGACATTTTGGAGGGAAAATGACAAGCAGTGCTCAAGTCTCTTAGGGGTGTACTCAATTTTGTGATACACGATAGATAGATAGATAGATAGATAGATAGATAGATAGATAGATAGATAGATAGATAGATAGATAGATAGATAGATAGATAGATAGATAAAAGATTATGCGACTCCATCATGTAACGCTTCATGCTGCGATGCTTTATAATTTATTCAAATGTAACACATTGTAATCCAATGTAACATAATATGGCATAACGTTATGTCAGGTAACATTAAAAAACATAATGTAGTTTAACGTAATGTGTGAAGTAATGTAATATAATATTATGTAATATGATGTGATGTTATGCGAGTTAACGTAAAGTTGTTATTAAAAATAACAGTTTGTGATGTAACATGAAACATTACATGACTTTATGCAGTGTTACATAATGGTATGTAAATATTGTGATATGTAACGTATTCTGACGAACCACAACGTGGCGTAATGTAACAAAAGTTAACTAAATGAAATGCAACAAAATGTTATGTAACAAAACAATAAAAAGTGTGTAACATACTATGACGTAATGTAATATAATGTTACCCAACATAACTTAACGTAATCATGTAAAGTATACACAACATACTGTTTGATAGGTTATATATATAAAGCAACATAATGCGGTGTAATGCTTCGTAATGTACGTCGACGAAATGATGTTACATGATGTGATGTAATTTAATGTAACGTTAGGTTATGTAATATTATATGATGTCATATTACATAACGCAGTTACATAATGCAACGTAAAGCAAGGTAACATTATATGACGTAATGTGATATAATGTTACTCAGTGTAACATAATAATGTAAGAGAATGCAAGATACTGTGACGTTACATCATACAGTGTAACCAAGCGGCAACCACCGGTCTGAAAATATGAGGCAATGCTGAAGTGCTAAAGTCTGCTGTTCCTCGAGTGTCCGCTTGAGGCTGGCTCCGGAAGTACCGGAAGTCACGTACACACCAAGCCAAAAAAAGCCGTTTTCACGGCCAAAATAAGCCTATTTACAGCCTGGTACAAAGAATGTCTCCCCTCTGAATCGCTAATTTCACTAACGGCACGCACTGTAGGGGGGGTGAATTTTTTTCTAATTCGGCAGTGTCCACAATATCAAGCTCGCCAGTTCGTCCAATCAGAGGCACAGCTCAGATCACGTGACTGTGGAGAGTCCTATGGTTGTTACTGTGGAGACTCACGGCACGCCTCATTTCCAATATGGCCGCGCCGACCGTTTGGCTTCAAAAGTCCGTTTCAGGAACAGATGGGTGACGTCGCGGAGACTACGTCCATTAATTATACAGACTATGAGTGTAACGCAGCATAATGCAGTGTAATGTAATTCCTCATAACATACTGTGACATAATGATATGTTACATGATTTAATGTGACGTCATATTTTGTTTAATTCTTATGCTGAGGACATGTTTTCATCTTTATGTTACACATATTAATTTTTAAGTTAAATTCCAGAGAATCTGTTCTAGAAAACTACACGTATAATAAGACACATTTATTTTATTAGCCAACCCTAAATTTGAGCATCTATAAAATCTGATGTCTGTCATTTAAACAAGTCAGTGTCCTGACCGGCTCACCCTTTGAGGACTGTTAACTTAAAGATGATTTTACAGTTATTTTTTTATCAAGCGAACCAAAATTTTTTCCTCTGGTTCGGTGAGTAACGGCTATTTTTGCCACAGTGTCAACAGGCAGAACTGAAACGTAATAAATTCTAAACGTATTAATCTGATGTGATGTTTGAGCACTTTGCTCTTTTGGCGTTTTGACCAATCAGAATTGAGTATTTAAAGCAGAATTTCTTTCCACGCCTGAAGTTTCTTTAAATCAAATCTCTGGTTTGTTATTCCGGGTTATCGATGGTCAGCTGTGTTTACCGTAGAGCGGCTTTAATCCAGACGTAATAATTATGAATATGCTGATGACTTCCTGCTGTATCTCTACGCTCTTATGTATTTACCCTGAGGTTACAAACATCGTCTTATCCTCCCATAGACGCTGTAATTACCTCCGTCCTGAGCAAAGAATGTACAATTACACACTTTCAGTGCTAACAAAGGAAACCTGCAGCACAGATGAGCTGCTTAATCTGTTTCCTCCTTGTCAGTTTGGTGATGAATAATTACAACCTCTGCTCATTACGGTGATGCTGCACACAAACAGAACACAGCAGACATAATTGTACTCTCAATAATTCATGAGCAGGTTACTGACTGTGTGGCCTCTTGTTTCTCTTTTGTTGCAGAAACTGGAGGAGTTTTTGTTCTGCATGGAGGAGAATCACCCCGAGGTAAAGCTCGCTCCGTCTCTCACTTATTGAACGTTTCCCTGTAATTAAAGCGCTGACGCCACATCACTGGGACACGCAGGAATCCATGATCTGACCTTAACTCAAACCTGACCTCTGTCGCCTCTGAGGGCAGCTGATCAATACTGATCTACATGAGAGGATCTACGGCTGACTGACCGTCTGACACTCTGTTCACAGACCTCATTCATGCTGCAAATTCAGACTTCAGGCGTCTCTTTTTTTTTATGTCTGTTAGAATGACCACTGCGTTGCATCAGGTGATCACAGTGACATAAATGGTGCTGTAAATTTAATCAATTATTAAAGATCTAAATATTAAAGATTGACAAGCAGAATCCTAAAGAAACATATGACTTCCTGTTCACAGTAGGGGGCGCTGTAGTTTAAGGTAAAAAAAAAAAAAAAGGCAATTTTGGTCCAGATCCAATATTGTATATGAGTGCTATTAAGGTTAGCATTTTGCCGAAAAAATCGCCAACTTTGGCCGATGTTTGTGGCCACGCCCATTGAGTTACAAAAAATCCTTTGATAACTTTTAATCATCAAAATTTCCAGTACACACAAACAATTTTTTAAGATGATCCGAAAAAAATTGTGGGACAAGTTCTATCAAATATTAGACTGCCAAGATCAGTCGACGATCAAATTCGTCCGCGACTTATTTAATAATCGACGTCGTTGTTTTAATATTTTTTTAAACTTTATTTTTCCCTCCAAACTGCCGCTGTACTTTCACCTGTCTCGTCTGCCGTTCTGTCCTTGACGCATACGCGCAGAAGTGGTAACCGGGGTAACCCGTGATGTCACCGGAAAAGTTATGCCCAACAGTATCATGGCTAGCCGGCAACAGAGCTGGAAAGTTTGGGAGCATTTTTCCAAAATAAAGGAGAAAAGTGTGCAATGCAAAATCTGCAAAGCAGAAATGTCCTTCCATGACAGTACGACGGCGATGAACGAGCATCTGAAAAGACAGCACGCCGTGGCTGATTTATTTTCTGACGAAGAATGACAATCTGGGTAAGCTAATTGGCTAGTTAGCTGCTAACATTAACGTCAACAGGGAGCTACCTACTTAATAGCGATGTCATGTTTGAATAGAAAATTGGTACATTAAAAAAAATGTCAGAAATGCTGCTACAAGCTGCAAAGTTCATTAAAAGCTGAATGAACTATGATATTAACTGTCTTCATTTTTAGTTAGCACATACCTTAAACACTTGAAGCTGGAAGCTAATGATGTTAGCTGTATGCTGCTGCAATAAGCTGCAGTTTATGTATGATCCGAATAGTCGACTAATCACAAAAATTAATCGGTGACTAGTTGATTATCAAAATAATCGTATGTGGCAGCCCTATCAAATATGTACCCCATTAATCGGATGTTTAACTTTAATTTCCGAACTTCCTGTTCGGAATTCACTGGTCGTAAGAGACTTTTTTGTAGGTTTTGGCATGATAGTTACTACAATTCTACAATTTCATTTAGCAGACGCTTTTTTCCAAAGCGACGTACAACACAAGCAAGAATTTTGACAAGAAGGAGAAACCTTATTAAGTGCGACTTTACTAGCAAGGACCACACATTAACATGACGATGAAACAGTTTTATTAACATAACGTGTATGAGAATTTTGCTGGTTGTATGACGTTGTGGGGAAGCTTCAAGAAGGGATCCGCCGTAGCTCCCGGGCATGACGGACCCCCCTGTTTAGAACCATATCGAGAAAGAAAAAGTAAGAAACCAAGAGAGAAAGGGAGGGAAGGGTGGGGCGTACGAAGCGAGAACAAACAGGACTAGTGAATTAGGAGGGTTTAAATACCGGAAGGGGTGTGGTTGAGGTGTGGTCCTGCTCCTGAAACCCTGCTTAAAGCTCCACTAAATGCTTCAAGTTAGATGGGTCACAGGTACTCTGTCATCAAGTGCCCACTGAACCCACAAGACTTTCTGTTCTGACCCCTGAGGACAAAGAGGAGAAGGGTCAGATTAAGGTCCAAAGTGTTCCGTGAACAGGTGAGTCTTCAGACCTCTCTTAAAAGTAGAAGGGGACTCTGCAGATCGTAGTGAGTTGGGTAATTCATTCCACCATTTCGGTACAACAGAGGAGAAGAGTCTGGCTAGTGATTTAGAGCCATGCTGGGCTGGGAGCACCAGGCGTCTCTCACAGGCAGAGCGTAGTTATGCACATCAAAAATCAGGCCTGAGGGGCTGCAGTTTTAGTTTACTAGGGGGCGCTATATATAGACTGTTTTTTACACCTAATATGTGCAACTCTGAATCCCTTTGAATGGTTAAGATCCAATCTGAGATGTTAAAGCTCCATCAGAGGGAAGTCTGATGAACGTCTGAGGTGAATAATAAACCGTCTGTTACGCCGTGTCTTTGTCTTGATGATGTTGAGATAGCGCCGTGGTCTCCTCACACAGCGTCCGACCCTTTTTCTCCTTCATTAACGACTTTAAGTAAATGATTTCCACTTAGCCGCTGCCAGGCTGCTGCCCTGCCGACACAATGGAGATTGATTAGTGTGTGAGTGTAAGTGTGTGTGTGTGTGTGTGTGTTTTAGCTCTTTTCCTTTTAATCTGGACTAATTGTTCTTTTGTCCTCTCCGTGTCCTTACGTTCCCTCTTCACGATGACCCGCAGTGAACAACCAGAGCAGAGTCATTGTTGAATTAAAGTCTTCATTCTTTAAATCAGATTCATTCATTTTAACACAATGTTGTAAAATGAACACCAGCTGTTTGAGTACTATGAGACGACTGATTGAACGTAGCTGCTTTTTATAAATTATCGCCGTAAACATGCAACTAACCCTGTGTTTCAGGAACACATGTGGAGTCCAGTCTGCCAGAAACAGAGGCTGAACAAATAGTGACGTGGTGATCACAATTATCGATATAGCAAATACCAATTAATTTGAAAAAAGCTACATTTAAAAAGATTTCTCCGCCTCAACACGTCACCTCTTCGTGACGCCAGTTTCTGCGTGAACGAAACACAGTTTGCCAAAGTAGAAGGTGACGGCACGGTTAAAGAAGAAGAGGAAAAAGAAGTGCTGGTGATTTTTCAAATCCAAAAAGATTTATAATTTATTTTCACCTCATTTTCACCAAGATGAGACAAAAATTGGCGGATGCGCTCCAGTCAACGGAGAATTTTACTTGTTTTCAACAGAAGGACAGCGTAGAGTTCTTAGGGACCTCTACGCTGGTTACCGTCCATTTCATGGTCAGTAAAGAAGGAATGACTTTCCGGCGTTGCTTTCACACCAAACATGAATACTGACTCAATTTGTGCGTACATAAAAATCATGAGAATTTTTCAGGTTTACTCGCTCAGTTCGTACAAATATCTCGCTCCATTCATGAGTTCCAAAGTCGTGAACATTCAAAAAGGGGCGGGGCTTCTATAAAACAGTCTCAGAAGTATTCGTAACTTGTAAAACGTCTTTATTTCTTATATCATATTTTGGATATCAACTTAGTAGACGCGACAGGTCAACGTGGTGGATTCTCTCTACCCAATTCCGTAGCAGCGTTTGTTGCTGAAACCGTCTTTACGTTGAATTCATGTAAACGTGATGAGGTTTATTTCCTGTTGGAAGTCAATCAAAGAAGAGTCAAAGCCAGGTTAGAGAAACAAACCCAGGTGTTTCATTATCCACTGATGGTGTTAGAGGAGAGATGTGCATTGTGGGACGGGAGCGTAAACCAGTGGCTCTCAAACCTTTTAATTTGCATCCGTATTCCACTTCACACTTTGTTAGTGGTCAAATTATGCACTCCTCGTAGCGTCCGTGTAGAGTAAAGACTCTCCATGTGCTGAGTGTTTCTGATTAAAACGCAGCTCTCTCACTTTATGTCTGACCATGTAAAATATTCATTTAAAAAAATGATTATTACTGCTTTTTTTTTAACTAGGAATATTTTATTTTTCAGCTGCAGGACTCAAAAACATCCATAACCCCTAAAATTTTCTGCTTGGATGACTAAAGAAGAATCCACATGAGCTGAAACCACCTGAAACCTTGAAGAAGTTTTTGGGCTGAGTCAGAAGAGTGTGGCTAACATTAGCAGAGCTAGCTCCAGCAGTTGACGTCACCACATCAACATGCAGACAAACCGGGCCACGCTACAACATTATACCTGTGACTGTTTACATCCAGGTAGTCAAGCTTTAGAGCATTTGCCGCTAGTGGAGAGAGGCTGAACTGCAGCTAAGACGAACCATATGACAGGTTTACCAGTCGAGAAAAATATTGAATCTCATCTAACACTTTCTGTGTGTTGACATATTTTGACTCGAGCTGTGATACGAGGACTCGGCGTGTTGGAACATGACCGTCTGGGTCCTGTTTTCCAAACCGACACGCTGTTGAAATCTCATGTTTCTGGTGATTGAAAGGCAGAGGTGGCGGAGAGACGTGTTTCTGTTCGTCTTCTGAACAGCTCTGACATTTTTAAAGAGGCCTGCGTGGAGAAAGTGTCGGTAATTTACTTTAAACAGCGAGCTCTCCGTCCTGTGGGTGTATTGACTTTTACAGACTGCGGGCTGTAAATCAATCAGCTGTACAAACATGCAGCTCTTATCTTCTGGAGAAGCTCCTCACCTCCACAAACAACAAACAAACAAACAGCTCAGAGGATGTTGAAGCCCTCCTCTCTCTCTCTCTCTCTCTCCCTCAGCGGGGGGCAGAAACACCATCATTTCTTTAAATCTTTCATCGTCCTTGCAGTCTTTCTTAATTCATTTATTATATTAAAGAGATGGTGAGCACGTCTCTTTGCCTCGGGTGTTTGTGTTGTTGTACATTTCTTTCTGGCTGTTACATCATCCAGAGGAGTGCTGCTGAGGACAGAGACAGGCGACAGAGCTCTGCAGTGATTGTTCTGACACCTTGGAGCTGCAGGGAGTTGATATTTTCTACCTGCAGCCATGAGTCAGATTAAGATTTGGGTGTGTTGCTTTCAGAGGAACATGGTGTGTGTGTGTGTGTCTTTCTTTGGAGTGTGTGTGTGTGTTCTCTTTGCTTGATAAGTGTGAAGAAACTAGGACACGATGTCTGCAAAGGGGCCTGTTCTAATTATGGCCTCTGCCCCACTGCACCCTGCTCCTCCATCAGCCCCACATCCTGCTGCACACGCAGCCTCACGCCGTCCACACCTCCCGCAGAAGCGCCGCTCCGTTCTCCGCACGCGGTCGTTAAAAGTGTAGATTGACCCGACTTTTGTTAGTTTCTCTTCAGAGAAACTTTCACCTCGCTGAAACCGTGTCAGAGATTTAATGCAAACATGATTTAATGAGTCTCCGGGAGCTGAAACCGAAGAGCTCTGTGTTCGGCTCTGACTCATGGTGCAGGTTATTAAAATTTAAAAAGAGAGAGGAAACGCTCTTGAGGAGAAGTGTTGGATAAAAGTTTTTGCTCTTGTGCTTCTTTTGCTCATTTATTAATCTTCACGAATGAAGTTGACCTGAAAACAGCTGAAATATGAAAACTTACACCTGCTGGAGTTTAAGCGTGTCGTAAAACATCTGTTTCATGTTTGATAGATAAAAATGATCCCGGGATGAGACACCAGAATGACTCAATCTGTGACATCACTGATTGGTGAATGTCTGATTGGTGAGCATCATAAACTAACACCAGCCAATCAGAAACGTCCTGCTCTGTTCTTTAATCTTTGGAGGATCTTTCTGGAATGTTAGCTACCAGAACGCAGAGTTCCTTTGAATGCTCTTAAAGAGACAGTAGCATCCAAAGAGGCCACTCCCACTAATCCTTCCTTCCTTTAACTGCTATAAACAGGTGAGTTGTGGTTGAGTTAGTGGAGCTCTATGGGGACTGACTCACTGCTTGAAACAAACTCTAGTGGACACTCAGGGAACTGCAGCTGGAAGGTTTTTATTTTTAAAACTGAAACTTTATTTATAGGTTTCACATTTTAATTTTTGTAGAAAAAGTTTCCTTCCTTTAAACGACAGACTAAAAAAAAAACTGAAACAAAAACAAAAAAGTTGACAAATTTTTTTTTAAATTGTGTGAAGTTTTAATGATACAAATTATATAAATGAAAGTAAATTTGATATTTGACATTTTAAAATTGTTGTTTACATTTTTTGGGGGGGAAAATAAAATATGTTTATATACACATCAGGTTGTAAGTACAGGTCGTTGTTTTAACATGGAGCTCTATGCGGACTGACTCACTGCTTGAAACAGACTCTAGTGGACACTCAGGGAACTGCAGCTGGACGGTTTTTATTTTTAAAACTGAAACTTTATTTAAAGGTTTCACATTTTAATTTTTGTAGAAAAAGTTTCCTTCCTTTAAACGACAGACTTAAAAACTGAAACAAAAACAAAAAAGTTGACAATTTTTTTTTTAAATTGTGTGAAGTTTTAATGATACAAATTATATAAATGAAAGTAAATTTGATATTTGACATTTTAAAATTTTTGTTTACGTTTTTTTTTGGAAAAATAAAATATGTTTATACTCGGGCTGCCAAGATTAGTCGACTAGTCACGATGACGTTGACGATCAAATTCGTCGGCGACTTATTTAATAATCGACGTCGTCGTTTTAATATTTTTTTAAACTTTATTTTTCCCTCCAAACTGCCGCTGTACTTTCACCTGTCTCGTCTGCCGTTCTGTCCTTGACGCATTCGTGCAGAAGTGGTAACCAGGGTAACCCGTGATGTCACCGGAAAAGTTATGCCCAACAGTATCATGGCTAGCCGGCAACAGAGCTGGAAAGTTTGGGAGCATTTTTCCAAAATAAAGGAGAAAAGTGTGCAATGCAAAATCTGCAAAGCAGAAATGTCCTTCCATGACAGAACGACGGCGATGCACGAGCATCTGAAAAGACAGCACGCCGTGACTGATTGATTTTCTGACAGAGAATGACAATCTGGGTAAGCTAATTGGCTAGTTAGCTGCTAACATTAACGTCAACAGGGAGCTACCTACTTAATAGCGATGTCATGTTTGAATAGAAAATTGGTACATTAAAAAAAATGTCAGAAATGCTGCTACAAGCTGCAAAGTTCATTAAAAGCTGAATGAACTATGATATTAACTGTCTTCATTTTTAGTTAGCACATACCTTAAACACTTGAAGCTGGAAGCTAATGATGTTAGCTGTATGCTGCTGCAATAAGCTGCAATTTATGTACGATCCGAATAGTCGACTAATCACAAAAAATAATCGGTGACTAGTCGATTATCAAAATAATCGTATGTGGCAGCCCTAGTTTATATACACATCAGGTTGTTAGTACAGGTCATGGTTTTAACATGGAGCTCTATGGGGATTGACTCACTTTTGGAGCCAGCCTCCAGTGGACCATAGAGGAACTGCAGTTTTTGGGCTTCCCTCATGGGCCTTATTTTTCATCCTCAAAGATGGCAGCTTTACTTTGCCTGAAGACGCCCCCCTTCAGAGACCTTAAATCTGGTTTACAAGCACCTCACATATCAGACTCATTCCTGCTCCTTTTCTCGGGTCTCTCCTCTCATTTGTTCCCCTTTTTCCTCCTCTTTCAGGACGTTTCTGCCGAGGCGGGGACTGCAGACCTGACGGAGCGCTGCGAGCTGATCAGCGACAGACTCATGACCTTGGAAGATGAATTGCAGACGGCGATGCTGAACCAGGATCAGGCCCTCACCCATATCCTTTCAGTTCTTTCAGAGCTCTCTGGATGAACATAGATCACACAAGCTGTCCGTTTCAGTCTGTTCATCCATCATGAAGGACCCAGTTCCCTCTCAGCTGTTAGAGGACACATCCAGACCGGCTTCAGGACGTAAGCTCTGTGTGACTTTACCTTTCCAGGAACAGAAGACTCAACCTGTCTTATCTGACATTATGCTTCCATTCAGGCAGAGAAGTGCAGATAAACTGGGATCAGAGGGTTTCTTTCCTGACAGGCGCGACGTGCCAGCTGGAAAATGAAATGGTAAAAGTCCACGAGGGGTTATTAGAGTCTGCTCGACGTGGCTGCCAGTCAGAGAGCGCTGAGATTAAAGTCAGACGGGGGCAGATAGAGGAATGTGGCTGTAATGACTCTGCTCCTGTCATATCTTAATGTCCACACAGACGCTGACCCTCCCTTCCTCCCCCTCTTCCTCCTCCTCCTCCTCCTCCTCCTCCGTCTCCCCACTTCCACTCGGAGGAAATTACAATATCCATGATAATGACTCAAATGAAACTGTTGAGGCTGATTACAGGTCACAATACATCATTTTCCGCACTAATTAGAAAGCTGATTGGAAATAGATTAGTGTGTTTTCTCGCTTCACTCTGCGGGCTTATTGAGACGGATAGAAAAGGAAATACTTCAGCGAGAGACGAGGAAATTTATCCCCTAACCTGCTGGATTTGATTGAATTACTTGGTGTCAGGATTCATTTGTCTCTCCTCTCCGCAGCATCTAATCTGATGAAGATGTTGGTTTGGTTTCAGTATCTCTCGTTTAAACACAGAGTCCTTGTCCCACAAGTTCCAGGAACTTAATGGTTCCTCTGTCCGATGTGTAGAAAAAAAATAAAAGTGCACTACACTGCCAGACCACTAGAGGGCAATAAGACTTTAACTTGCAGGTCCTATCGCCCCAAAAAGATTCTAGACCTTTTCCTCAGAAAGTCTCAGCTTCCTGGAAAAATTCCTGCAGTCGAAAAGCGAGAGGCTCTTCATAGAGTCCCTAGTTCCTGAAGAAGGTTCCTGTGATTGAAAAGCACATAGTTTCTCAGAAAGTCCTCAGTTTCTGGGAAAGGGTCCCCAGTTCCAGGGGGAACTTTCCTGCAGTTGAAAGCAAGAAGTTCCTTTTGAAGTTCCTAGTTTCTGAAGAAAGTTCCTATGATTGAAAGGACATAGTTCCTCATTACTTCCTGGGGAAAGTTCTTGTAGTCTAAAAGCACATAGTTCCTCAGGAAGTCCTTAGTTCCAGAGGTCCTAAATCGTATAGTTCCTCATTATGTCCCTGGTTCCTGTGGGAAGTTTCTGTGGTTGAAAAGCAGATCGATCCTGAGAAAGTTAGGAGGCACATTGATCCTGAGAAAGTTCCTTGGGTCTAAAAGTACATAGTTCCTCAGGAAGTCCTTAGTTCCAGAGGTCATAAATCATATAGTTCCTCATTATGTCACTGGTTCCTGCGGGAGGTTTCTGTGGTTGAAAAACAGATCGATCCTGAGAAAGTTAGGAGGCACATTGATCCTGAGAAAGTTCCTTGGGTCTAAAAGCACATAGTTCCTCAGAAAGTCTCTAGTTCCTGCGGGAAGTTCCTGCGGTTGAAAGCATGCTTGTTCTGAGAAAGTCCCTCGTTCCAGAGGAAAGTTCCTGCTGTCCCAAAACAGATTGTTCCTCAGATCGTCCCTTGTTCCTGGTCCTTTAGTCTCATCTCTGGTCCTCTCTTTATTGGTCCCAGCCTTTGTGGAGTCAGACCACTTGTGAAAAAGTGCCGTTTACACTTGAGGACTCTGAGGAGACGGTGATATTGTTCCCTGTCTGAAAGAAGAGCAGGATGATGTTACTGTTGCCATAGCAAGAAAAGATCAAACATCCTGTTTCTGAGGGTCCTAATTGAGTCGCTGCTCTTGATTTAAGGAGACGAGAAAACAAAAGGGTTCAGGAAACAATCTTCTCTGGTTCGTGTTTGTCGGCGCACAGGAAGAAGTTATTCCACAGTAATCTGATTAAAGCAGCAGCCGCTCGCTTTTTTCTTATTGGCTGATTTCACACATGATCATCCAGACTGGAAACTATCAGGAAGGCCTCAGCGAGTCTTTGGGTCTTTCAGGAGGTGAAATGTGGATCTGGAACACCCTGAAATGAGCAGCTCATCCAGGCCTGACATAATGACTTTACTAATCAGTCTTTACAGATTGTTGTAGCGCCCGTTTATGGTTTTAATCTCAGACAGTAAAGATCTTCCACAGATTTCTGAACCTCATTGTCCCATTTGGACCGTGTTGCCGTCACGGAGCGGTCGAACCTCCTGCAGTATTCATGGAGAGCTCTTTAACAGCCGGTTAATTATGAATGGGGACAATCTGTGTCCATTCAGACCGTAAAACGAGCCATCAGGTCCCATCTGCCGTCAGAGCCGTCCCTTTGATTCCACATTTAAACCGGACACTCACACGATTAATCCCAGTTCCTGAGCAGGTTAAACAATCCCCCCATCGCTGACAGCCTCCATCCTGCCTCATCCACACCTCATGAATAATTTAGTGGGGCGGTCTGCCGGCTTCGGTCCCCCTCAGACGGGATGAGCTCATGAATAGTGGATTGATGGGTTAAATTGAGTATGACGCAGTAATCCATTCAGGGGCCAAATTGGAGGATTGACGACTCCATCAGGATGAAGCTGACCTTTCCTGATCCACAGGTGTCGACTGTGCCCTCATATTTGTCTACAGGCGTTTCTTTACTTCCTGTTAATGTGCGTTTGTGTCTGCAGCATCAGATCTTTCCTTAACACTGCCTGCACAGTCCTTAGAGAGGGAGGTCCAAGACGTGAAGGCCACTCTCCAAACCATGCTCGCTCAGCTCAGAGAGGAGGAGGAGGAGGAGGAGGAGGAGGAGGAAGAGCCACACGACGACGACCACATGAAGACTGAAGGAGAGGAGGAGGATGAGGAGGATGAGGAGGAGGAGGAGGAGGAGGAGGATCAGTACTTCAGTGACAGCTGGGGCATTTGAAGTGGATGTTTGAAGCTTCCCTCTCTTAGCGTGACCTCGTCTCTGCAGCAGAGCTGACCTCAGATCCATTTACTCCCAAACCTCTGAGGCGCTGCTCAAAGATTCGGCACAAAGAAACAAACATTTACTCCGTCCACAGAGGGGAGAACTTTTAGACAAACTTTAACTCTGAGAGACTTCAGTCCAAACTTTGGAAATCTTGCCAGCTTGTGCTGAGCCAGGTACAGAGTGCCTTTGGATACCGAATTACTTTGAGTCTTCAAACAGAAAAAGGTTTGGGAGCAAAACTTTACACACTGCTAATCATTCAAAAACTGTAAGACAATGAAAAACTTTGGTCACAAATTTACTTTACTTTTTTTTACTTCACTTTTTTATTCCAAGTTTGAAAAGTTTGGGTTTAAAGTTAAAATTTAAACATTTGAGTCCTTTAGTGTAGCCAGCAGTACGGTGGCCCTGAAGGACAACTGCACACACATTCCATGAACATTCCATGAAATGCAAAAAAAAAAAAAATTACATTAATTCCCCAAAACTTTCAACTCTTAATGCAAAAGTATTTAAAACAAGCAAAAAAAATGAAAAAAAAACAAAAACAAAAATGTAACCTGAGTCCCAAAAATTTTATATTAAATCCCCCAAAGAATTCAAGAAAACAAGGGAAAATTCACTAAATATGATGAAAAAAACTCTGATGACTCTGAAAGCAAAAGTGTATCACACCAAAAAGAACAAACCAAAAAAACAAACAAAAAACAAAGCACAAAAGTGTAGCATAAACCCAAACACCTTATTCTTAATACTAAGAAAAAAATATGAAAAAGAAAAAAAATGAAAAAAAAAAAAGTAGAAAAAAACCCACCAAACTCCCAAACCACCAAAAATATTTAATTTAAAGTGAAAAGCAGAACAATGTTCTTTGGTCACAAAGTGTCTTAAACTGAGGAGTCTTTAAATTGCAACTTTTATTTCATTAATTTTTGCATCATAAACATATTTCATGAAACAATCAATAAAATGCAAAAAATACTTCAACTAAAAAATAATAAAGAATCACAAAACAGAAAACAGGAAATACAAAATTCCTCAAAAATCTCACGATACAGCAACATTTTATTTTTTTTCTTTGTTGTATCGTCCGTTTATGCCACTTTGTCAGTTTTACGTACGAAAGTTGAGCTCAGCTGACGGTAACAGATTCACAAACCCCATCTCTGCTTGGTCACATGTCATCACTTCAGGAGTCTTTAAAGGTTTTTTTTGACGTGTTTTTGCATTTAAAAAAATGACTCACAAAATAACTTTTTCAATAAAATGCTTTGGAATAATTATTCGTATTATCTACATGATTTAGGAAAAAAACAATTCATTAAATGTTAAAATATTTCACATATAGAATAATCTGTCACAAGACCCAGCATAGTTTCTATTGAAAAACAAAAATGTTACACTAATGAAAAATTTGCGATAAAAATTCATAAAACAAACATTATAAAAAAAATTTTTAAGTTCCATCTGTTGACGCCACTTTGACAGAATTCTGTACGTAAGCTCTGAAATTCACACAGACCCGTGCTAACCACCTCTGCATGTCAGAGGTCATTTAAAGATTCTTTCAACCAAACTTTTTACAAGATTTATTCACGAAACGACGTCCCGCTGTCGTCTTTTATTTCAGAGTAAAATCAGGAAGAAAAAGCTTTTAAAAGGCATCGTTGCCACTTCATTACAGCTTTTCAAAGTGCCGTGGGTGTTGTTTCGTGAAATGTTTGCATATTTTTTTGCATACTTTTTAAAAAAAAAAAAGTGACTCTAAAAAATTTTTTTATAAAATACTTTAAATTTCATTTTTATACATCACAAACATAATTTATGAAACAATTCAGCAAATTCAAACAACTTTTCACAAATCATAAAGTATTTCATGACACATAAAATTTTTTATACTTGCCACCAAAAATTTTATTAATAAGACCTTTAAGTACCATTTATCACCCCCCCCCCCCTTTCATTAGTTTTCTGTAACAAAGTTGAGCTTTGCTTTGTGCATAAATCAGCTGTTGCTCCACCTTCTGGACAGATTAGCGTAGCAGGATGAGATACCTCTCTCTGTATTATATGCAGCTCATTTTTTAGATGACTCAGCAGATATTAAAGCGTGTTACGTGTACTGGATTTTGGGCTAACGGCTCCTCCTGTTTGAATTTGACCGATCAAACTTTCCTGCACTTAAATCTAAACACAAGCTTCATTTAACCACTTTCACGTCCCTGTGCGACTGATTTATTCCACGTTTCTTCTTCTTTATGAAATATTTTTGCATGGTGCTGAGGAACGTGAGCTAACTTGAATTATTATTTCTGTGTGATTAAATTTTTTTTGGCTAATTTACTTCTGTTTTAAAAAACGTTTCACACATTTTGTCTCATGCATGAAGGAAAAACTGAAGGCTGAAATCAGAGACATGTTTGTAACTGCTGTTTGTTTTTGTTTTATTGATGTAAACTCGTGTTCGTTCACTGGCTGTCACTTTTTTTACGTATTAATCTGTTTTTTGGATGAAGTGTGCATCCTGTTTTGTATTTATTCCTCACTAATTAAAGCATGTACCGTTAAACGTGACGCCGCGTCCTGCTGTTTCCTCGCTGCTCTGACTTACAGCCCACTCAGAGCTGAGCCGGGCGCTGCCATGTCAGAGATATCAGTACGGTACTAAAGGTCCTCTAGTGAGCTCTTCAGGGGATACATGTGCTTCTATTGTTATCTCGCCTCAGCAGCGGCGGTGTGGCTAATTGGGCGGCCTCACGGAGGAGGTGGCGGGGGAATGGGACTGTGCAGCCTCGTCTTTGTGTGTTGTCAGAGCAGGAGGGCGTCGAGGGATCCAGAAAGGCGTGCCTCCAGACCTGCTTGGGGTTTTTCCAGCAGCATAAAAAACCTTTTTCTGCAGGCCGGGACTCTCCACATCCAAACACACGTCAGCTGTTTGCATTCACACACAGACACACGCCGCCCTGACAAACAGCCTCATCTTATAATTGAATCTGTGCGCCACACTGCGCCCGGCGTGGCGGCTCTGCTCGGAAAACGGCCACAGAGACGAACCCAGATGGTTTGTAGGCAGATATTCTCTGTGTGAGATGTTTCCTGATGTAAAATGAAGCTGCACGCTGTGTCGGGTTCTTTGTCTCGTCCGTTTGCTCTCTGTGATATTTTTAAATGCTGTTATTACAATCTGCTCCTCTCCTTTTACCTCCACAAAAACCCAGACACACCGTCCTCTCACAGAACAAAGGCTTCAGTTTCACACACGTCAAAAATGTATCTGCTAAAGTGAACTCCACGGCTAACTTTAGCTCTGTGATTTAACTTACAACTCCATATATTTTTAGATTTTGGTAGTTTTATGCAAAAATGAGCTACGTGAGGACTCTCCGTCTGATGTCATGACTCTTAAACAAGGCGTGTGTTTGTTTTGGAAATGAATGGAGATCAGATCTTCTTTTTAAACACTACTTTTCTTTGTTCAAGACGACTTTTTACTGGATACAACGTGAGGAGGTAAGGTATTTATCAACAGTTACACAGAGCTGCTGTTTGAAACATGACAACAAACAACTGTCAGTTTGTTCTGTAGTTTAGTAGACGGAGCTCTGAGACGTATCTGTCTGCTAACGTTAGCGAATCCTTATGTCCTGCTCATCGACCAATCAGAGCTAACGTAACCTCACTCTTCATTTTATTGACAGACTCTCAAGTTTGATCAGATCACTGCAGAATAACTGCTGCATGTGGGGTTGGAATGAACATTATCACAAACAGATTAGCTTGTGTTTTAGCCTTGAGCTGGTGTTTTAGCCTTTAGCTTGTGTTGTAGCCTACCTCTTGTGTTTTTTAGCCTTTAGCCTGTGTTTTAGCCTTAAGCTCGTGTTTTAGCCTTAAGCTCATGTTTTAGCCTTTAGCTCGTGTTTTAACCTTAAGGTCATGTTTTAGCCTTCAGCTCGTGTTTTAGCCTTTAGTCTGTTTTAGCCTTAAGCTCGTGTTTTAGCCTTCAGCTTGTGTTTAGCCTTTAGCTCGTGTTTTAGCCTTTATCTCGTGGTTTAGCCTTTAGTCTGTTGTAGCCTTCAGTTCGTGTTTTAGCCTTTATCTCGTGGTTTAGCCTTTAGTCTGTTTTAGCCTTAAGCTCATGTTTTAGTCTTTAGCTCATGTTTAAGCCTTTAGCTCATGTTTTAGCCTTTAGCTTGTGTTTTAGCCTTTAGCTCATGTTTTAGCCTTTAGCCTGTGCTCTATCACCTTCTATGGAAGGTTGAAGCAGCATGGACTGTCCAAACATCCTGATCTTGAGTTTCGTGTCATGTATCAACGAGATGATGATGGTCTGGCTCAGTCTGCATCAGGATCAGCTCCAGACTCTCCTCTAATGAATGTAGATGAGGTTTTATTTCCTCCTCTGCTCCTCTGAGACGGACGGCGGCTGTAAGCCAGCGCCGGTCACCGAGTCGGTGAAGGTAACTCACCTGAGAGGAGTTCTTAGAGCCACTAACTGAGCTCTGAAACCTTTCATTCCTGTGGTTTCAGGAGCTCATTTGAATTCTTACTCTGCTAATGAATAAATTGGACCGAGCAATTAAAGAGGGAGGAAATTCAGCGAATTAATAAGCTTTTTAAATCATTTAATTATAGCCTTTCCTCTCCAAATCTGCATATTTGTCTGTCAGAGTGGTTACGGAGGAATGGCAGGAATGACAAACAGAGACAGCCCTGAAAACCACACGTCATTATAAACTGAGTTAAAGCTGCAGCCTCAGGAACACACCTAAAGGGGGTTTTTTTTTGGACCATAAACTGGAAGCGTTTGCTTTAAATTGGGTTAAACGTTTTTAATTCACAGCGAGGACGTTCAGTCCAGTTAAAGATAATTTAATCCTTCATGCAGGATCAGTTTGACCCGGACTCTGACCCCTTTCTGCTGGATCAGCCTCATAAACGGAGTCAGGTGTCAACCAAGGGTCAGAGCTGT
>CM061149.1:1699299-1934783 GCA_030710495.1 Labroides dimidiatus | reverse complement strand
GTCACCCATCTGTTCCTGAAACGGACTTTTGAAGCCAAACGGTCGGCGCGGCCATATTGGAAATGAGGCGTGCTGTGAGTCTCCACAGTAACAACCATAGGACGCTCCACAGTCACGTGATCTGAGCTGTGCCTCTGATTGGACGAACTGGCGAGCTTGATATTGTGGACACTGCCGAATTAGAAAAAAATTCACCCCCCCCACAGTGCGTGCTGTTAGTGAAATTAGCGATTCAGACGGGAGACATTCTTTGTACCAGGCTGTAAATGTGCTTATTTTTTTTGGCTTGGTGTGTACGTGACTTCCGGTACTTCCGGAGCCAGCCTCAAGCGGACACTCGAGGAACAGCAGACTTTAGCACTTCTGCATTGCCTCATATTTTCAGACTGGAGGTTGCCGCTTGGTGTGAACTCATTTATTAGCTGCCTGTGAAACCTGACACCTCCAGGATTTAAGCCCCTCCTCTTTTAAGTCCACTTTCCTCTGATTGGCCAGCTCTCCAGAATAATAGATTCCAGAACATGAACATTGAGGATGTTCTGTCTTTGTGATGTCACACAGCCTCTGTTGTAGAACACTGAGTGTCTGTATGTGGACTCAAAGATCCAACTACAAGACTTCTCTCTGCTATTCTGTTTAGAACTCTGTGGTTTGTATATTCTGTGGGTTGTGTGGAGTCTGTTCTGGTGCTCAAGGCGTTGATGGTTCAGCAGCAGAATCTAATGAATGAATGGAGGTAGAGTGTCTTTGGTGGTCGTCTTGTTTTTACTGAAACAGTGCAACAAATAACCAACTGTTACGGTCTCCTAAATATAATCGAAACAGGCTCGAGACCGCAACATAAAAGGGACTCCACAAGTAAGTTTAAAGAAGAGGAATATCATTTTATTGAAGATAAATCAACGTTCAGGAAAGTAACGCAAGAAACCAAAAAGGACTGGAGACAGCCACACATTGGACATCGTACCCAACAACTTCCCCTAACATAAGGGAAAAACCGACAACTGAATCCTAAGGAATAAATCCCAAAGAAAACCAGATTACTGGACTACCGGAGGTCTCAAGCCCAAACTAAAACAACAAACCTGGTTAATGGGAAAGAAAGCAAAATCCAGAAGTTATACAAACAAACAGACCAACAAACACGCTGGAAAGAAACCTCCGTCTGTCCTCCTAAATCACCTCCGCCTACCTGAGCGCCAGTGGCATTCAGGGGTGCAGCAGGCAGAGGGAGGAGGGACCAGGGAGGCAGAGAGAGAGAGAGAGAGAGAGAGAAAGAGAGACGTAACACCCCCACCCTAAGATGTTGAATACAAGCAAAGGGTTACAACAATCAAGCTGATAAAACAAATTTAATTTGGAGCTTCGATTTATTCACCGACGACATACTCGCAGAAATGCTAAATGTTTGCTAACAGGATATAGTCAGAGTGAATGTAAACACTGACGTCTTCTTGGAAAACAACTTTCATTTTTGTTTTACATTTTTAACTGGATTAAAAGTTTCACTGAAGTCATTTTTTATCTCGATTTGAGCCACTTTTTCAGTTCTAATCTGCTCAGAATTGTTGGTGTACGTCTGAATTAAGGTCGTCTGAAAATATAAAGCGTATGAAGTGTTACAGTTTTTGATCGTCACAACGTTTGACTTTTTTAAATTAAATTCACAACACAGCAGAACATGAGAGGATTTAAAGATGGTGTAAACACAATCAGTGGAAGACTTCCTCTTGTTTTTCTGCTCAAATCGTAGGTGGAAAAAAGGAAATGAGGATCCGTTTATCCGTCTGAGGATCTCCCCACAGAAACATTTCAGTCGTATTTTTTCAAAACAAGTGTTTAAACATCTCCAAAGTCCTTGAGGAAACTGAATCTCTTTTAAACAACCTCCCTCTGACCCTCTGAATATCTGCAGCAGCATGAAAAATACAGAGTGTGTTCCGTCCTCGTGCCTGGCTGCCCTTGTCTGGTCCTGAACATCATGTTATGTTATGAATTAAGGCTGCGGCGGTTTGAAGGGCAGAGAAAGCAAACTGCAAACGTGCAGCAAGTTTCAGAGTTAGATGAGTTTTAATAAACAGCTGAGAGATGAATAACAGAGAGAGAGAGAGAGAGAGAGAGAGAGAGAGAGAGAGAGAGAGAGGGGAGGGGGTCGCTCCGTTGTGTCTCCCCAGGAGGGTTTCCAAAAGCATCCCTTCCTCCCGCTGAGCAGGAAGTGAACTTGAGGAGCCCTCCGCGAACACCCGAGGGAGCCGATACTGTGACCCGGGGGTCATGGACGCGCTGGGAACGGCTTCAAATAGACTCAAAACTGGCCTCCTTAAATTTTCTGTTCCCTTTGCTCGTTTTCAGTTTGCTTTTTTTTGCTTTTTTATCTTTCTCTGGACTCTGTTATAAAATATGAAGAGGAGACGTTTTTTTAATTGAAAAAGTGTAAAAAAGTACTTGAGGGGAGCACACATGCAGACTGCAATGGTTCATTATTCAGGCAGAATCTAATTAATTTTACACCCAAAAGAAGAAAGATCTGATTTGGGATTGCTCTGCAGGGGGAGCATGGTCAGGCTGTGCTCCGCGCTCCGTTTCTCTCGTATATTCTTGCAGAAAATGCACAAATGTTGTGCAAAAATCAATTGAAGCCTCCAGCATTCATGAACTGTCAGCCCCAGTGAACATCTTGTTATTTGTGATAAGAGGAATCCAGGAAAAGAGCATGAACAGTCGCCTTGGGAGTCTTAGCTCGGCTGCCTCTCTTTGTTTTTGTTGCCATGGCGCTGCCGCATCCATTCCCCGCGCTGCTTGCTGCCATTTCACAGTCCAGACAGCGCTACTATCACTCTCACTTTGCAAGACCTCAGCCCCCCGGACGGCCCCGTGCAGCCTCTGGAGAGCTCCATCAGCACCGCCGGGCCGTCTGTGGGCGCGAAACTCAGAGTGGATCAGACTGAGAGAGAGGTGACGAGATGAGTGACCTCTGACTGCTCCATATGAGGAGTTATATACAGGCTGCAGTCCCCTGAGTGTCCACTAGAGTCCGTCTCCAGTAGTGAGTCAGTCCTCATAGACCTCTGTGGTAAATAACATCAATAAACCTTATGGAGCTACACAGCTGCACAGAAACTGCACATTGTGGATGATGCTGTGCAGGGGGAGCCCACCTTGTTATCAGAAGGGCCGTTAGTCAGAAAATTAGTTTTGAGAATATCAACAAATCCAAACTATTTCTGACTAACAGGCCTTCTGGGAATTCCGTGCAAAGTGGCAACAAAATCAGACCCCAGTGTGAGTTTAACTTTCAGAAGCAGATCAGTGCCGTTGTGAAAGCAAGCTTCTTCCAACTTTGTCCTTTCTTACATGTAGATCAGACTGCTGTAACTCTTTATACATTGGCATGGATAAATCATCAATTAACGCCTTCAGCTCATTCAGAATGCTGCTGCTTGACTCCTCTCTGGTAAGAAAAAGCGTGACCACATGACACCAGTCCTGGCGTCCCTCCACTGGCTCCCAGTCCACTTTCACATCGATTTTAAAATTCTTTTAATGGCTTTTAAAGCCCTCAATGGTCTCACCCCTCTGTACCTGTCTGAAGTGCATCATCGCTACTCCCCAACCAGAGCCCTAAGGTCTTCTGACCAACTGCTGTTAGAGGTTCCAAAAACCAGACTCCTGTTTCCCTCTCTTCTCTATCTTTCAGTCTAACTTCTAACCTTAATGTCTCATTAAAGTTATTAACCATGGATCTCTCTGGGAGTCTCTGAGTTTGTCTGTTAGGTTCTTTGGATTGTTGCTGTGGACGGCCTGCTGCCATGGACCTGACAGACTCCAGCTGCTACGGCTTCTTACAGTTACAGTTTCTCAATCATCATCACTACAACACAGAAATATGGACTCTGTGTTTATGTCTCCCTGTGTCTTTGTCTCTCTGCCCCTCCCCCCTTCTCTCTCTCTAATCCCAACACAGTCTCCTCAGATGTCTGTCTAACATGAGTCTGGTTCTGTCCGAGGTTTCTGCCTGTTAAAGGGAAGTTTTTCCTCTCCATTGTAACTTGCTAAATATTGCAAAGGTCTGTACTCATGGTGGGTTAAAATGAGATCAGACTTCTTATCTTGTCTTGATGTTGGGTTTCTGTTAATAAAATTTTATTACCATTTACAGGTCTAGACCTGTTAACGCTTGGAAAGCATCTTGAGATAATGCTTGTTATGAATTGGTGCTGTATAAATAAAGACTGATTGATTGATTGATTGATTGATTGACTTAAGTCCAGAGGTGACAGGGCCTTTGCAGTAGCTGCCCCTCAACTGTGGAACAGTCTCCCCATCCATATAAGAGATTTTTAAATCTTCTTTAAAGACCTACTTCTTCTCCCTGGTGTTTCATAAATGAGCTCTTATAAATCACAGGCACCTTAGATTTTAAATTTTTTACTGTTTTAAAACGATGTTTTTCTATTTTTTAATTGTTTTTATTGTTATATTTATTTACTTCTATGTATTTGTGTTCAGCACTTTGATCGACTGCTGTCCTCTTGAAGGTGCTCTATAAATAAACTTGACTTGAGTTGACTCATATTCTGGATTTTATGGTAATTATCTGACGGATGTCTGTTTCTGCAGTTTTTTTTTTATATTTCTCCCAAAGATTTAAGCTCCTGTTTTTAAACCTCGTCAGTTCCTAGAGATGCACAGTATTTGCCATTTTTTCATCTATCAGCATTTTAAAGCTGATTTTACCAAAACGTCTAAACTTTTTGTCTTTCCTGCATGAATTACAGTTTATCTGGGTTTATATATTATTTTATGTTACTGGCTGAAGTGGGACACCTAGTGTCTGGAGGTGGTTATGACATGTTTTAGTTGTTTGGAATCTTGAGTTTGCCCCGATGTCAGCCATGAGCCTTCTTCTGTCTTCCTGTTGGATTTGCCTCTGAGTACTCTGTTTTAAAACTAAGTTAATTTGATGCATGCCAACCACTAGCATGTCAATATATTTTTCCATATACATTAGCATCAAGCTAGCGCAGTGTTTTATGTATTGGTTTTTGGTGCTTGGAGAGATGAAGCTGGGGCAGAAGAGTTAATTTGTTCTGGAAACAAACAAAAGACAAACATTTGGTTCTTACCATCCTGACATCTGTTCACTGCTACATTTCTTAGCTTCATCCAACAACCAATGGAAGAGGTTTTCCTCGCCGACATGTTTTTCGTTCAAAGTTTTCAGAAACTCTCTGCACCGTTTCATGTGACGGTTATCTTTCACCTTTCAAACCGGAAAAATGACCAGCAGACGTAAGCTACAACCACCATCTGTCTCCAGGAGCTGCGTGCTAACAGCCAAATGATCACAGCTAAGGTTTTAAAAAGCAGTCAACAAACGGACGGGTGAAGTAACCACAGCTGACGTGTTTTGATTCCACCTCTCCACAGCTCGTCTCTAATATTTCTGATGAAACAATCCGTGAGGCTCTCACGGCTCCATGTGTGAACACAATAAGACTGTGATGTCATGTGTGTACACTAACAGGACCTCTCTCAGTCCTCTCCCTCGCCGCTCATGCATTAATGCAGTGAATGTTAATGAGTAAATGGGCTCTGTGGTCTGCCAGCACCTGTAAGGTAAGATTTGATGAGAAAATGGCTTGCTGTTGAAAAGGTGTCCTGTTCCCGTCACCACAGCAGCAGCTCTGCCAGATATAGTCTTTGCCTCCTTCTATCCATCAGCGACGTGGTCGACTGCCTCGCTATAAGCAATTACCGCTCCAATTGGGCTTAATGACACGGAGAGCGAGGCAGAGCTGCAGCTATTTATAAATCCTTAGAAAAGACACCTGACGCTGCTCCATCAGGGCAGCATGCCGCAGCTCCGTCTGTTCGCGGCCTCTGATTGGCTCAGGTGTTTCCAAACAACATGGTGACCTACTTGTGGACCTGACTCTGCACGCAGTCAACAGTTTGTGTCATCATTAAATCTGCAGCGTCACTCTGAGCCTCACACCTGTCAGACTGATGAGGCAGCTCAGAGTTTCACCACTGCAGCCTCCACAGCTCTGTTTATGTCAGGCAGTTGCCTAAATAAGCCAAAAGGTGGCGCTGTTGTGCCGTCTACACCCTCAGGTTATACAGATTATAGCTGCTTGTCCTTCATGTTTTGGCTCAGTGTTCGTTTATGGTTTGAAAGGTACGAACCACAGATCGCTCTCAACATCGTAGTCAAATATTTTAAAGATTGAACAGTTAATCTGCTGTTTTCTTTAAACTTTTAGTTTATTAAGACGTTTGATTGTCATCTGACGAACTTTGAGGAGTTTGCAACTTGTTTTTGTATGAGTATGACAGACGTCATTTCTGCTAACTTTTTTAGCTGTGTGTTAGCCTCTCTCAGCTACGATCTGCTATTTTTGTTTTTACCTGTGGGTTTTCTATTGTGCTGTTTTGAGCCGAAACCTCGCCGTAAGAGTGTTGAGTAGCTATGAAAGAGCAGTACTATATTTGAAAACTGTACAACCGTTGTTAAATGACTTATTCTGGCGCTGAGTGTTCGTTTATGGTTTGAAAGGGGTTTGAGAGAAAGCTGCTGGCGTCGAAGCTCAATAAACGTCGCGGTTTCAGCCACGATCCCGACCAGTGTGTCCGACTCGTCCCTCACTTTGCACCCCGACACCACCAACAACAGAACTACTAACACAACGCAGAGGCTCCGGGTGTCGAGAGGCGCAACATCACACGTGCGTTTGGGTTACATTTACATGAAATCATGCTTCGAAATCAGCTCATCGTCTGCATAGAAGGAGATCTCACAGAAACCTGAGCTCAGAGGTGAAAAACTCAGAGTCTTAACTTGAGTTTCTAAGGAACCTAACTTGATGCAGTACGTGTTCTAACCCTGAATTCACACGTACAGCGTTTATAAATATTGTCTGATTCTTGGTGATCTGGTTTTACTGTCATATATGTTTAAATATTTGCAAACACGACTTTGAGGAGACTCTAGATCTCTCCAAGGTCGTGCTCGAGCCACACTCAGCTAATTATTCTCCTGTTTGAGACATTCCCCTCGTCTGTGAGTGTCATCCATCTTCTTCCTTCACAGCTGGCTGCAGCGTGCAGACACATGACAGCTTCAGCAGAGTGTCCACAGACTGATGGATATCTCCATCGTCACTCAGCGATAATAGAAATGAACGACAGCTCCTCAGAGCCTCGCTCAGACTTTATGCTACATTAGCTTCCGACTGCAGAGGTTCAGTCAGAGCTCCTCTCTCTCTCTCTCTCTCTCTCTCTCTGGGTTCAGCTCTCCTCCAACATGACCACACTTGCTCTGGTGTTTGATGAATACACTCTGTGGAGGATGTTTTCAGTATTCATCCAGCTGGGGTCCAAACAGTGGGCTCATTATGTTGAGGGTTTGTCATCTCTCTCTCTCTTTCTTCTCCGGTGGCGTCGAGCTGAGCGGAGCCATGAGGAACCTGTGGGAGTGAGAGCTGCTGATTCATTTGTGTTTCCCTCAAAGCTTTGTGCTGGTTTGTTAGATGAGATTAAAAACAGGGCTCATTTGAAAGAGGTCTCCCAGAGAATAATTACCGACTCTTCAGCTCATCTCAACTATTGAATGTGAATTTTGGGGCCTTTTTAAATGTTTTTCAGCTCATTGTTTTAGTTTAGAAAACCGTAACCATGGACACAAGGAGAGGAGAGGTCTGTACAACCCTACTTTAAAACCTCAAGACTGACGCTTTGTATTAGCTTGATCAGAAGACACCGTAAAAAGAAGCAAATCAAGACCACAATGCGTAAACTTCTCTCTTCTCTTTTTTTCTGATTGGCTCTCAGCTACAGGCGTCGTCCAGAGAGGCGGTGAAGACGATGAGTCACTGTGCAGTTTTTCTTTAAGTCCCAAAGTTAGTAATAGTAGTGATATGTCAGGAACCATGTCAGTCTAACCTTCTTCCTCTTCACTCTGCTTTTCAGCTAATTTAAGCTAGCATGAGCTTTGGTGCTTTTTGTAAGTCTTTTTAAATGAACTCAGACTGAGTGAATCATGGACGTAGTCTCTGCGACGTTCCTGATCTGTTACCTTGGGTTATAGTTCTACGTTGAATCAAAGTCGTAGGTGTGTAACCCTTTTCTAAGGCATTAGCCTGATTGTAGCCTGACATAAACCTCCTACTAAATACAACTACAAGAGAAAACGACGCAGACCACACGCCCTGTTATTAGTCTGCTCAGTGGAATTTACGACACTTCCTGAATCGCTTTTTGTCGTACATGTATTTCCTCACATTATCTTCTCTCTATCCTCCGTTGTAAAAGTTGCTGTATAGTAAACATCAACCTGTATTAGCTTCAGTATAGCAGAATACACTCAGGTTGACTTAAAAAAAAAAGCAGAAGACCATCATGCAGACCACACTGCCCTCCTGTGTTTTGGAGGAGTACTGCAGAGTGACACAGACGACCCCAACAAATCAACACAGAAGTATGTTGAGCTCAGTGCTGTGTCGACCACTACAGAGAAGAGTCAAAAAGGGTATAAACCAGACTTGAAGCAGCTGATCTGAAGCCTGTCGTTACTGCATCAGAAATCCTGACTCAACCAAAGTTCAGTCGGACTAAAAAGCGAGAACAGTATTTCTAATGTGTTGTGTTGCGGTCTATTTGCAGTACATTTTTCTGCTTTGATGTGTTGCGGTCTGTTTGCAGCGCATTTTTCAACTTTGTTGTGTTGCGGTCTATTTACAGCACATTTTTCTGCTTTGTTGTGTTGCGGTCTATTTGCAGCGCATTTTTCAACTTTGTTGTGTTGGGGTCTATTTACAGCACATTTTTCTGCTTTGTTGTGTTGCAGTCTATTTGCAGCACGTTTTTCTAATGTGTTGTTTTGCAGTCTATTTGCAGCACGTTTTTCTAATGTGTTGTGTTGCAGTCTATTTGCAGCGCATTTTTCTAATGTGTTGTGTTGTGATTATTTACAGCACATTTTTCTACTTTGTTGTGTTGCAGTCTATTTGCAGCGCATTTTTCTAATGTGTTGTGTTGTGATCTATTTGCAGCGCATTTTTCAACTTTATTGTGTTGCGGTCTATTTGCAGCAAGTTTTTGTAATGTGTTGTGTTGCAGTCTATTCACAATACATTTTTCTGCTTCGATGTGTTGCGGTCTATTTGCAGCGCATTTTTCTGCTTTGATGTGTTGCAGTCTATTTGCAGGGCATTTTTCTACCCGTTGTGTTGCGGTCTATTTGCAGTGCTTTTTTCAACTTTATTGTCTTGCGGTCTATTTGCAGCAAGTTTTTGTAATGTGTTGTGTTGCAGTCTATTTGAAGCGCATTTTTCTACTTTGTAACGTTGCGGTCTATTTGCAGCACGTTTTTCTAATGTGTTGTGTTGCAGTCTATTCACAATACATTTTTCTGCTTCAATGTGTTGCGGTCTATTTGCAGCGCATTTTTCTACCTGTTGTGTTGCAGTCTATTTGCAGCGCATTTTTCTACCTGTTGTGTTGCGGTCTATTTGCAGCGCATTTTTCTACCTGTTGTGTTGCGGACTATTTGCAGCACGTTTTTCTAATGTGCTATGGTCTTTGCTGTGCGTTTTCTAAATGCTTTGCATGTGTTGTCAAATTAATGAGGATTTTTTCTGAATTTTCTTTTTTTTTTGTCTTTTTTCACGTGTTTTTTAAGTTGCAGTGCTGTGAGCTCTCAGGGCCTCCGTAAGAATGCACCAAATAGCAAAACAAGTCTGATTCAGGGCTGCAGGGAAAAACACGCCAATGTGTCACAGAAACATCAGCATGAAGCCTGAAGAAAGAGTGAGTGACTAACCAATAAGATTTTAACTTTAAATGGTTATCGCGATATTGCAGGCCCAAAACTTCACCCGGAGGCCTGGAACAATTCATCTCTCTTCTTCAGAAAGGTGAATCTGTCAACAGTCTGTGATCCTTTAAATATCTATAATGAGATGTTAGAATGAACAACGGCAGAAAGAGAGAAAAGGGTTCATCCATCGATCATAATGAAGACAAAGAGAACAAATAAATCCAACGTCTCCATCGAAGACGTTTCCTCCTGAGTTATTATGATACGGGTTAAATTCAGATTCTGATGCTTTCAAACCACAAACAGCACAGATTGCAGATTTTCCAATATGCTCAGAGGACTGCTGCTTGTCTTTCACACATCCAGTTCACACACTTCAATTTTCTCTGCCAATTACACACTGCACCCCCACCGCCACCTCAGACACACTTTATCTAGAATCATCCGCCAACCCGTCACACTGCGCTTTATTATCAGGCCAGAGGATTTCATCTGAATCCTGTCTTATTCAGGAGAGTGGCAGACAGAATCTGTGAAATAGCAGCGCCATGACACGCTGGCATTTACCTGGAAGGATGAGCGCAGCGTCTTCCTCCGCCATCAGGAGGGCTGTATCTGATTGGTCATAAAGACGTTAAAATGAGGGAACAGGAAGTAAAGAGACTGTTTACAAATGTCAGGCTGGTCCTGACACACTTGTAAAAGATAACATTACAGAGCTCAAAGAACAGGCGACTCACACAATTGGAAGATAATGGAAGTTGACTTTTACAAATGTGAAGAGGCGGCCTTTTCAGGGGGGATCTCATCTGCAGTGGCCGCGGACGGGCTGATTGCTTCAGCCACCGCTGCATACCAGATGATGTTTTTCTATCCGCATACAGAAAGGTCCCAGAGTCATCAATCCAAATATAAATCTGACTGAAACATATATCACAATAATTACACATAAAAATAGCTGAAAATACGGGCCTGTAACAGACAAGATTCTCTTCCCCTTAACAAACCCGTTAGTTTGAATGTTTCAGTCAATACGTGAGGAAGATTATGACTCTACATTAGTCTCTGTTATCCATTGGTGAGGTTGGAGGCTTCGCAGAAAGAACAGCGAGTCTTCATTCCTGCCTATGAGATCTGAAGCCAAAACACTCCACTGATAGCTGACGTATTGCACCAGTAGAGCCAACAGACCGACATCAACCCTCTTCGCTAACCAGATACTTCATCTAATTTAAATGCACCAGCTGCGTCTTCGGTCCTGCTCTGCTCTGTTACGACAGGTCTGAGCATCCACATCAGATATGCAAGCCTCCTATTTTTACAAATACCAGAGCAATGACGCGTCGATTTAGAAAAAGCAGCTCAAGCACGAGAGGAACTAAAATAACGACAGGAACCAAATAAAAGTGCCCGTTGACTTTCAAAATAAAACAAACACACGTCCAAACCAGATATTAATAATAAACTTTTATTTATATAGCACTTTTTAAAAACAACGTTGACAGTGCTTTACAAAATAAAAACAAGTGGAAGAATACAAAAATATATAAAACGCTAAAAACCACCACCAAATAAACGAGAGGAAAACATCAGAAGAAATAAAAACAAATGAAATATTAAAGCAACAAATAATAGAATAAAACAACACAAGACAACAGATTTGAGGTTCTGTCAATGATACTGTCAAAGAAAAAGTTAAAATACAGTTAATACAGTGTTTCGTAATAAACAACTTAGCACAACTTATTTAAAACAGTTAATATACAGTATGTGATCTGTGACTGTTTACATCTGGGTAGTAGAGCTTTAGAGCAGTGTGGCTGCAGAGGGAGGCTGAATTACAGCTGAGACAACATTTAAATGACGTTACAGACTTAAAATCATAAAATTGTCGACGATTAGTCCGGCTGAATCTTAAGCTAACCACTAAGGTTTATTTGAGTAACTGCTGGGAACGTATTAGCAAACAGACGTAGTTAAAACTGAGATCTCTACAAGAGTAGTATCTTTGTTTGGTCAACATTAACTCTACATTCTCCATCCTTTTAGCTCTGATTTGTTCTCCACCAGCTCCTGAGAATCTTTTTTTTAAGTGACTAAATGCTGTTTAAAAGCTAGCTGTGATTTTAATAATAATAATGCCAATATTTTGCAGCAGATCAGCAGTTTTAAGTATCTGTATATCTGGGTAATCCTTGTTTTGCATGTTCCCTGCTCTTTATTCAGCTCTCTCTGCTGCAGAGAAACAGCGACTAATGCACTGACCCTTCAACCCTCGTTCCTGCTGACCATTGTGTACGAGTGAAGGCTGATGCCCCCGGACGGAACGCCGGATGGAACAAACGTCCACACAGTGCAGGGGGGAAAATAAAGGTCCTTTTCTTTCAGCAGAGGAACATGACGACACATGAAAGCGCTCACTTTTTTTAGCAGCTGAGCGATTCATTTTCCATTTCCTCTGGGAGTCGCTTGTTCTGGTGACTGTGCAGTCTGGAGTCGACCGAATCAGGATGGAAATGAAAAGGTAGTCGGTGCGTTGCAGGCGGGTAAAATCTGCGCTCATTTGTGAGAAAGTAATTTATTTGATTGACATAAATGCTTGGTATGTTCTTTCCTTCTCCTCACCTCAGGTTGTTAGTGGATTACACCTGAGGCACAAACTGTACTCTCTGTGACCTGCTCGCTCTGCACGAGGTCCATGCACCACTGGTGGCAATGGCAACACTTACCTATTGTTGCTCAACACGCCCCCCTGGGCAGGTAGAGAGTATCCTCGGTGATACATGGGCTATCCTGCTTCTGCTGACACCTGAGAGTCTGTCCCATAATTCAGGACTCTGTTTATCTCTGTTTGGGGCTCAGGAGGCAGTCTGTCTTACTTTTTTCTCACAGGGAGCTGCAGAGCGTTCAGCTACCTTCATCACGTCTCCACATTGAGATAAGTCTTTAAATCTAAAGACAACAGCTGATTTAACACCCAGCCCGTCGTTTAATCCACTCGACAGTAACTAAGTCAAACTCTGACAGTAGGAGAAGAATTAAAGTGACAGGCAGCTCAAATGAAGCAGCAAATGTCACGTCTTTTACCGACAGGCAGAAGGTTTCAGCAGATGGTCTCTTCGTGTTCAGCGTGCGAGTCAGCGTGACTCCCGTTTCCAAAATGTGCTCGATTATAACTCTGGGAAACAAACGAGCAGCGTTCAGCTTTAACTGTGACAATAAAGGTTTGGAGGGAAGGTCACTTCAGCTCCAATTTAATCTGATCACAGAGTCAATTTTCTCATTGTGACGGAGAAACATGCTGTGAAAATGGTTCTGTTTACATCTTTATTTTAGATTGTAAATGAATGGAACGTCTTCTAACCTTTGCTACACTTTAAGACCATCAAACCAGAATTACAGAGGGGCGTACGGAGAGTTACCTGCAGAACAAGTAACCTTTTTTTATGAGCTAAGCATACAGGCGCAGATCAAGAACAATAAACTCATACGTATCTCTCTGAGACGAAGCAGCAAAAGAGGAACTCCTGGAAAAACCAAATAACGCCACGGTAACCAGGAATCACTGCTCGACATGTTGGTGCTGATTATTAGACATGAATCCCTACAGACTTCTGAATGTGTAACAGTGTTGTCCATTAAATAATGAGCCCTGAATTTATCAGATTAACACTTTAAGAACCACGACTTACAGGAAGCAGACAGCTGTAAAGAGTGTGTGTGTGTGCGTGTGTGTGTGTAGGCTGGGGGTGGGGGGTTGGTTGTAAAACATTGATACAAGGCTGCAAAAAGCCTTCCAAAACAATAAATAAAAAACTATTCAGGAGTGAATATTTCATCCATTATTGCAAAATATGATCAAAAAAATACAAAATGTTACATTTGATATAAAACCACACAAACAGAAAATGTTGGGCAGCATCGATCTGGACGATACATCCAAAAGTCAAGACTATAAAGAACGTTTCATCACATTCACTTGATCTCAGGTGCAAAACATTGGTGACATTTGATTTATATTCCTGATGGAATGAAAAACCAAAACCAGATGCAAAATAGATGAATTTTAAATTTCATACGATAAAATATCAAAACTTGAGATGCTGGCAGGCAGCGTGCTGTTAAAGTCCCAGGATGACATTACTCTAAACAACATGTTCATGTAGTTACACAAGAACTAAACCAGATGTATGTGAGATTTACTCAAATGGTGATTTTATCAGTTAGTGAATCTCCTTAAAAGGAGAAAAAAATAATGTAAAAATGACATTTTCTGTGTTATGGGATGGTTTTTTTTTGCCCCTTTTCAATCCTTACGGATCCAAACATGCAACTAATTAATAATTTGTCATTTGTTCTGGAATGTCTCAAAGACAGTTCCAAAGTGCCTTGATGTGTCTTAAACAAGCGGCAACCTCCAGTCTGAAAATATGAGGCGATGCGGAAGTGCTAAAGTCTGCTGTTCCTCGAGTGTCCGCTTGAGGCTCCGGAAGTACCGGAAGTCACAAACACACCAAGACAAAAAAAGCTGTTTTCACGGCCAAAATAAGCACATTTACAGCCTGGTGCAAAGAACGTCTCCTGTCGGGGGGTGAATTTTTTTCTAATTCGGCAGTTTTCACAATATTAAGCTCGCCAGTTCGTCCAATCAGAGGCACAGCTCAGATCACGTGACTGTGGAGCGTCCTATGGTGGAGACTCACAGCACGCCTCCTTTCCAATATGGCCGCACCAGCTGTTTGGCTTCAAAAGTCAGTTTCAGAAACAGACGGGTGACGTCGCAGAGACTACGTCCATTAATTATACAGTCTATGGTCTTAAAGAGACAGTAGCTAAATGATAAATTACAGGATGAAATGAGGGTTTTCAAAGAATTTTTTTGAGATAATTAAGAAAGTCTTCAAAATGAGAATAAACAACACAAAAGTGTGATTCTCTGAAGTTAAATGGACCAAATGGACCAGTACTTATATAAATGGACCAATACTTGTATAAATGGACCAGTACTTATATAAATGGACCAGTACTTATATAGAGCTTTTCTAGTCTTACCAATACTCAAAGTGCTTTACACTGCTAGCCTCATTCACCCAATCACACTTCATTCACACACTGATGGCCGGCTGAAACTAATGTAGACGCCATCAGCTATATCTAATACATTCACATTCACCACATTCATACACTGAACAACAGTGGGAGCAACTTGGGGTTCAGTGTCTTACTCAAGGACACTTCAGCATGTGACTGTAGGAGCTGGAATCGAACCCACAATTCTGATTGTGGGGCGACAACTCTACCACTGACCCACAGCCGCCCAAGTTCAATGTACAAAATAATTTTAAGATCAAATCTTTAAATATGTGTCCTCAAATATTTGGTTTTTAAGGATTCCTTAAGGCTTCTATTCCCCGTTCATCCTGATATTAACTTAATTTACATGTATTTAACACTTCAACTCATCAAAGACGACGAAACATGGAACTCAAAGTCAGATTCAAATGTCCGCCCTGTACTTCTAGCAGTTGATTGAAAATGTAGACGGAAATATTTGAACTCAAAGGTGGCTCCACATGTTGAGAATGGCTCGTTTCGTGTGTTTATCTGAACCAACACTGGTGGTTTAACTCATATAAAGTGAGGACGGTGTCTTGGTTTTGGCCCTAAACAAGCGTGTTCCTGTTCTGCATTTATTATTCACAGTTTGTGCACACGTTAGACTCCCTCAGCTGAATTCTTCTGCAGAGAGAAGAAACCGTGGAGAGGATGTGAAAGGAAGCAGGTGCAGGTGTGGAAAAAGTGTCTGAGTGCAGCTAAAAGGAAAAACAGCTGACTGAGGTCTTTTACTACATGCTGCTCTGTCAGGGTTTCTGGCTGCGCTCGCTGCTGGGTCTTTCGGATACAGGGGCGTCCCTGTTTCTGAGGAACAGAGATGCAGAAAAGCAGATGGAGGATTATATTTGGCCTAATTGCTTCTGCCCGGCGAACACACCCTGGTCTGCTGAGAGCGGGAACCGTCAGGCTCAGGAGCTGCTATTGTCTAGAAATGACTGATGCGCCGTCTCTGACCCTCACCTCCCGCTCATCCAGCCTCTGCATCTCCATCTCAAACAATAGATCTGCTTGCCATGGCAGAATAACTCATCCTGATCTCATACAGGGACACACAAAGTCAAAATGCATCTTTTAATATTTCATATAAATTCTGATGGGAGGCAATAAGGCACGATATGGCAGATACAGCGAGCTGCTGGCGTCTTTGGATGTTACACTTCTTAAAGAGCAAATATGTTTTCTTCCATCTCCTCTCGTTATTTATCGTCAGTCTGGACCACGGGGACGAAGAGCGATGCAGATCCTCTCTGCTGTAAATGTCAGAACAGATCAGCTGATACTGAAGCTTCATCAGAATCATGTATTGTTAATTATAAATGACTTGTTTTACATTTGGAGTAAAAGACAATGCTATTTACTTCCCCAGAGCAGCATGCTAACATGCGTAGATAAAGAGAGAGAGTGTTTTTTCATGGAGGCTTAAGTGATGGATCTCATATTTCTCTTCTTCACGGCACCAAAATAAAAATCTTCAAGTTAAAAACAATCTGTATTCCACCATCAATACGTTTCATGTTTTATTTCTTATTTTTGAATATTCCACATATCTGCTGCTGCTCTTTAAATGATGCTGCAAGGAGATGCGAGCCAAGCAAAGCAAATATAAACACCCATTCAGTATTTTAGTGTTAAAACTGCAGTTCCTGGAGTGTCCACTGGAGGCTGGCTGTCGAAACAGCAGAAACCACACACACACACACCCATTCAAAGAGCTACTCTTTACAGCAGAGATAAACACGTTTACAGCGTGACTCAAAACATGATTTCACTCCGAGTTGATCAGTTTTCTGTCTTCACACACTGTGCTAATATTAATATGAGTTTTGCCCAAACCAGGACTGACAGGTTTCAAAACTTTGTTTCAGAAACAGATGAGTGACATCACAAAGTCTGGTCACAGTCTCTCACCAAACACTAAAGCTAACCATCACAGCTAAATTACTTACCAAACCTCCATGTGTGTCATCAGTTAACATTTTAGCCTCCAAACACCCTCCTTTATGTTTTGAGGAATATGTGTCAAACTCAAGGCCCGCGGGCCAAATATGGCCAGCCACGTAATTTTATGTGGCCCGTGAGAGCTTTCAATAGGTCAAAAGCATGCTTTGACCAAAAACTACATTTCCCACAATGCCTGTCGACTATGATACCCGCGAATTGACGGCTCACCACCACTACACGGCAGTGTTTCCACATCAATGCCAACGAGTGGAATTGAGAAATAAATAATGATCCCAAAATGTCCAAGAGGAGAAAAGTTGATAAAGATGGAAGACTGTCTCAAGAAAGTTGGGAAGGCGAATACGTGTTTGTGCTTCAAGGAGAAAGTCCGGTATGTCAAAGGCGTTGTCGGTTGTCAAAGAGTACAATCTGTGGCGGCATTTTGACACCAAACACGGAGCAAAGTAAGTACGCCAAAGCTAGCCTTCAAGAAAAGCAACAAATTGCCCAAGAATTAAAAGGCAAACTGCGGTCACAGCAGAGCGTGTTTTTCTATGCAACAGTGATGTTTGTCACTTGAGGGTTTTTTTGACATTAAGGAGTATTACGTTTATTTCACATTACATTCGATTTCATTTACTCACATTTATAATTTACATCTGGCCCTTTGAGGACAGCCATTAGGCTGATGTGGCTGTTGGTGAAAATGAGTTTGACACCCCTGTTTTAAGGTATATATTATTGGGCCTTTGGGAGTCAAACCAGCGACCACTGGGATGAGGACTATAGCCTCTGTTCATTCAGTTAAACCGCAACGCCAACCCTAAAACCACATACTTCAGCCCTGATCCATGGTCGCCTTTTTAGGTTGGGAAGTCACAGGTCACATCCCTGGCTGTAACTGAATTTATTCTAAAGAAACGTAATGACCCAAATGGAAAAAAGACCAAAGGGGGAATCGCTTAATAAGTCCGTCTGGGTGGGATGAAAAAAACGTTGGAAAATCATCGTAGAAGAGTCGGATGTAATTTACTAAAACATGAAGAACTTTCTTTATGGGAACAGACAGAGTTCTGTTGCCTCCTCTCTGAGCTCTTCAACCCTCAGTTCCCCTCCCTCTCTCTCTGTATATGTGTGTGTGTGTGTGTGTGTGTGTGGTAATATCAGGACAAACTACCATCAGAAAACCTTTTTGGAAACATATGGTGCTCCATTTTTGCATGGGGTACCTCCTGCTCTGGTCCCGTATGGCGGTTAGCCTCGGGGTCTAACCGTATTGTTCTGTGAAAGTTGCTGCAGGCGTCTGATTTAGGGCTGATTAGTGGAGCCGGGGGACTGCACGGTGTTCTACCCTGTGGACATTCAGGTTTCACAGGGAAAAACAGCCCCCAGGGGCAGATTTGGAGCCGTGACAACGACGTCTGAGAGCGGGACAGCAGGTTGTGTCGCCCTGCAGCTACACGAGGATCAGAACCCAAACACAAAGATGCTTTGAAATGATTTATCGAGCATTAAAAAGACGTCCATCACGCTCATATTAGCTGAGCTGCTCCTCGGGTGTGGACACTAGATTTCCTGGGGGGCTCAGAGGACTCATGAGCTCATACACTAGACCACAATGGACCACTTCACTAAAGGCCAAACCATTAAGAAGCACCCGGGTGTGGATGATGATGGACAAGGAGGAAAGAGGCAGCTAAAAGCTTCCCTGTGCGATCCACTTGTAGCCCTGGAGTCCTCCTGCTGCTGTGTTTTCACATTAGACCCTCCACACAGACTGACCTACATACAGGACCCACTATGAGCTGAGTAAATACTGCGACTCTCAGAGAGGACGGCTCTTAATCAGCTCTGTAAAGCAAATGAACCCAGGATCCCGTCACAGTTATTGCATTACGTGCAGAGGTCGACAGGAAGGAATGAGCAGAGCAACATTTGGATGAACGGACGACATGTCTGCATGTGCACGAGCCTCACATGGAGCGCTGGGCTGCTGTTCTTCAGCCTGCAGCCTTGACCTGGTCTTGAACTGCTCCCATGTCCACGGCTGAACGAGGCCAAGGTGAGCCACAAGTGGACCAATTAGCCGTCGTTTAACGCCTCGACACGAGCCACTTCATGTGTCTGAATCATAGACTGTATGAAATATTGACGTGGTCTGCGTTACGTCACCAGCCTGCCTCAATCAGATCCTCAATGAACTCTGATGGGGGACAAAACAAGTGGGTCGAGATCACCAAAATATGGCGGTCTCCACTCTGTAGCGTTTCCTTTGCAATGAGAACAAAATCACCTCAGCAACCGGCACAAGTGACTCATCACTGAGGCTCATACTGTAGTAGTCGAGGGGGCTGTTCAGTCAAAACAATAGAAGAAGAAGGACTAGAATAATCAGCAACAGCAGAAGAAGAAGAGAAGGTGATAGTGTGATTACTGTGTGACGGTGTCACCAAATAAATAAAATAAGGAGTCAAAGTGTGTGAAAGTAAATATTGAAAACGACAGGGTTTCTTTATTTAGACAGAAAGTAAATAAATATATATACATATATAATATATAAATATTCCCTGTATATGGATGTGTGGAACCTGTAATTTTTTTATGTTCATATTATGTGAGTAAAATGAATGGGGGAAAAAAAGGAGATGATAAAAGGAGGATGTGTCGTGGGGGAAGAGGCGGAGAAGAGGTGACCGGGAAAATGAACAAAGGAACAGGCAGACCTTGTAAAATAGGGCCTGAAAATAACAAATAATAGTAACTAAAAACAAGAAGAAAAAGTTTCATACAATAAACCAGACAACAGCTGACTAGCATCCGTAAGCTTCTCGCCGGACCTCGCTGCACGAACTCTGAACGCATCAGGAGCTGAAGGAGGAACACCTTCCAATGTGGATTTACGCGTGACTCGGGGTGAGATCGACTCTTTTTGTTATGTTTTTAACGCTGGTATACCAGTAAGAAAACGATCGATCGTATATTTTTGATTTTTGGACTTTCCTTTTGTGGATTATTGCGTCCTGTACTTCGTTTCCTTTTGGATAAAAGACTTTCGCCTAAGAAGTTTTTAAACCTCTGGGAAGACACTCAAAAGTGCCCGGAACAGGATCCCGTTGAGTTTTTCGTTTGATGTGGACTTTTGGTTTATTTAGAGGGTATAAAGACTGAAATATAGTCTTTATTTTCGTTGGGACTCAGTTTTGATTTAACCTTACGCGCGGAGCGCGCATTGAGCTGTGTTTGATTATAATGAAATCTTTTAAGTTCATGACGCTGACTTGAGAGTTCTTTTTGGTTTTCTTTGAGCAAGGTTTGTTTCTCATTACTCCCAAAATAGTTTTATTTGTAAAGGGTTTTCTATTCATCCCGTTAAGTTTCCCCCTTGTGTGAGGTAATGCCGACTTGAGAAAAGCGAAGCGTTACAACCGTATTGATCCAAACACAAGACGAGCTGTTTTCCAGGACAGATTTTTGAGAAAAAGGCTCTTTGATGTCAAAATCTTGTTTTATCATGAGGAATGTTTGCACGTTCGCAACTCTCTGCTCTCTGCATCGCACAGCAGAGTTCCACCCTGATTTCTACCCACTCAGAGAAAAATTTGATCAAACGTGGACCACAAGAGACTTTTTAGTATCAGCACAAACAAACCAAGTGACAACTGCAACCGTTGGATCATTTTCGGCCCTGAATCAGAACAAAGCAAACGAGCCACAGGTGTGAACACACCCTCAGAGGTGGCGTGTCAGCGTCAACACGTATGACCTCCTGGAACTTTTCTTTCTCCTGTTACCAGAGTCAGGATTAGAAGAGAAGAAAAGGCGTTCCGGAGCGTTCCCTTAATGTCTGTGAAGATGAAGGATTATGGATCATTACTTTGTGGTTGGTGTAAAGCAGGACGCAGTAAATGTACAGATGTGTAATATAGAATCCCAACAGAGCAGCGTTTGGAAGCATGGGGCTCCTGCTCGCCCTCAGGAAGAAACATGAAACAAAAAACAGAAAGAACTGAATCAGCTGAGCTTTCTGTTCTTTAGAGCGAAGTATTGGAGCCACGGGGTACCATGAGGTCTCTTTCCAGGACACATACGACCCTCAGGCAGGTTTGTTTGTAGGTTTCTAAAATGTTAAGGGTTAGCAGAATTTACCACAGGCTACTTTGTCATTTCTACCCCCCTGTTATCTTCTCTCATGACATTTGGGCAACAAAATGGGCCCCCTGGTTGGCAAAATGTCAAGGGTTGCTGCTGTTGTCCACTGGCAGCTCATGACTAACTGCTGTGAGCGCCACAGAGATATAAGAGAGAGAGAGAGAGAGAGAGAGCTGCTCCAGAATAAAGAAAAACCTATCCTCTGTTTTCCGTTTTTAAATGACTGTTCTGTTCTGTTCCAATTCAAAGTCCGCATCAGAAAAAGTTTGGTCAAAGTACCCAGATATGGACTCGCCCCGCCCCTTTTACCAAGTTTGCTGTTGGATGGAACTCGAGTGGATTTTTCGCAGTTACAGTCCCACAATGCAGTTTGTGCCGTCCAGCGGGAAACTCAAACAATGGCGAAGAGAAGAAGCGCAACTGCTGCTGCCGTGTAAAAATATGAAAAAGATTCTGATTGGAGACAGAATTTTGTTGAAACCCAGAAACGCTGGATGAGTTTGATAGAATTATACGTCAACAAACTGCCAGCTATGCAACCGTAGATATTTATTTATTTATTTCAGTCACGTCAGCACACTTATACAACATCACACATTGTCAATAGTTGATCAAATTGTACATGTCCGAAAGGGAAGACGGGAGAAGCAGAGCTTATCTAGTCCCGTCCCCATTTCCTCAATATTTAGTCTCCTCTTTTCCACATATCATCAGATAGAACTGTAGAAGAGTTTGTTGCAGAGTTTAGACTTTACCAAGTCTGAACTTCCAGAGAATGTGAGTTTTAACCTGTGAACTTTGAATTGAGAAGCAGCTAAAGCTTGAAGCAAATCGTCTGGAACGGCCATATTGGAAATATGGTGGGCTTTGCTAGCTTAATGTCTTCTAAACTGCCAAGTTAGAGAAATATTCACCCCCCTGTACAGTGTGCTGCTTTTTGTTCCAGGCTGTAAACATGTTTATTTCTGCTGTGAAAACAGCTTTTTTTTGTCTTGGTGTGTTTGTGACTTCCTGTACTTTCAGAGCCAGCCTCAAGCAGACACTCAATGAACTGCAGATTTTAACACTTCAGCGTTGTGTCATATCATCAGACTGGAGGTCGCCGCTTGGTCTATCCCTCTTGGGTCCCGTATTAAAGTGTCAGGATAAAGAAAGATTATTTTTCTCATAAAATTAAGAATTTATTTATTTTAACACTTCTTAACAGCTTTTTTTCATAACATTAAAGCTGTTTTGGTATCATTGGGACTTTTTCCTCTCATCTTATAATAACTTCTTGACTTTTTTTTTTTAAACTTTAATTCGACTTCTTTTCTTGTACCATCAGGACCTTTCCAAACATCATTTCAGTTTTATTTATTTATTTATTTATTTTGTTCAAGAAATGATATGTTGATATGTTTGAAAAGTTAAACTATTTCCAACTGAGAGCGCAGGGTTAAGAATCAGCTGAGGGTGAGGGCTGGAAATACTGAATCACATTTGGTTTGAACAGAAAACAGATGATGCCAGAGTAAAAAAGGTGAATGAATGAATGAATGAATGAAAATGTTTATTTTGAAAATGTAGGGAAAATTCAGACAAAAAAACAAAAAACAAACAAACAGTAAGTCAAAAAAATAGAAAACTCTGCAGTTTTGAAAACAACCAAAAAGAAAGCAAACCGTTAAATCGCTAATTTCACTTCATCTACTTTACCAAGAAGTAGCGGAAAGAAGTAAAACTTACTGATTTTCACTCCTTCAACATTATTAATTAACAAACGAAAAACCCAGTTAGTTATGATGTTAGTGGACATGACACCCAAAGTGAGCAGGTCACCAGGTAAGGAATCAGCCTTTCATACGCTCACGCCTGAAACATGGCGATGGCCAAAAAGCCAAACTCAAAGGCGGTCAACAAACCATCAGATGACATCACAGCGGCTGTACTATTCACACCGTCTCCTGAGCTAATGCAGTCTCTGATAGCTCTGGCTCACTTAGCATCACTGACAGCAGAGCTCATCAGTGAGAGCTCCTGGACTCAGATCAGCTCTGACACTCTGACACCAGGCTGCTAATCTGGATGTGTCGGCAGCATCAAAGCAGAGCGTCCAAGGTTATCCTCGCAGCTGAGGCTGACGCGGGCTGAAGGCTGCTGCCTCTCCGCCGTGACACACTGCGTTATGAAAGCCAGATGAAATGGATTTGTCAAAGTGAAATGTCACTATTGTCCCCCGAGGATTAATGTCACACACGGCCTGGCTTAGTTAACAAAAGATATTAAACCTTTCATAACAGACAAAGTGAGGCCACAGAGCCCCGACGTTCAGCGTCCTTATGATGAGATGGAAACAGAATTAAACAGAAATAAAGCTCCGGCTGCTCCGACTGATGAAATAAGACGGCTTTTATAACTGCTTCATAGAATTATCAATTTCATCGTTATCACAAACTGTTCACAGAAACACATACCTGAAAAGGTGGTCCGTTATCAGCCAATAAGCTGATACCTGAATCATGTGATCACGATTTTAAAATAAATCAAAAACACTTTTTATCTCATTTTCCAACACCACTGGTGAAAAGAGAACCTTAATAAGGCTGCGAGTCAACACCAAGCGTGTCTGGACGTGTGCATCACTTTTAAGTGTCCTCTGGAAACACTCCAGTTGTGTGCTGGTCCATTTACAGCGTGTTTTTTTTTAATGTTGTGTTGTGGTCTTCGCAGCTTGTTTTCTAAATGCTGTACATGTGTTGTCAAATTGATGAAGATGTTTTTTTAATGTGCTTGTGTTTTGTCTTTTTGCATGTCTTCTCTTAAGTTGCAGTGCTGTGAGCTCTCCGGGCCACCGTACAAATGCCTTCAAAGTGTTTTTATGAATATGAACACTGAAATATGACGAGGCAGTTATGCTATTTGGCTAAAAATATATAATTTTGCTTATCCACCTTTTTTCTGACTACCCATAATTCACAGTGGTTGCCTGTTTTGGTCTTCTGGTTGAACATTCTGTTTAAGTCGCCATGGAAACAACAAAGCTGATGATGTTAGCCTAGCTGTCATACTCGCTCTAAGAACCAGCTTTTAACAGCAAGAAAGCGACAAAATGAACAAAAATCGGAGGTGGAGTCGTAGAGCGGATGTTTTAAAAGAAGTTTACACTGAGCCCTGGTTAGCATTACTGATTTCACACGAGTTGTTTTGAGCTAGCTTGCCAGCAGCAGCAACAGGAAGTTGATGACCGCAGGCGGATGTCAACACCCATAGGCTTCTGAAGAAACAATTAGGAATGTTTTTTTCCTGTAGAAATATTCTTTTTCCTTGTAACACTTTTTTCTTGCATCGTTACGACTTTCTCCTGATTTTAGGATTTTTTTTCTTGTAACACTTTTATTGTTTTTTTCTCTTCGCCTCATGACTTTATCTCATGGATCTTGGACTTTTTGATTTCTTTTTTCTTGTACCATTCCATTTTTTTTTTTTTCATGTGATCTTGTACAACAACTTAATTTTTTTCCAGCCCTAACCTCATACATTACAACTTTCATTCCGGACTTTAATTTTATTATTTAACGACTCTATGAATTTAATCTCTTAAATTTCCAAATTTATTCCAGACTTAAGTTTCATAAAATTAAAGATTTTTATTTTGACTTTTATCTTGTAGCATTACAGCTTTATTCCGGACTTTAATCATGTGATATTACAAATTAATTTTGTACATGACTCATTTAATATTGAAATACTGGACCATATTCTCCTCATACTGTGCCCCTCGTTCTCTGTTGTAGGATAGAAATGCAGGTTTCAATGAAATGTTTGATGTTTGACTTTAATTTAAATTATTCCTGCAACCCTGATTAGTGATTGGATATTTCAGTGTTCGTCAGTATCAGTGGAGATCAGGTGGTGCCGCCGTGACGGAGGGAGGAGCAGAGAGACACACAGCATGTAGGAAGAAAAAAGACTTCAGCTGCAAGACAACAAAATCCTCTGCTTTTTACACGTTTGAATGTAGATGTGGACGTATCTATTTGTTCTTTAGAGGGTAACGGCTGTGAACCAATCAGAAGCTAACTCTTCATTGTGTAAGTTAACTGACAGTCTCTCTGTCTGCTCATGGTAACAGCTGGTTAATGTTCTTTGGTGCTTTTTGTTACCGTTTAATGTAAAACACAGATTCCTCTGTTTTAAAGCACGTGGTGCTTAAAAGTGTCATAAATACAGACAACCCTCCTCAGGATTAGAAAGGTTAAAAAGATGCAGAACGTTTCCGTCTGTGTCCTTATAAAGTCGAGGATGTTTGAACCACACGGGGGTTCAGCTTGACCTGGTTTTGATAACGTCTGGAAAGAATGACACAGCATCTGAGCTCTGAGTCAGACTGGAAGGTCTGGATCCAAACAGAGGAGCAGGAACCAGAAGGGGTCACTCTGTCACCATCACTGTGCGGCTAATGCTGCGTTACTGAACACACACACACAGAGTGTTTCTACAGTCGCAGGGAGAGGAACGCTTCTCTTTGGTTTCTTAACAAGGTTTCAGACGATTCATCTGCTGAGTGGTTTCTGATCAGAACCACAGCTGAGGACTCAGATCTCAAACATCCGTCCAGATGCTTCACAGAGAGTACAGATCTATATCACTACAGGTGTGTGAGGGAAACTGGAGCACCATATGTTTTTCTGAGCTGTGATAGTTTTCCATATTCACTCGTCCTCTCATCTCTCTCTCTCTCTCTCTACACACACACACACACACACACACACACACATTGTCCTCAAGCACAAAAAACTCTGATATTCCATTCATTTCTCTTTCGATTGCACTCCACTTGGCTGCACCTGCTCCATCGTCCCCTCTCCTTTTCCTACCTGGGGGGAAGGTGAGCGCCGCGGCTCGGGCAGAGGAGAGCGCTCTGATTTGTATTAATTTGTGGGCGATCTCAGGGGAGAGAGAGAGAGACAGAAGCAGTGTGTGTCTGCTCAACCGCTGCTGCAGCTTTACAGAAACAGGAAGCATCCAATCAGTCCAGCTCTCCCCACAGGCTCGTCCAATCAGCCGGGACCTCACACAAAAATGAATCACTCAGCCATCTCCAACCGCTGATGGCAGCACGTCACGTTCAAAAGAAGAGTGTGTGGAGAGGGGTGAGAGCCTTTTCACCTCTCGACCTCACCCACAGACAGGGACCTTCATCTAAAGGGTGGTATCTCCTCATCAGAGCTCCAGTTTCAGTATTAAACAGATCAAACCTTGAAGAGAAGTAAACCAAATGATCCAAACCAGGAAAAACTCCACACTGCACAAGAAACAATGTACGGTGGCCCAAAAGGGTGCAAACTAAAAATATTCTGCACCAAGAAACAGAACATCACACGGTGTTGTATTACATATTCTGGTCACAGGAGGCCTCTCTGGACACATGTTTGAGTATAATTGGATTTAGACCTCAGCTGGAGCCGTAGGTGACGATTCAACGAGTAAATGATACGAAGCACTGAGAAAACAGCTGAAACCGAACAGCTGAGCAGAGCTTCACAGCTCGGCCTGGATGTTCGATTAAAGATTACAGTTAAACTGGGTCTGATTATCCAGTTTCTTCAACGAAGGATCAGCAAATCCACCTTAATTTAGAGGGAAAAAACTTAAGGGGATTTCTGGGAGCGCCAAAATCTACATCATCAGTTCCTTCAAGGTCAGCACTCTCAGGCTAGTTTCACATCCCCTGCCCACATCAGAGGTGATCTTGACTATTTCCTTTTTTAAATGATGTGAATAAGGACAGTAGGTGGTTGTTTGCACGTTGTTTGTGTAAGTGTTGAGTGTCTTTGTTCTTTTCCTTTAAATTATGTTTTTGGGCTTTTTTCTACACCTTTAACAGAGCAGCAAACCAGGAGAGAGAGAGAGAGAGAGAGAGAGAGAGAGAGAGAGAGAGAGAGAGAGAGAGAGCAGGGACGGACATGTGGGAAAAGTAGCCGCAGGCTGGAAGCGAATCAGTGCCACCTGCTACATTGGCGTGTGACTTACAGCCGAAATAAATGCGTCTCTGGTCCGTCATGGCAGCAGATCAGAAACGTTTCTATTCGAGACAACATGTCAGATCACACCAGCTCCACTCTGTTGAGTTCCGGCTCAGAATTTACAGAAAGTGGATCAAGCAGGACAGGAAGTTGTGTGTGAAAACCACCTAAAAACACCCCTTGAATTTCAAAATAAAACAAACCATGTCCAAACCAGATAGTATTTATCTTGACTACAACAACAAACTGACATAACGGGCGGAGCCAGACCAGGAGTCAACAGGTTTTAGGTTTTCCAGCCCAACATGATGAGGATCATCATTGGGTTGAGAATCCAGGGAACTCCTCAGTCTGTGACTCCAGAGGCCTGGACTACGAAGCTGGATTTTCTCTTAGCGAGGTAACTTCTGGGTTAACCCTGGATTTGTTGTCCTATGAAGCTGGTTCACTTCTCACTGGGATGAATCACCGTGGTAACGTATGCTGAACGGCTAACCTGCTCCGAGCAGGTTAAGATCTGGATAAGAGATCGAGTAGAAAAACAACACCTCCTGACCAATCAGCTCTCATGGAAAAGACCCCGCCCATTTTTAGAAGATCCTGTCGATGTTGGTGCGCAGAGCGCTCAGGAGAGAGAGAGAGAGAGAGAGTTTTTAGTTTTTTTTTCTCCGTTTCTCCATGTTTGTGATTGATCAGACGCTGCAGACTCCACCCCTTTAATGTGAGCGCGCTCTGATCAAGGCTGGAAGACCCTGGATTCACTGAGTGAGTTGATATCCAGCTTCGTAGTACCGCTTATCAGGATTGATAATGTCTCGTTAAGTCAACCCAGGATCTGTTAATCCAGCTTGGTAGTCCAGGCCTCAGCTGTCTGAAGGTCCAGCTGTGTGTTCAGTCTGGATTCAACCAAATCAAGTACCAAGCAGATTTTAGCAAACTTGTAGATGACCATCTTGATTCAATCCATATAAACAACAACTGCTTAGAACAAGATGAAGCAATGAGGTCAGCTTTTCCCAAACTTTTGTTTTTGGCTGTAAAACAGTTTTTCATAAATCTAAAAAACCTGTTCCTGTGAGGACGTGATACCAAAACAGAGTGAGAAAAAAAAAAAAACTGTCATCTATCCAAGCAGAAACCTCTAGCTGTAAGAAATGAAGCAAATAGAGCAGTTCCTGGAGTGTCCACCAGAGGGTGGCTGCAGAAACGGCAGAAACCACATACACACCCATTCAAAGAGCCGATACACTAGAAATGAACATGTTTACAGTCTGGTTCAAAACACAGTTTGGGTCTGAATTGTTTTCTGACTCAGCGGTTTAGAAGGTATTAGGATCACGAGTTTGTCCAATCAGAGGCACAGCTCAGCTCACATGACTGACAGGCGCCTCATAGCTGCTTTTATATACACATACAACGTTTGACTCTCAGAGTAAATAGTGATATTATCAGACAGTTTGGAGAAGCTGCTCCTCCTGATGATTCATGAGAGATAAAACAGATCCAAAGGGAGCGTTTAACTCCTTAATGGACTCGGTTTTACCTCTTGAAGGCGGATCTTTAAAGAGACTTTGATCTTCCTGAGGTCTTTCAGAGAAAGGATAGAGTTACACACACACACACACACACTCGGTCAGTGACCGTCCCCTACTTTATTGCTGTACCATGTGTTGCTGGGTTAAGGAGGGGGCTAATTGTTCCTGGGAGCAGCTTAAGGGTAATTGCCCGTGGTGTGCAGGGTGTCTGCAGACGGCCTGTGGGCTCCAGAGGGGGTTTAGAGGTTTTGGGAGGGGACGACTGATCAGAGCTTTGAGGCTGCTTCAGATCTCCTCTTCATCACCATCACACCCCACTGACATCTGACAGTCTGTGAATGTGGAGGTCGACCCACTCTGAGTCTTCATGGTGCTCTCTGGAGGTGGAAGGTGCAGATAATTAATCTCTCGGCCCTCTCTCTCGCTCTCTCTCTCTGCCCAGCAGGTGTGAAGCTATCTGCTCTTAACGTTACGCGGTCAGAGCGGGCGGCGGGCTCGATGACATCAGCTCTGGACTCAGATGAAAGCTTGATGAGATGAAGCGGGAGCTAAATCTGTGGGTGTGAGGGATTAGGCTTCTGACAGTAGGACTCAGTTACACCTTCTCAGCATCCAGACGGGTCCAGATCAAGGGGTCTCCATCTGTAATCCAGAGGCGCATTGTTGCTGATGGTCTGACCCACATGTAGTTAATCTATAATCCAGACTCATCATAAAGGCCGTGCCTGTGACGTCACTACAGGAGGAAGACACTACACGTAGAAGAAGAAACATAGCAACACATAGCAACAACCGGCTAACGCCAAACGCAACATGGAAGAGGACACAGAAGAGGGAATGATGGAGGTCTGGGGACGATTTTTAACAGAAAATACCTAAACCAAAAAAAGAGAGAAAAGACTGGAAAAAATCCTGGAGACGGCAGGAACACGGACCGTGTCAGGTCAGCCATGCTTGTTTTGTTTACGTCTGCTTCCTCGTTCCTCAGTCAGCTCACCTCCTGATTGGCTACATTCCATTCTACCTCACAACTCACAGAGTCATGAGTCGTCGGCTTTCCCCACACATGAAACCAGTTTAATATTTACGATTGTTGAACCCGACCGGTTTCACAGCTGATTATCGGGACAAATTCAAATCTTGGAGACGTTTCATCGCTTCTAGGAACATCTTCACGATTTCCACCAAGTCCAGCTGAGTTTGGTCCCTCCACAAAGACAGCAAACAGTCAGCTAGGCTCATAAAACGTTTTGAGAGGATAAACTGAAGCGATGTCCTTGACATTCAGAGTTTGCTGATAAACCTCGCAGTGAGGCAGTGATGCTACGTTTCGAGGTTTTTCGTTTGCCTTCAGAGAGCTAAACACCCGTAGAATCCGGAAACGTGATTTCTGACCACATGTTCGTATCTTTGGTAAACTGTAGAGATCTCTGTCGGGTCTCGCTGACTTTAAAATTTCCATCTGGGTCAGTCGCTCTGATGGAGCGTGTCCTGTTGAGAGAGTGACGTCATCTCTCTGTCTGATGGTGAAATGCCCTCCGCTCGCTGACTGACAGTCTGATTATACCTGCGGCCTCTGTGTGGGAGGACAGCAGCCATTTTGATGTGAAATAACAGCCTCTCAGCCGGTTTCTGTTCCTCCAGCTCCATAAAAACCTCTCTGCTTTGGGAAATGTGAGTTTCCAAACATCTTAAAGGATAAACCAGGAGAGCAGAGCTTGTCTGCCTTTGTTTAAAACGATGGAGATGAATTAAAACTTGAAAGGAGACGTGAGGGAGTCAGAGCTGACAGAAAAGCCCACACGCTCCATATTTACAAAGTCACATCAGAATATTAACGACAGAATTACTCTGACAGATGGCTTTAAAGACGCGTTGTTGTGTTTCTTTGATGCTGAGGTGCTGGAACTTCAAAAACAGGAATTTATCGGGTGGATTGTGTGTGTTCATGGATCACACGCCTCACTGTATACCACACTAATGGTTCTCATCTGCCAGCTCCGTTCAGGGATTCCTGCCAATAGACGAGTGTTTAAATGACAACATGTCACATCAACGCAAGAATAATAAAGTCGTATTAACCAAATGTTAAAGATATGAGGTTTGTTCTTCTGGTTTACAGCGAGGAGGACGATACAGAGAAATACAAGAGAGTCGTCTGCATAAAGCCTGATTCACACTGCACCACTCCATGAGACATAAGATCTCATAGAACCTTACGTGATAAAACGTGACTTGGGAACACAAACATTGAGATTAATCAACGATACCAACCCGCTGTCTCAGCCCGTGACCAGTTCAGCAACGCTGAAAGAAACAAATAAGAGACGATATAGGTACAGCTAATTGGGTGAAGTTTTGTTTACGTTTGCACATATTTTTATGATCTGCAAAAGAACAAAACTACTGGTTTAAGACTTCCCAGACTGCTCCTCCCATTGGTTATTGGGTATTCTTGAGGAGAATAGAATAGAAAAGTATATATTTATTGTCACTGTGCAACAAAACTGGAGCGCATATGCTTCATCAGTGCAGGTAGGCAGTAAAAAAGAGACTATAAAAAGATACGAATAAAGAAATGAAGACGCATTGAAAAAAATCAAAGTAGTCCAACTACAAATTGTAAATATTAAACATCTTCCAGCTGAAATACACCGGCTGCGTCTGCGTTGCAGCTCTGCTCCGTCACGGCGCCAGATCAGTGGTTTCCATTCAATGTGTCATCTTACACTGGATCCGTTCTATTGCAGCTCAGTTGCGTGGTTGGTCCAACAGGTCGCAGCTAATCCACAGCTATCCTATTCTTGCCGGATGCCAGATCTGTGATGGGTAAATTCAGAGTAGAGAAAATCAAGCCGGACAGGAAATAGTGCACGGAAACTACCTAAAAAGAGCCTGAGACTTTCAAAATAAAACAGACTGTCAAAAACTAGATCGTACTTAGCTTTACCAATACAAGAAAACGACGATGAGCGAAGACACACCAGGAATTAACAGGTTTGAGGTTTAACAACACAACATGAATGAAGAGAGGTTCATTAATAGAGAGGGGAGCACAGGAAGTCCTTGATCTTGCGACTCCAGCTGTCTGTCAGTCCTGCGGCTTGTCGGACTGAATACGCAGCTGGTGTGAGTTGATAAACGCAGTCAACACGCAGCGGAGCGGAGCTGCAACGCAGATGCAGCCGGTGTATTTGAGGCGTTAAGCAGCTTATCATGACTTATTTTGCTGTCTCTTTAAGGCACCCCGGTCTCAGCAGCCCCCCTTCCCCCTGATTGGCTAGCGCTCTGGAGGCCTGTTGAGAGCGGTGCTATGGGCAGACCTTGTTGTTTGATGTCCTGCCCCTCCGTTTAACTTATTTTGACTTTTTTTAATCTTATAATTATGACTTTTTAGCTCATAATTTCAACTTTTTATTTCATATATATATATATATATATATACATATACATATACATGTATATGTATATGTATATATATATATATATATATATATATATATATATATATATATATATATATATATATATATATACATATATATACATATATACATATATATATATATACATATATATACATATACATATATATACATATACATATATACATATACATATACATATACATATATATGTATATATATGTATATATATATATATATATATATATATATATATATATATATATATATATATATATATATATATATATATCAAACTGGCAGAAATGGACTTCCATAGTTTACAGACAGATTCAGGGATTTCTCCAACATGTGAATATGTACGAGTCTGAAACTCTGCACACGTTTAGTCTGAACATTCCGCATTACTAACGCAAATTAAGTGAATATTTCATTCATGTCTGGTGTGAACTAAGACATAAGACCGTCCTCTAGTCAGGTCAGGATGAACAGGTTAGCTCTCCGTCCTTCTGAGCTTGGATCTGAACTCTTACTCAACCTGCTGAGGGACACCTGTCAGGAGAAACATCAGTCAAGCAACAAAGACAGGAGTCCGAACTGACAGACGTGCCTTTTTGAAATCTGTTTATCACGCATGACTCCTCAGCCAGTGTCCATCAGATAACAGAATTCTTTAGGGTCGTTCTTCTCAGGTTGATCACTTGTCCAAAACGACATTGTGCATTTCTGTGTCAGACATATAAATGGAACACCGAGAACTCCTGGAGTGAGAGGTTTGTCCCTGTGTTTTCATTAAACGTCCTCTTTCGAAATGCCATCTCACAGCGCCGCCGGCTAAGAAAATCAAAGACTTAAAGTTTGGTCAGCTGAAGAAAACATTGGCTTTCAGACATTACATAACCACTGAGTCACTGACCTTTCCAAAACCTACCATCAAGGTAAGAAGGCTTTTAGATTTCATTATGAACCAGGAGAGACAGAACTCTCTGGATAGAGAAAGAACAGGTGTACCATCCCTCAAATTTAACACACACGTTATTTTCACCAGGACTGTTGAAGGCATAAACAAATACAGTACCTCACACCTTTCTGCTTGTGGAAACACTTTGACGTGTGGACACAAGGCTCACCCGGCTGCAGAGATCCATTTGTTCATGTTTAGTGACCTGTTGTGTTGACGCTTCTGATCCTCTCTGACCCAAATGTGAAGCGACGTAAAGGTGAGCGCTTCCTGTCTGTGGGCCTGCTCTGCCATTTGTGTCATCAGACCAGAACACGACTGACGAAGCAGAAAACCACGACAAACTGGCGGCGACGTAAGATCGTTTTCATCTGCTCTACGCTCACGGGAGAGTTTCCTGACAGTTCGTGAAACACGACGCTTCGATTGGTGTTTGCAGGATCTGAAAAGTGAGAAAAGAAAGTCAGAAGAGTTTAGAGATATCTGTGTTTATATTTCTGAAGACTTTTACTGTAACACCTCCGTTTTTAAAACTCATGTTTGTACTTTCTGGTCAAAAGAGATGCATATATATAAGACATCTGATGAGTTTGATGTCGGTGAGCTACATGGTGAGTTTTGGTGTAATCTACACAAAGTTAGCTATTCTCAGACAGCCAACTTTTAATCAGTTCCTGTGTACCCAGCTGTTGAGGATAAACAATTCCCAGCTCAGACGTTGTTTTCAGAATGTTTATCAAACATCCCAACTCAAGATGATGCTTTTATTCCGATTTGTATATTAAATCTTTAATCACTTTTATCCTTTTATCTCGTGTTGGTCTTCTCACATTATTTTGTTTTATTTCTTGGTGGTTGAAGCTTTTTTTTTTTTAGTTGTTTTATTTCTGTTTAGCTTTGGTGGTCTTAATCTCATGTTTTCTCCTCTCTCATTTCTCTTTTTTGTGATAGAATGTTTTATTTATTACCATATTGGCCCGAATATAAGACGACCCTGATTATAAGACGACCCTGATTATAAGACGACCCCCTCTTTTTCAAGACTCAAGTTTGAAAAAAGACTTTTTGAACACCAAATTTAATTTTTTTACAGAAAATAATTACAGTGCATCTGAAACAAATGATTATAACAAATATTCGAGAGAAAAAGCATGTTATTTTGCCTCATTCAAATCATGCAAAAACTGTCTATCACATCTTCATATCTGAACATTTAAATATGTAAACTAACCTGGCCGATCTTCGACCCACTTTTCTCCAGATTGTCGCTACGTTTCTCCATTTTCTGTTATCTCTTCTCTTATTTTCGTCTCTTTTCTTTCCTACCGCTATTTTTATTTTTCTTCTTCGTGACAGGGGTTCGCTTAAGTTCAGCATTCGCTTTAAAGATATCTGGCGCCATCTAGCGTTGTGAATGGGTATAATGTCTAGACCCCGAATGTAAGACGACCCCCACTTTTTCAGTCGTATTTCAATGCAAAAAACACCGTCTTATATTCCAGCCAATACGGTATTATTAGTGAGGTTTAAATCACATATATCATCACCCCCTCCACGGCACATTTTTATCACATTTAAACACAGACGTGCATGAAACAAAACTGAGAGATATTACTGTGATATATTTAGTGTTTTCCAGATCCCGGGACAGGATATCCATTAGGTCGTCTCCAGCACCGTGAATTCGAGCGATTGAGAGTTCCAAGAAGATCATGTCCAGCATTATAGTCAGGGGGCCAGAACTGAAAAAGCAACTTTGGCGGACACCTCGGGGTACAGGCTGACAACCTATCCAGTATTAATATTTGACCCCTTAACATGTATTCTAGCTAGGTTGTCAACTTAGAAAATGTTTTTTTGTCCTTTTATTGACTGTTTTTTAAAAAGTGGTAAAATCGGATTTTTTTCTAAGTGCTTCCTTATTATTCTAAACTTCCAACAGTAATGTTGAGCTTTTTCTTTTTCTAAATTAACTTAATTCATGTGCAAACATGATGTTAAAATAAGTAATCAATAAATACCAAGGAATATTACACCAAGGGGGCGCTGGTGAGCCAGCACAGCTGTGATTTGGCATGAGAAAGCAGGCCATCGAAGATGATCACAGCAGGTGTCAACAGGCTGAACAAAAATTCATGACTTTCACATAACAGATTAACTTTGTCTATTTATCTGCAAACAAATCATTTACATTAAGACTCAACCATCAAAGTTTGCCGGAAAAAGGAAGGCTTAACATTTTTCCAACTAGCTAAAATAGCAAGCAGCTAAGTAGCTAGGCTACTACATGATTACTATCTTACTGACCAGTTTTGTGTTTTAGTCTTCTAAAATACCAGGGAACACCTAGTCAATCATATGGTATATGGTCATGAAATTATAATACAATGATGGAAAAGTTTTTGGACACCCTTAAAATTCTACACAATCTCAAATACTATCATGAATTATTTGTGGAAAAATATTTTCTTGTTTCAAAAAGTGTGGAAGCATAGACAGAGACAAACTATAGTTCGCTTTTGTTATTAAGAAAAACCAACAAAACTAAATTCTCATTATCAATGTGTCACTTCTCAATATTGTCTGTATCAAAGTCAACAAATAAAAGAGAATATGTTCTAAACCTGAACAAAAAATAAATAAACCATCACATCATGAAATGACTATTTAGTAGCCCTGCATTAGCACACAGCAGAACTCTAATTCTGGCTGCCATGTTCCTCTCTAGCCTGTTAAGAGCTTATCTTGTCCCATTTTTCTTGAATCACTGTGTTCAATTCTTCTAAATTCTTTGGTTTATACTTTGAAACAGACCGTTTTATAATTCACCATAGATCTTCAATGGGGCTCATGTCCTTAGATTGAGCTGGCCCCTCTAAGACCTGGATCCTGTGCTCCTACAACCAAGTTCTCCTGGCCCTGGATGTTTGGTGAGGGCCAGTATCTTGTTAAAACATCCAGTTTTGATCTGGACAGAGCATGTGCAGAAGGGAGCATCTGGGTTTAGAGTATGGTACAATACTTGTCAGAGTTCAATGTGCCATTACAGACAGTGAGATGACAAAGGGTAGCAGCACTCATGGATCCCCAAACCATGATCCTGCCTCCGCCATGCTGACAGTAGCTCTTGTACATGCTGGAGATAATGCTTGGCCTGGCCTTCAATGTACCCTTACATCAGCGGGAGGAAGATCAAGCTGGAAACTGGGCTCATCTGACCACAGGATCTTCTTCCAGTTCCTGCAGGTCCAGTTTTTGTGTGCTTGGGTCCAATGACACCTGGTTTACCTCTGTCTCTTATTGATCTGGGTCTTCTTGACAGTCTTGTAGGACCTCAAGCTGTAATCTAAAGTGGGCCATGTACAGTGCAGGTGGAACACCGACACCAGTTTGGTTTGACCACTCAGATTTTGATTTGTCTTCTAAGCTGTTGGTTGGTCTCTATTTCTGCATAGTTTGTCCAACTGCTGAAGGATGGCATCTGCACTTCCTGGCTATTGGGCAGCAGCTGTACCCTTCCTGGCTGAGTCTGTATCTTCAGGTTGTGTTTCCTGTGTTAAGTTCCTTTTTTTAGCCCTTTTTGTCTCTGAAGAACCTTCAAATGTGCTGGCTATATATAGACTCGAAATTGTGTCTTTTAACAAAAAGCACAACCTTCATTAGTGGATCACTGGTACCAAAATGATCCAATACTCAAGTTTTCTAATGCATTTTTATGGAACCAATCAATTTAAAATGTGAAACCATGAGCCAAATTACCAGGACACGGAAAAGAACAGCATGGAAAGTGATTCAACAGTGCCCTTATCAACTCCACATCTGAGGATGAAGTAGGTCCAGCTACCCTGTCCTTTGCAGAACAGTTTGTATGCAGACTGTATGACCCACAGTCAATTACCAACTCCATCCATGATACTGGCTGTGCCCTGCTTCAGAAAGTGAAAGCCAATGTGAACACCTGACCCCCAACAGAGGATGCCTTGTCACAGCACCTAATGAGGGCCCACTAGCAGCTGAAAAAATGTCTTTTTTTGATATTCTCTCAGTCACACCATGACTGCTCACCAGGTTTATCTCTGTTTATGTGTAGTAGGCATGCACAAGTGAAAACATTGAATAGGAGTTTTCTGGGAGGTTCCCTACCATATGACATTCTGCACCTGCCTCGCTTTCATGGCGCAAATACTTAAACAGACATTATTTACTGTTGTGAATGCAGCTAACGCTACCGCAGAATGAGCTGTTCTATAACAGTATGTTAAGAATTATGGACCTGTTTGTGTAATGACTGAATATGCATACAGGCTCAGGTGTTTAGGGCTTAGGGTTTAGGTGTTTAGAAGTCAGTGCAGTGGCTTATAGGCAGTGCAGCTGTCGAAGAAATGGTGTGTACTGCAGTGGGGCATGTTGGTGTGCCTGCGCAGTGTGGTGCAAGAATACCTAGGTACCTGTATCATTATCATCATAAATGTTATGCCCTTTGGTGTGATGCAAGTCTTGTTTTGTGAAAGTAAATCTATACTCAAAACCAAAACAGTTAACTTGCCTGTTGTGTCCTTGACCAGGACTTGGACTAAGCACTCAGAAATGGTCCCTGGGTGCCTTCTGAAGGCTGCTTACTTTTCCTGCTGTTTCTGGAATATGATAGTTTGGATGAAGAAAAAATCAGTTTCTGTTTCATGCTGTTACTAATTAAAGGGACTGTGAGGACTTTCTAAGTGATCTTGAAAAAGATCTGCTTCTAGATTTATGCCTGGTTATAATCCACAGTTTAAAATGAGATTATTAGCGCCAAAATAGGTTATTTCACAATGCTATTTCTTAGCTTCTTAGTCGTGTTGGGATTGATTAATCCCATGTTGAGGTCCCCACAATAATCCCATTCTAGCCAGCAAAGTTCAGCAGTGAGAAGAGAGAGATCAGTGTTTTTCTCTGCTGAAAACTATTTATGTTGTTTATTTATTAGTGATGGTGGACACTGGAGCTGAACTGTGGGACAAAAAAAGGACAGAAGCGCAAAGAAAGCTGAGAGTATGTCAATAAAATGAAGAGTGAGGTTACGTTTGCTCTGCTTCGTGAGGTTGGAGTTGGTAGATGAGCTCTGGTAGCACATAACCAGGATTCACTAATATTAGACATTTCAGAGCACGGGGTTGAAGACCCAATCGCCAGTCATAGTTTGCTTTAGTGTCAGTGTCAAAACCGTACAGCGTAGTGTGCAACTGTATGCAGCACGATGTGCAGGTATCCTTGCTGTTTTAGTTTTTGTGCCTTCTGCAACCATTGAATGCATTGACACCGACACTTGCAAAGACTTGCTGTTGGCATGCTGCTCAAAGTGTCATATCTTTCTATCCATGTCTATGATAACTACAGGCAGGAGCAACTGCTTATGGGAAGTGGGGTCTTTATCCTCCCAAAAATCATTAGCTTTTCCAGAAAAGTCCTCATAGCCTCTGTAAACAATATTTTTGTTACTAAACAAGTTGCCTCAAATGTCCCTTTGCCTGAGAACTATTACATAGAATTACACTCACCAGCCACTTTATTAGGCGCACCTGTCCAACCGCTCATTATTGCCATTTTCTAATCAGCCAATCACATGGCAGAAACTCAAGATAATCTGCTGCAGTTCAAATTGAGCATCAGAATGGGGAAGAAAGGTGATTTAAGTGACTTTGAACGTGGCATGGTTGTTGGTGCCAGACGGGCTGGTCTGAGTATTTCAGAAACTGCTGATCTACTGGGATTTTCACACACAACCATCTCCAGGGTTTACAGAGAATGGTCCAAAAAAGAGAAAATATCCAGTGAGCGGCAGTTCTGTGGGTGAAAATGCCTCGTTGATGCCAGAGGTCAGAGGAGAATGACCAGACTGGTTCCAGCTGATAGAAAGTCAACAGTAACTCAAACAACCACTCGTTACAACCGAGGTATGCAGAAGAGCATCTCTGAACGCACTACACGTCGAACCTTGAGGCAGATGGGCTACAGCAGCAGAAGACCACACCGGGTGCCACTCTTGTCAGCTAAGAACAAGAAACTGAGGCTACAATTTGCACAGGCTCACCAAAATTGGACAATAGAAGATTGGAAAAACGTGTCCTGGTCTGATGAGTCGCGATTTCTGCTGTGACATTTGGATGGTAGGGTCAGAATTTGGCGTCAACAACATGAAAGCATGGATCCATCCTGCCTTGTATCAATGGTTCAGGCTGGTGGTGGTGGTGTAATGGTGTGGGGGATATTTTCTTGGTACACTTTGGGCCCCTTAGTACCAATTGAGCATCATTTCAACGCCACAGCCTACCTGAGTATTGTTGCTGACCATGTCCATCCCTTTATGACCACAGTGTACCCATCTGATGGCCACTTCAAGCAGGATAACGCGCCATGTCATAAAGCTCAAATCATCTCAGACTAGTTTCTTGAACATGACGATGAGTTCACTGTACTCAAATGGCCTCCACGGTAACCAGATCTCAATCCAATAGAGCACCTTTGGGATGTGGTGGAACAGGAGCTTCGCATCATGGATGTGCAGCCGACAAGTCTGCAGCAACTGTGTGATGCTATCATGTAAATATGGACCAAACTCTCTGAGGAATGTTTCCAGTACCTTGTTGAATCTATGCCACCAAGATTTAAGGCAGTTCTGAAGGCAAAAGGGGATCCAACCCGGTACTAGCAAAGTGTACCTCATAAAATGGCCGGTGAGTGTATGTAATAGTACTATTTACAACTAGTAGCAACCAATACAAACTTTAAAGAAGAAAAACAACAACTGAATTGGGTTGAAATTTATTACTAAAGTGGTATTTCTTTTAAATATGATTTCATTTTACTATCTGGTACATTAATAAAGTCAAATATCACCAAAGGCCCCATCTAGAGTTCCAGATTTCCGCCTGGACATTGAAGTACTTAAACTTATGTAGTGTTGCACCAGCTCATGCTAAAAGCTTAAAACTTGGCATGACTCTTGCCCATAGACTGGTACACTGATTGAAAGAGGTTTTGGGATGCTATCCTATTTTACCAAGATGGAATTAATTTTAAAATATAGTTTTTCCTAGACGGAAATGGATTTCTACATGTTCTAGCTCTATTTTTCTTACAACAGTACACACAAATTTGATTATGACACTTCAGCAGGTAACCCCTGAGTGTAAGCTTTCATTTGATACCAAGTTTATGTTTATGGCCCTTGCGGTTGTGGAGATATTCAACATTTTTTGTGGACATGTCGTCTTATGCAGGAAACCTGAAAATTCACCTTAAAATGCTTGTAAAAATCCCCACCCAAAAAATTCAGCTTGACAACCACCCTAAGAATTTACCTTGGGGTCCCCTCTAACTAAAAAAACAGGTTGACAACCTGTACCCCGACATGTCCGCAAAAGTCTTAACGGAAGCACTTTTCAGAATTGGCCCCCTGACTATTAGGAAAGCCCAGAGCTTCATCTCAGCCTCTTGTGGAGCTTTCCACCTCATTACCAACAGAGAAGAGAATCAGTCTTCTCTTGGACTTGTTAAAACTCAACGCCGAATCATCATTTAGGAGCAACAAGTTAGCTAAAAACGGAACATTAGTTCAGCTGATATTTAAGCTGGCCCAAAGCACTCAGTAAATTACTTAATAAACGTTAAAGTCTCTCATTACATTGAAAAGTTAAAGTTAGCGTACATTTATGTTAGCTTAGCTTAGCTGAAGCAGCTGGATAGATAGGAGTTTGTTAGCCTCTCAGCTGCTAACTGTTAGCCGCTAAAGTAAACAAAGTGTAACTTACCAGTAGGCTACAGATACACGCAGTGACTGGAAGCTGTTCACGGCAGCTCTGGTAGGTTGAAATCAAGACAAACACGTTATTTATTACTTCGAAAATAATCTTTGTTATTTCGAGGTAACGAGATATATGTCGTTATCACGAGATAACGGTGCATAAGAAAAGGAAAATCCATGGCTGCTCTTGTCCTCTGTACATCTCTCTCTCTCTCTCTCTCTCTCTCTCAGTTTTTGACTGTATCATAAATAATTCACTTATTTCTAAACTAAAGATTGTTCAGTAATTATTCTTCTCGCTGCTCAGGTGAGCTACATGATGACGTGCTGTCCCACTCTGACTCGTACTCTCAACCACTTTCCAGGTGATGTCAGGTAAGTCTTTCAGGGCTCACGGGGGACGTTGAGATTCAGCCCGTTTGTCATTGTGGGCCACCATATTTATGACATCACATGTTCTCAATCATGACTGTTGCACATGTGCACACCATGTTTGCGGCAGTCAAAAAGTCAGGCTTTGTCAGGTCTTTCCTCAGGAGGAGAAGAAAACTACTTTAAAGGTGTTTGTTGAACTGAGGATTGGGTGCTGCTGACACCTGATTGGTCGATACTTCTCAGACTACAGTCCAGTCCCCATCCTACAGATTCAGATTTGAGAGCCTGGACGCTGATCTTGAACTTCAGGCAAGGAGCTCTTTGATTTCTTTTTCTACATCGAGCATGCGTCTGCTCTCAGTGAGACCGCGCTCTCTCACCTCCTCTCAGCTCCTCTCAGCTCCTCTCAGCTCCTCTCAGCTCCTCTCAGCTCCTCTGAGCTCCTCTGAGCGTCGGTGATTATCGCTTTATTCATCAGGAGCCAACAGCTAACGGTTTGCTATTGAGGAACGAGCCATCAGTGACTGGGCAGAATTTCTACAGGAGTGTTTTTCTCCAAACAGCTCGTCCTCCATCCCTCCATCCCTCCATCCCTCCATCCCTCCATCCCTCCCTCTTTTCATGCAGTTTCGTTCTTTTATGCTGGTGAAGGAACACACGAGGCCCAGGGTCATTGTGTTTGTGCAGACATCAGCTGATTTCAGTTTAGCCTCAGGCAGAGGAGAGAGAGAGAGACAAAGGGAGGGAAATCAGCCAGAGAGAGAAAGAGGAGAGGAGGGGGAGAGAGAGAGAGAGAGAGAGAGAGAGAGAGAGTCATCCAGCTGAAACTGTAAAGTGGCTCAGAGTTTAATGCTTCCTCCTGTCCCGTGTCCTTGAGTCGACGTCTTCTCTCTGTCCTCTGTCAGGCTGAATGTGGGCTGTGTTTAAGAAGTGTGTGACGCCTGATCACAACACGACGGCACTGAACACACACTTTCTTCATGTCTCTCTCTCTCTCTCTCTCTCTCTCTCTCTCTCTCTCTCTCTCTCTCTCTCTCTCTTCTGTCTCACTGAGCAGGCGTGTTCACAGGGCTGTGTGCAGCAGGTTAAAAATAGTGAGTGATGGGTGGATCCTTTTATTGGCCTCCTGCCTTCTATTCCTGACCTCATTACACCACATTAACTGCTCTGTTATGTAAACTCATTACGTGTTTACGGGATGAAAGTGAGACGAGCAGAAGATCCACAAACACAGAGCGGGCCAAGTTTTACTGTACGGACGACGGGGACGGGAGGGAGGAGGGGAGGGAGGGAGAGGGGGAGGGGCCTCTGAAATACGTGTCCAGCTTCTCTGAACACGTATTTTTCCTGACTTTAAATTTCCCCAGATTTGAATTCAAACTTCAGTCTAGAGTGTTTGGGTAGAAACCCGGAAACCTGACATTAATCTCTTAAATCTGACTTTCATCTCGGTAGTCCCACTATAATCCTGGAACTCAGAGTTGAGACTTTAATCTCAGTATTATAATCTTAATGTTGTATTATGGCTTTTATTTTAAAATTCCAACTGTAATCCTGCAATTCCAACTTTAATCTCTGTATTCTGACTTAATCTCAGAGCTCCTACTTTTATTTCAGTATTATGACAATCTCACAGTTCCAACTTTAAGATCAGATTCAGACTTTAATCTGATGATTCTGTCTTTAATGTTGTACTCTGGCTTTTATCCCAGAATTCCAACTTGAATTGCAGATTTTTGGACCTAATCTTAGAATTCCGACTTTAACCCTGGAATTCTTGGAATATTGATCAAAATCTTTAAATTCTGATTTTTATCTCAAAATTATGACTTCAACCATAATTTCTCGATCTGTTATACTAAAATTTAGATCAAATATTAGAATTCCAACTATAATCCAATAAATCCGACTATAATCTTGGTATTCTGACTTTATCCTGGAATTCTGACCTTATCTTGGAATTTTGACTTTATTCTTTTAATTTGGATGTTATCTCCACATAATGACTAATTCTCAGTCTTTACTCTCTAATCTTGAAATTTTGACTTCTTGAATTCTGATTTATCTCAGAATTCCAACTTTAATCTCTGTATTCTGACTTAATCTCAGAGCTCCTACTTTTATTTCAGTATTATGAAAATCTCTCAGTTCCAACTTTAAACTCAGATTCAGACTTTAATCTGATGATTCCGTCTTTAATGTTGTACTCTGGCTTTTATCCCAGAATTCCAACTTGAATTGCAGATTTTTGGACCTAATCTTAGAATTCCGACTTTAACCCTGGAATTCTGACAATCTTGGAATATTGATTAAAATCTTTAAATTCTGATTTTAATCTCAAAATTATGACTTCAACCATAGTTTCTCAATCTGTTATACTAAAATTTAGATCAAATATTAGAATTCCAACTATAATCCAATAAATCCGACTATAATCTTGGTATTCTGACTTTATCCTGGAATTCTGACCTTATCTTGGAATTTCGACTTTATTCTTTTCATTTGGATGTTATCTCCACATAATGACTAATTCTCAGTCTTTACTCTCTCATCTTGAAATTTTGACTTTAAATATTCTGAATTCCGACTTTTTTTATCTCAGAATTTCAGCTTTAACCTTGGAATTCAGAGTTTGAGAGAAAATTTCAAATCAAACTTTATCAAAATAAAATCTTTTTTTCCTCTGTCTAACCAGCCCAACCTACTAAAAAACACTCGTTCTGTGGTTTAATCCTCTTCCATGTCACCGTTTCGCTGTGGCGCCGCTGCAGCTGGGGAGAAAATACCTTCGAGGGTCTCTGTGAGACATAAAGCCTTCGTTTTGTTCCACGTAGCTTCAAACTGTTACTGTGTAATCTTGAAAAAAGAAATACCCAACGGACGCCAGTCGGATCACCAGTTCTCCGCAGGAATCCACCTCTTTTAAAGCTTCAGGCTTCTCCTCAAAGCAGACTGAGTTTAAGGGAAGTGATTGAACAGCAGTTACATCATGTCCACCAGCTTCATACCTGTTTGTGATGTAAAGTTCCCCCAGAGCTCTGATGTTTTTCATTTAAACTCCCTAAAGAAACTGTTCCTCGCTGGAAGGTGAACTTTAAACCGTCGTGACAGGTGTAATAAAGAAAGTACCATACAGCTGGAGCTCAGAGAGAGAAAGTTTCCAGTCTGAATGAGCTCAGTTTCAGAGTAATGCAGACTAATTCTACCTTCAGCGTGCTTAACTGCCACAGAGCCCCCGTGAGAAACCTGCAGAAAGTAAATACCAAGATACAGTTAATCAGCCAAACAAAATTAAATAAGGATTATCCTGCAAAGCCGCGGCTTACACACTCATATTTTACTCGAGTATTTGGAAATATGCCCAAATATGAGCAATTACGTCTACACCCAGCACTCAGAAGTGACGTTAAGCCTGCAGAGGAATTCGCTAATAGGTCTGCGTGGAAGAGCTCAGACGCAGTGAAAAGCAGCTGGCAAAGAGCAAGAAGTCAACTCAAGTAACCATGACCACATTTAATCAGCAGCAGGCTCGCACACAAAGACAATAAGAGGTTCATTAGAGGCTGTGCTGAGGCGGCGGTTTGAGAAGGAAAACAGTCACACGCCCAGCCCAGAGTCAACAAAGAGGCTCCTGTTTGCTCAGACCGAGGGTTACAGTCCGTTTTCTGTCAGAGACATCAATCAGGAGAGCCACATACTGATTCCATCTACAGGTTAGCTCTTACTGTTTAATGTAAAACAGTAGTAAGATCAGCCTGCAGGATAAAATACAGATTCAATCTAAACTGAAGGATATGCAGATTATTACAGATTAAACACGTCAGGGTGCAGCAACATGCTGCAAAACAAAAAACTATTCTATGTGCAAAACTACAAGACGCAATGATGTCACGGTATGTGATTACACGCCACAGCTGTTCAAAGACATTCTGAGCAACATTCCGGAATATTTCCCTTTATCTTCAGAGACAGTGAAGGCAACATTCTGGAATGTTTATCTTAATCTGCAGAGACATTAAGTGGAAACATTCCGGAATGTTTCCCTTTTTCTTCAGACACGTTAAGGGGAAACAGTCCGGAATGTTTCCCTTTACATTCAGAGACATTAAGGGGCTTCATTCCGGAATGTTTCCCTTTTTCTTCAGACACGTTAAGGGGAAACAGTCCGGAATGTTTCCCTTTACATTCAGAGACATTAAGGGGCTTCATTCCGGAATGTTTCCCTTTTTCTTCAGACACGTTAAGGGTAAACATTCCGGAATGTTTCCCTTTTTCTTCAGAGACGTTAAGGGGAAACATTCCGGAATGTTTCCCTTTACCTTCAGCGAAATTAAACATTCCGGAATGTTTCCTTTTTTCTTCAGAGACGTTAAGATTTCCGGGATGACTTTGTTCCCTTTGAACCCTGAAGGATGAAAGTTAGCTTGAGTCCGAATTTCCAATATGGAACTTTCTGATGATGGTCACAGAAGCAGGATTAAAACTGCAGTTCCTGGAGCGTCCACTAGAGGCTGTCTGTAGAAACAGCAGAAACCACTTACACACCCATTCAAAGAGCCGAGCTTTACATCAGAAATAAACACGTTTACAGTCCGAACAGATGATTTCTTCATCTACGCACACTGACCAGAGGAAGGATGAATTATTTCTAACTCATCATAAAATGTACCAGCTCTGTCCATATAAGGGCATGGCTGACGTTTCTTGACAGGTGTGTACTTTGAAGCTGTTAGTGAAGAGGATTAAGCCCCGCCTCTTTACCTCATCCCAACCTGAGCCAAGCTACGTTCAGCCTTTCCGGTGTAGCTGCCGTCATATATCCTTCAGAACTTTGTCACACAGACTCTGAACCTCACTGCTTTCAGCGTTACTGTGGGCTCAGCTTTAGCACAGTTCCCTCGTTAGTTTGCAGGATAACAGACTCCAGATATGTTATGAAGTTTATTACAAAGGAAGAGTTTACACATTCCCTCTCAGATACCCCAAAAACAAATATATGAAACATATTTTGTTGTTAGTTTAGCCTTAAAAAAAGAGTCAGAATCATACTCGGAAAGCTCATCACCTTTTCTTTCAGGAACTGTTTAAATTTTTCTCTTGCCCAAATGGTTGAGGAGTTACGGTAATTTAAAGAGCACTTGTACACCCAGTGGGTTGTAAAGTGTTTTAATTTGCTGTTATTAATTTTATTGCTTATGTAGCTTTGTAACACTTGAGACTTCTGTATTTTAAAACCTCTCTAGAAGCCACATACACAAATTTAAACGTTATTCTTTGTCTATTGTTTGTTGAAATTGAGCTTTTACAGCTTGAATCCTGAAGGTCTGCTCTAAACTTTTCAGTCCCTGCTCTCCTGACCCTTCAACCTCTCCTCCTTGGCTGTGGTGAATTCAGTAACAGGCCTGAGGAGCTCTGCAGCTTTTATGATGTTTTGGTGTATGTGTATCGATCCGTACGCCGCTGCTGCCAGACGTTCCTCCCTGAACAGACCCAAGACAAAGAAACCAGACAGAGCATCCGCTCCTACTGCACAGCCTGCGCGGCTGCTGGGTACATTCCCCGCCTCCGTCGCTGTGGAAACCCAGCATCAGCTGAGCCTGCAGGGTGACGAAGAGAAGGCTCGTCTGAGCCCCTCCAGGAGAAGCACCAGACCAGACCTTTCTCAGGTCTGACATGAGTCTGGATCAGAGGATGATCAGTTTCTACGCGTTTGCTTCCAGTGAGAGACGCCGTTGCTCTTTCTATCGCTCACATCTCCTCACAACGTGCCGCCTTTGTGTGCTGAATTGGAGCTATTGTGTGTGCAAACCTTCAGCTGCTGTATCACACACACACACACACACACACACTAATTTCAGTTCTTTTATTACAGCAGGAGCTTTAACGTTACCTGAGCCCTCAGCGTCTCTGCAACATGTTAACATCAACACTCGAGGAACCGAACAATCCTCTCTGACGTTTCGTGATTTCTTCCTAATCCTGACATCCAAACAACACGTCTGTAACTCTCCGATCACGGCGAGCTGCCTTTATTCTCTTTCTGAGTCGCCGTTTCGGCCTCATGGGAACTTGTTTCTGAGTTTCAGGGCAGCCGCCCAGGTCTGCTGCAGCGCCAGATGGTGCTTCATTAGATCTTGTGTTGTGTGTTTGGTGTGAAGCGTAGGAGGAGCAGGGCGGATGTTTGTTCCCATCAACAGGCAGACTTCCAGTCTGTCTCCATCCCTTCATAGAGCCTGCTGAGTAAAGTCCTACTACAGTGGAGTGAGGGGAGGATACGCCGCTCTTTGTTTGGTTTCTCCAACATTTAGTCCTCAAGTCTGTGTTTACGTCCCTCTGAGACCAACAACAACGAGTCTGACAGCAAAACCTCCAAAAACAGATTAAAACAGACCTGAAGCTATCGGTTATTTTATTAACAGAGTAATGGAAACAAGAGATGTTGGATGAGTTACCCGTTAGCCATCTCTGCGTTAGCATTATGCTAACATAGTTATCATTTATGTACACATCAGAAGAGAGTATCAAGTCACTCTTTCAGTACTAAAGTCAAACTAACTCCTCAGACGCACCGACCGACAGGTTTGCTGAATCACTAGCTAACGTCTTTATGCTTTTTACCTGACAGGTGAGAGAGGTGAGGTGAGGTGCAACCTAGACCACTAGACCACTCTGTGCTCCGAAATTCTAGAATTCTGTCGTCTGGTAGAATTTAACTTTGATTATAAAAATGTAGAATTCTGATTTTCAGGGAATTTTTGACTTAAATCTCAAAATTTGGGAATTCTAACTTTAATCAGAGTATTCATCCTTTGATTGAAGAATTCTCTAATTCTCACGTCACTTTTAGAATTTCATGAGTCCTAAACTCACTGCAGAAACTAAAATCAAAGCAGGTTTTTTTTATTAGTAGTAAGTCGGCCTGGTCAGTAAGGAGCGCGAGTGCGTGGAACTCAATAGCCGAGGAAGTTAAACAGCTCACAACATACAAAGCCTTCACAAAAAGATTGAAAATGTGGCTTATCGACACTTACAGCTGCCACCACTAAAAGATAAGCCTGTTGTGATAAAATGTTGTTGTGATGTATTTTCTCTAAATTGTAAAGTAAGTGTTCGCTTATGTATTATATTGTATGTTTTTTTTTTTCTCTTCTTTCTTTTCCTTTTTTTTTTTTTTTTTTTTTATACATTTTAAAAATGTAATTTTATTGCCTGTTTTACATCATGGCCAGGGGACTACAGGTGAAAACTAGCCTTTTGGCTAATTCTGGCTTTTTTTAACCTTGTGTAATCCTGTGTTTTATGAAATTGCGCTGTCCCCTCTTAAATAAAGAAGTTAAGTTAAGTTAAGAATCAACTTATTAAACTTAATATGAGCCTGATTCAACTGACAAGTCCAGAAACATGTTTTATTTCAAGATAGTTAAAGACAAGAATGGGGTCTGCATTGCCTGTAACAAGAAAAAAAAAAAATCCACCAATGGGATAAAAAAAAAAAAAAGTACTTGTCAAGTTTCTTGAAATGAGAATAATGTCTTAACACAAGAAATGTTCTCTTACCCCACTGGCAGATTGTTTTTACTTGTCACAAGCACTTAAGAGCTGTGGTGAATGAGGCTCATATTAAGTCTACAAGACATTTTTACTAAAATAAGACAAAAGCACCGTCTTAGATTTCAGTTTTTGCAGTGCAGAGCTAAGGGACAAAGTCTGAATTAAAAAAAAATAATTAAAAAATCTGATCGCAAAAAAAACCCCATGCTGGCCCAGCCTCTGATTTCTCTTTTGTCCAATCGCCCTCATGTTTTAGCATAAATATCAGAGACCGTAAGAAGATTCACCGAGAAATCTCCAAATCTGACCAAAAAATTTATGGATTTCAAGTTTTGGTGGATAAAAAAAGTCACTGGATTCATCAAACTGACCAATAAAAGCTGAGCTTTAGTGACATCATGTCTGTGTTCTGTATTAGGAGTTTTCTGCTAGCTTAAAGCTACAACAACTTTTACCTACCACAGTTTAACACCAGCTTATAGCCTTACCGTTGACTCCCTCATCAGGAGATGACTCTGAAAGTTCAGAGAGACCAAACAGGAAGTGTTATCACTCCTAACACTGGATTAGTCTGACGTTTAACGGACACAGCTGAGAGTTCAGCGTCAAAGACCTGTCAGAGTTTGAAACCCAAACAGACGAGAGCGAAAGCTGCGTTGCATTCTGGTTTGTCAAAGCTGTGTTTTCAGTTTGGGGGTAGACCACAAAAATAATCAGTCCCAGAAATCCAGAGGGAAGAGCATTCAGTGCCAGAGGAAAACCTGATCCTCTTAAATCAGCTGCAGGAGCAAACGAAAGCGACTCAACATCTGAGAACGAGAGAAGACGAGCAGAGCAGGAGTCTTACTGGGCTGAATTCCAGTGACGGCACATCCCGCTTTCCTAACTTTACCTCTGCAAACATCAACACGTTATTCAGACACAAACCTGCTTAAAAGCCAGACTTTAAAACCTGCAGGAGAACAAACAGGCTGTTTGGAGGCTCCATCAGCCAGGCTGCTGCTCCAGCGCTGGATGTTTGCAGAAGCTGCACAACACACCCGAGGAGACTGACGGGTAGATGGTTGATGGCAAACACACACACACACACACACATACACACACACGTGTTTCTTCAGTGGTGGTGGGGAATCTCAAACTGTCAGCTCAACACTCAGACATGCAAACTCAGGAAAAAGCAGAAACAAACTCTGAAGTCTGTTTTGGCTCCATGTAAACAGTAAAAACGAGACGCAGCAGTGACATATTTCAGCCTCTGGTTGTCGAACCTCTGACAACACGCAGCTTTGCATTGTGGGTGGTGTGAAGGAAACCTGACCTCGCTCCGTTGCAGATGTTGTGGTTTGAGCTCCTACAGCTGCTCCGCTTTGCTCTTACAGTCACTTTCTTCTCTCTGGCCCATTTGCAGCGTCACATGGTGTGCAGATAGAGGCTGATGATAGGAGGCTGCATGAGAAAGGGCACAATTACAGTAACCACGAGCTGCAGGAGAGCAGGTGCTGGGAAAAAGGAGTGTTTTTGTTCCCCGCTGGAGACTGAATAACACTCAGATGGACTGAGAGAGAGAGAAAGAGAGAGAGAGAGAGAGAGAGAGAGATGGATCATACCTGGCTTTGTTGATGAGGTGTGAAAAGAAGAGAAGAATATTCATCTGTTCGCCCTCTCTATCCGTCTCTGCTCTGACGCTCGTGTCAGGGTATCTCAGAGGCTTCGCTGCTTCAAGTCTTTGCACAAAAGCTTTGTTTTACAACCAGCGAGCATCAAACACTGGAGAGGGGATTTACAGCCGAAAGTTTCTGCAGCCGAGCTGGAGAAATACAGCAAACACACTCTGAATGTTCTCCAAACTTTGAGTCTGAGTCTGCAGGAGAGAAACAGTCTGTATGGAGAGCAACAGCAGGAGGGCTACAGCTCTGAGACTCGGTGACTCTGACCCCGCTCCACAGAGCTCCATTTGACAAACATCTCAAGGTGGATTCATCATAGCGATGTTACAGATTAGGGCTCCAGCAGAAGCACATTTTGTGTCCTTTCAAAATAAAAGCACTTTGTTTTTGTTGTCAAAATTAAAAACGAAGTTAATGAAGCACAAGGCAGGTAAAAGACAACATAAGAGGTGAACAGTTCAAAAAATGTTTATTTTTATGGAGTTACATAATTGAACCAATGATTTCATAATATTAATAAAACCTGGGATTTATGTTTGGTTGCCTTGACAGAGGATTCACATCCAGTTTATAAACCAGGACTTTACTCTGGAAACATCATAACTTTAATCCAACAAACAGAATCAGAAATACTTTTTTAATCCCAGGGCGAAAATTGGTATTACCATTGCTCTTTACACAGTACAGCAATTTGGAGTAAGATGAAATAACATCAGAATCAGAAATACTTTATTTATCCTGAGGGAAATTGAGTTTCAGTTACATCCCGTCCAAGAAACATGAAAACACAGACATAAACATGGGGCACAGGAACAGGAGAACTGTGGGGCAGCCAACGTGCACAGCGCGGCGCACCCATAAGTGATAAGATAAGAAATAAAAATAAGGGTAAGCAGTAAGGACCAGAAACAAGCAATAAATACTAAAAAAGATAGAAAACACTATATTATGAGTAAGGCAAGAAGAATCTTGTTAAACAGGTATTGCCAATTGTAATTAACAGAAACAACAAAGTTTAATAAACAGATACAGAAAAGTGTGATTAATAGATATTACAAAGTGTAATAAACATATTACAAAGTGTAATTAACATATTACAACAAAGTGTAATTAACATATTACAAAGTATAATAACCAGATACAACAAAGGATAATAAACAGATATTACAAAGTGTAATTAACATATTACAAAGTGTAATTACCAGATACAACAAAGTGTAATTAACATATTACAAAGTGTATTTACCAGATACAACAAAGGGTAATAAACAGATATTACAAAGTGTAATTAACATATTACAAAGTGTATTTACCAGATACAACAAAGGGTAATAAACAGATATTACAAAGTGTAATAAACAGATACAACAAAGGGTATTAAACAGATATTACAAAGTGTAATTAACATATTACAAAGTGTATTTACCAGATACAACAAAGGGTAATAAACAGATATTACAAAGTGTAATTAACATATTACAAAGTGTATTTACCAGATACAACAAAGGGTAATAAACAGATATTACAAAGTGTAATTAACATATTACAAAGTGTAATTACCATATTACAAATTGTAATTAACATATTACAAAGTGTAATTAACATATTACAAAGTGTAATTAACATATTACAAAGTGTATTTACCAGATACAACAAAGGGTAATAAACAGATATTACAAAGTATAATTAACAAATTACAAAGTGTAATTAACATATAACAAAATGTAATAACCAGATACAACAAAGGGTAATAAACAGATATTACAAAGTGTAATTAACAAATTACAAAGTGTAATTAACATATTACAAAGTGTAATAACCAGATACAACAAAGGGTAATAAACAGATATTACAAAGTGTAATTAACATTTCAAAGTGTAATTAACATATTACAAAGTAATTAACAGATGTTTGTAACATTTTCGGCAAAGTAAATTTATAGATATTTGAAAGTGTTAATAACAGATATTAAAGTTTAATTAACAGATACAGCAAAGTGTAATTATCAGATATTACAAAGTGTAATTTACAGATACAGTAAAGTTTAATTGATGGATACAGCAAAGTGTCATTAACAGATATTTCAAAGTGGTATCCAGTGTTTGATTTAAAGGGACGTGTAATGAAGCCTGATGGCCACAGGCAGGAATGTTCTCCTATGTATTTCTGTGGTGCTTCGTGGGGAATCAGTCTGGCACTGAATGTCCTCCTGTGTCTTTCTGTGGTGCTTCGTGGGGGATCAGTCTGGCACTGAATGTGCTCCTGTGTCCAACCAGTACGCTGTGGACTGATGTTGGACTTGACAGCATCTTGACAGCATCCTCGAGGTGGTTCTGCTCGCACCACGCAACAAAGTCTCCCACCACAGACCAGGACTCGGCCCCTTACTGATGCAACCAACCACAAGCACCACCGCCGAGTCGTCAGAAAACTTCTGAAGGTGGCAGAACTCGGTGTTGTAGTTGAAGTCAGTGGTGTAGAGGGTGAAGAGGAAGGGAGACCAGACCGTCCCCTGTGGGACTCCACTGTTACTGACCACTCGATCACAACTTGAATCTGCAAACTTCATGATTTCAGTCTCAACTTTAGACTTTAATCTGGCAACTTTTTTATTACTTGAATCAGGCAACTTTATGATTTAAGTCTCCCAAACTGAAAACTTAAATCTGGAAAACTAAAAACTATAATCGAGCATCTGATGACTTAAATCAGGCAACCTCGACTTTAATCAGGCAATTTAATGACTTGAGTCCCCCAGCTTTACAACTTGAATCTAGCAATTTTTATAACAATCTGACAACCATACAAATTTAATTGGGCAATCTAACAACTGTTATCTGGCATTTTTACAACTTTAATCAAGCAACTGTATGACTTTAATTGAGAAACTTTACAGTTTCAGTCTCCGAACTTTGACTGTTATCTGGAAACTTTACAACGTTAATCTGGCAACCTTTGACTTCAATCTGGCAACATTTGGACCTGTATCCGGCAACTTTATGACTTTAATCTCCCCATTTTACAATCTTAATCTGGCAACATTGCAACTTAAATCTACCAACCTTACAACATTGCTGTGGCAATGTCTTTACTTTAACCAGGCAACTTTATGAATTGAGTTTCACAATTAATCTGGCAACCTGAATCGAGCAACATTACAAAACTCATTCCATGACTTTAACTGCACAACTTGAACGGAGCATCTTTTTGACTGTAGTCGAGTGACATTCTGACTTTGTAACACTGACAGGATAAAGTTCAAATCTTAATTTTCTCTTTTTATCTTCTTTTTGGTGATGGTCCTTGATTGAAATATGGTTTACAGAGCTCACACTTTCATGTCTGTTCTGGTTTTCTTGACACTCTGGAAGCTTTATCAGATTTTGGTTCAAATGATCCTCTTGCTTCTGAATTTGCCCGTCCAGTCACCAACGACTGTCCCGGGAAAACAAACTCTGTTTGAGAGGACGGTTCATTAAATATTTGGATTTTATCAACATTATTGTGACAGAGATGTTACCCCAAACCTGTTTTACTCTCATCCTGTGAAACACAGAGATTCAGAGAGGAGGAGGTCTGTGTGTGTGTGTGTGTGTTTGTGTGGTGTTAAATGAAGGTGTGGGGAAGGAGTTGCAGCAGCGGTGAGCCTGTGTGAGAGTGTGTGTAAGTGTGTGTATTCCTCTGAGAGCTGCAGACTGAGAGCTGACTGGCTCATCTTTGACGTATAGATCACCAGAGCTTTGCACTTATTACACACATAAATTACTCGGGCCGAGCGCTCGGCACTTGTCAAAGTGTTATGTCGCACCGGGGACAAAGACGAACACAATAAGTCAGTAAATCACACACACACACACACACACTCACACACACACAGCATGCCTGTAGGATGGAGCTGTGTGAGTCTGAGCTCCTAAGATTTAAGGTTGTTCGTCTTTATGCAGAGACATCCAGCCTCTGTGTGTTTTTATGATCGATTGCAGATGCGATCAATAGATGAAAATGGTCAGAGTTAGAGGTCAGCTGACAGGAAGTGAGAGCTGACAGGACTCATTCTTTACTCATATATTTACGTCTTTATTGACTTCACATAAACCAAATATAGAGACAGATTTTACCTTGTGTTTAATTTGAAATTTCTCTGTTGGACATAAACAAATATAACTTTACTGCTTTAAATGCAAAGTTTTGATTCATTTACAATAAATAAATAAAAACATGAGAAATGCAGGTTCTGTGTTGAATATATCTTCATTGTGTTTATATCAGTGATCAGAGGAGGCAGAACACTGCTGTGAACATGAACAGAAGTTATCGATCGTGCTTACCTGTTTCTGTGAATCAGACCCATGAAGAAGGATCCAAACACAAAACTCCAGACACAGGTAGAAAGTCCAAATCTGCACAGGTGATCAAAAAGTCAGATGTGTCCGGATCAAGAGGCAAAAAGTGAGGTCAAAAACTTTCATAAACACGGTGGGAAAAAGCTGAAACTGAGTCAAAATGAGACGACACTGCTGGACCAGAAACACAGAGCTCAAACTCAGCAGCAGAGTGGAACTAACAGGACACAGGTGAGACACATCAAGGTAATCAGGGGAGCTGGAACACACCAGGGAACAGGAAGTAGAAGGAGAGATGAAGGTGAGTTTCAAAATAAAACAAAGACATGAAACACGACTGACTTGAAATAAATATATTAATCAGACTTTAAGCTGCTGTTCTTTACTGGGTGCAGAATTAAGTCTGCACCTCAGTGTCTGTTTGACACCAGCAGAGCTGCAGCTGAAGGAGCTGGTGGAACCAGGTTCATCCTGCAGTAATGATTGGAAAGTCATTACTGCAGGACTTTAGTCTAAGATCAACTCTTAGACTAAAGTGACTCCAAACATAAAACAACAGAATGAAAACATCTATTAATGAGAATCTGACCACGGTGTGAGTTGGTGCTCCAATAAAGTTTATTTGGTCTGACAACGTAAAATAAAATACAAAAGTTCTTCTAACTGGACCGGTGTGGTTTATTTTTTTTACTTTTATTTGTTTATTTTTTTACTTTTATATTTTTTATTTGGTTTTATTATTTCATGTTTAGACTCAACAGTTCCAGCCGTCTTCCTCAGAAGAGTCATGTGAATAGAATAGAATAGAATAGAATAGAATAGAATAGAATAGAACTTTATTTGTCATTGCAACGAGTACAACAAAATTGCAAAAGCCCATCAGTCAGTGCAACCAGTGCAAAAAGAGAGAAAATAGAATAAAATAAAGTATATATGTAATAAAATAATGTAGCTAAGGTGCATTTTTTTGTTGTTGTTGTTGTTGTTTTGACAGCCATCTTTGACCGTTGCAAGACAAAAAACCACATCATGGAGCGGGGAAAAGGTTTTCAGAGTTTTCAGAAATTTTTCAATGTAATTTATCATTTTTATTCTATTTTTAATATTATGTTGATATTATCTTTTTGATTTATGCTACTAAGCTAATGATATGAAAATTGGCTTTTGTAAAATCATATGGAACCTTTAACTTTAGAAATTGTTTGACTTTAATATGATCGTGCAATAAAACTGTATTACTTTTGATCTTTATTGTGTGTTTTATTATTTCAAAGCAGCCAGATTGAAAACAGGTCTTTATAAAGTGAGTAAAGATCCTGATTCCATGGTTCCAAAGGGAAACTGTTTCCCCTTGTTGTATTATATTCAGCGTTGTGTTCAGATAATGTGGAGTAATGGAGGATCTCTGCTCCCCCGCCGTAAACAGCGAGCTGTCACCGGGAGGAGAAAATGTGCATTAATTTGTACTTATTGAACCGTTTAATGAACTATTCAGGAAAATACCAACATTCAGTGTTTGCCTCATTTCTCCCGGTGAACATAAAGTCCTGCCGTTAAGCAGACTAATTAAAACCACAAATCAAAACCTCTGTTTTTTCCTGTTTCACTAGGCCTGGTGGATTACTGTTTATCACTTTTGTTGACAATCTGAATAAGATATAAATGTCACCATCTGGCAGGAGGAGTGGGAGACTCTAATCCCTGATTCAGGTCTCTGTGAGGGATGAGATGGCAGAAAGACAGAAATCCTTCAGGTGGAGATCACACAGGATGAAGTCTGTACCAGAACTAACAACAGAGAATTTCAGATACTGTTTGTGGTTCCAATTATTGAAATACGTAATGTTATATCTGGGACAGGAGTACAAACTAAAGCGTAGTTTCTTTAAATGGTGAGCCTTTTTGTTCCTTTGGACACACCGTAGTTAAGCTGCTGCAGCATCTTCCTGCTTCCTTTTTCCAACGTGACTGAAAATATCAACCCCACAGAGCTTTTTGACACTTTACAAAAGATGACTCCACAAACCAATCAAAGTAATCTGTACTTTGTGTCCAAAAGAATGAAAATATCACTTAACAGTCTGAGCTATCGGCTCTGAGTTAGCATTCAGGTGCAGCTAATTCAATGATGTCAGCAGGAAACTACAGAGCGAGCTGCAAAAAGACGTTATCGATAAGATGGACGAGCTAGCAGTGCTAACCAGGCACCAGAGGGAATACTCGCAGAGTAGCATCATGCTATTCACAGAGACATGGCTAACGGAGCTAACAGCGGACATGCAGTAGGCTAGCTCAGTCCTGGGTTGCCCTCTGGACTCTGTGGAGGCTGACAGGAGAATGATGTCCAAGCTGTGGTCTCTGATGGACAACATGTCTCACCTCTTTCAGAAGACTTCTTACCTTAATGTCATCGGTCTGTGAACATTTCATATATTGGTTCTTTATATATTTCTTAAATAGTCCCGTACAGATTCGGTGTTTTTGTCTTATGAGAAATTTGATGTTAATATTTTTAACTAGCGATCTTTAATTGATCATTTCCGGAAGGATGCTTGAAATTTGCATCCTAACGCTGGACCACCAGATCTGTGTCCGGTTCGTCTCCTCTCCATCAACACATGACTTCGGGTTTCCAGAACTTCCCACCCCAACAATGATCCCCTCCTCTTCCATATCGTCTTTATTACTCCCTGAAAACCTCTGACCTGGTGACCTGATATTTCCTGCTGCCTGACTTCCTGTCCTGTTTGATCTGCTCTGTGCTGGTTGATTCGTTGTTGCTCTGACATTCAGAACAGAAGTCTTGTGTATCTGCTGCAAGGGGGTCGGATTGTCGGAGCAGAGACCAAATGAAGCCTTGAAGCAGAGCCAGAAGAGTTAAACACACTGGCTTGGCTTGAACCCTCTCAGCTCAGGGGCCTTGATGGAGCGCAGGCTTACCAAACATGAGTCTAGCATCACCTCCTGATGGTTTTGGACTCTCAGTCAGGTGTTATCTCGTGTTGACGTAGTGACGGATTGACCTTAAAACATGACATTTATTTCATTTTCATATCTCTGGAATAGGTCAGACAGAGACGTGCGCTCTCTCAGATGTCGGATAAGAAGGAAGATATTTTATCAGAGGAAATCTGGACTTCTGAAAGGCAAATTTCATCCTGGATGATGTCAGGTCTGGTCTTACTTCCTGTTTTAGATGCAGCATGAACTCTCCAACCGTTTGACGACAGGTTGAGGGTGAAAGGCGTCTCCCTCCTGAACTCGGCGTGCCGACAAGAAAGGCTCAACCTATTTTTCGTTTGACCTTCTGGTGTCTCCGTGTCTCCACTTTCACAGATGATCGATTCCTCCTTCAGTTAAGCTTTTATTGCTGATGATGGGTCAGTGGGGGTTGTTTGTACGGCCCCTCGCTCTCACCTCACAGACATCAATATTCCCATGACCCTTTGAGACAACCCTCTCCTCAGACACGCAGACAAACCCAGCCCTACATAATCAATACCTTCAATAAAAGAAAGGGAAAGTCAGCACAGAGACCTGGGTTTGAACACCTCCTAACTACCCCCCGCCAGCCACTCGACCACCCGCCCCGCGCCTTGAAAGCCTCCTCTGTTTGCTCTGGAAGCAGCCGATTGAGAATCGATCTCGGGATCCGGAGGCTGAAAGGACAACAGACAAGGACATCTCAGCAAATAAAGATAATTCAGCGCCCGTCTTATCTGTTTGTTCCCGTCTCTTTATCTAATTTGGCGGCGAAACGACACGCGGAGAATACAAGACGTGAGCTTCCTTTGTATCCCCAGTGTTGGTGAGGCTTTGCTGATGTTCTGTCTCCAGCTTTCCTGCCAGCGCTGACCTTTCTGAGGATGATTTTTTCATCTCTTTACCTTTTTCTGATTCCCACTGAAGCCAGGCGAGCAGGCAAGTAGCCCCTGAAATGTCGCCCTTCACAAGCTTCAGCCGAGAGCGTGGTCACCTGTGACTTGACTGACAGATAGTGACGTCCCGTGGGGAGCTGGGAGGCAGATGGAGTCGAGCGATGACTCTCTGAAGGTTTCCTTTTCCACCCCTCCTCCTCTGTTTCCTCCTTTCTCTCCTCCTCCTCCTCTTTCTTTGTGTTGCTGTGAGAGATACAGCTCCGTGGTGAGAGAGGGAATTTCAAAGCGCCTGCAGAAAAGAGATGAGCTGCACAGATAAGCAGTCCAGGTGAGCTAGATAATCCTGCCGTTACACCTTGCAGGCACAAAACACTGTGGAGGTTTTCACAACCAGAGGCTGCAAGCCTGTTGAATTTAATCCGTTTCAAGCGTCCTCAACACTGAAATAAAAAGGGAGAGATCCAAATCTGTGCAAGGAAACTGACTCTCACTGCAGCGTAGAAAGAAGACACATTTCAAATTCATTTTTAGATCTACATTTTCAAAACTGAACTGGTATTAAGCTCAAACTGGGTTATAATGGAGTATATCTGAAACAGGTCGTCAGTGTGGTTAAAAAAACAAACATACTTTTAAAGTGCAAGCTATCACATTCTATTGAATAAATAAATATGAAAATAAATTAAAGTATCTCTCAAAATGTTGCGTGTGTATGCTAATGCTAACGATTGCAAAGCTATCAAAGAAGCATACCCGTTCTTAGAGACTTTTGTGATTCTGAAGCCTAAAACGTTTTCTAGTGATAGACCGATATGCTTTTTCCAGGGCCAATACCAACACCGATTATTAGACGTGAAGGAGGCCGATAACCGATATTTGCAGCTGATATTCATTTGCAGTAAAAGTGAATATATTGACAAAATTTTGAATAATACAAACTCTGATCCTTAACTTTGTTTAAATGCCTTTCAGCACATGTTTATTTAACATTTTCCAGGCTCAGCAGCATGTCTTCTAAAGGTAAATAAACATTTAAACAAATAAATAGCTCCCTTAAGTTTTCTACAGTATATAAACTGTTTCAACATTTCAATACAACTAAAATGTTTATCTCTTTTTTTTAACTTCAAACAATAACAATAACAATATCATTTTCAAGAGCCAAGCAAGCTGTGAAAGTTATAATAAGTTCATAGACTGTGAGATAGTCACCATGCTAATTGCGTTAGCCTGTCAATGGGATTTTCCATTCATGTTAGCATTAAGCTAGCAGACTTTCGCTAACCGAAGCAAAGTAGTTAAGAATAGCTTTCCTTTGCCAAGTTTTGAAGTGACCTATTATCGGCCGTCGTATTTAAAAAAAGGCCGATGCTGATACGGGTCAAAATGACAAATATATGCGCCGATAATCAGCCCGGACCATAATCCGTCTATCCCCAACGTTTTCTAGCGCAGAGCTTGTTGTCGTGTTCTTCAACATTTTCATGGGATCAATGGTATGTTGAAAACATGGATGGAGCCTCTGTGATGTCACATGTTTGTTTCTGAAATGAAGATCGGAAATGCTAAATCCAACCTGAGTTTATTCCACTTCAGTGAAGTCAGCCATGCTCTTAAATGGACAAAGCTCACAAGTTTGATATCTTCAAAAATAACAAGCTATTTAAAAATCCTCCCCCCCGAGAAATGCTGTATAATAAAAATTCTTCATCTATCGAAAGCTTTAAAAGTTCGGTCATAAAACTGTAATAAAATAACAGGAAGTGTCTGTAGTGAACCAACAGACCTCATAACCAGCAGCAAGGAGCAGTGAGACCGTGCAGCAAAGCTTTACTCTCACAAAAACTGACAGCCGGCGGGATGTTGTCGGTGTTCTCCATGGCGTTGCTAGCACTGACATCCTGATTAGCTCCGCAGCTAGCTCAGCAGTGATGGCAGCAGCTAGCGAGGCTCAGAGTCAGAGGTGGTATGCTTGGTTTAGTAATCATTTTTATGGGAGGAGTACTTGCTGTATGTACCCGCCCCCACCCTGTCTCTGATTGGCTCACTAGACAGATTATCATCCAACGACTCTGATATAATCCTGTCATGTTCTGGTAGGAGTAAGGGAACGCTTGTGAATAAAAATCACAGGCGCAGGTACGCAGCACAGGTGAGTTCCAGCTCATTTCCTGCACTGATTCAGGCTGTAAACATGTTCATTTCTGCTGTGAGTATCGTTTTTTTGAATGGCTGAGCATGTGGTTTCTGTTGTTTGCAGACAGCCCCTAGTGGACACTCGAGGAACTGCAGTCTTTGACACTCTGCTCTGCTGAGGCTTCATGTTTCGATGGAAAGGTTGCCCCTTGGATGTATTGTTTTTAATCACATTCACTGTTCTTATGAATTCTTTATTAAGGTTGAATTTTAAGGTTGTTTGTTCAGACTGTAGGAGCGTTTCTATCAGCGTAAGTTTCCAGAGGCTTTAAGATATTGAACGGAGGATTACAAACAGCAGACACACTGAATAATGCACAAGCAGAATTTCTGATATGTCTGAGTAATTCCCCTCCAGCCAAAGGTCGGACTCATCCAGCAGACTCACGTAAACTCATCTGTTGGTTGTGATATTTGATATTGTGCCACAGATTGACCCACACATGCCGTCGATGGCGCCCCTCCCTCCGAGTGGTGCCAGCTGTGCTCCTGGTACTCTGTACCCGCTGTGGGTAATGTGATCCTGAGCGGAGTGGCACTCACAGCGAGGGGAGCATCTGCTGTGGGACTGTGCACGACTGAGTCCCACTCACATGTTATTAGATCTGATGAGCTCAGAGGATGACGGGAGCAGAGAAAGCTGCGTTTCTTGCGTTTTAACGCTGACACGCTCAGTTATTAGAAATCAATACAGCTCTTCCCTCTGGTTGGCAGAGGTCTCTCCTGTATTGGATGAGTTCTAACTTTACTGCCTGTCAGCAGATTCTGAAGGCTAATAAACCCGACGTTGTAGTATTGGATTGTGTTTTCTGACCTGACGTCTGTCCAGATCCTCCTGATGCTCAAACTCACACACCCCAGATTCCTCCTCCATCTGAAACACTTTCGCCCTGCGCCAACGTGAGCGCCCATCTGCTGCCCTGGCAGTCAGCGCACACATGTAGATTAACTGCCTCATCTCACTGCATACCGGCCAGAACATAACACACACTTCACACACTCCAACACACACACAGAGATGTTTGTCCAAGGACTTTATCCACCGAGGCCTTCAGCTGTGTTAAATACTTGATTCTGATTGGTCAAAACTCTGTAACAACAATAGCTCAATAGAACAGTGACAACTTGATGACACGTCACATCTAAGGTGTCACATCAAGGGCACAGGAAAACAACACCACAGACAGCCTGATCACATCTCTTACCAAATCAGTCCACAGAAAGTAGTCCCCCTCGTTCCCTCGCCTGTTGACTCTGTGGTAAAACAGTAAGTGTCCGTCTCGGTGGTCTTCAATAAATCCAGACATCACTGGTGAGAGAACCTCTAAGCAGCTGATATTGAAGATGTTTCTACTGGTGAACAGCTGGTTGGCAGAGTGTACCGACCATTAGCAGAGCTAGCTCCAGTCTTTCTCGCAGGTTAATATTCAAATATCTTGGTTTTAACTTTTGCTGTGAAGAAGTTGATCTAAAATCAAACTCCGAGCGCTGATTCTGAGACAGACCTTAAAAAATGTGTCTGTGAGGACGAAAAGACTTGTTTTTGTGAGTCTTACAATATTTCTGGTTAATTTTGCCAACACAACACAACTCTGCCAACATTTCCCACCACTCATGAGCTCGGTTGAAAGACCAAAATGTTGGTTTGCAGCGATGATTATCCAGCAGTTGACTTATCTGGAAAATACAAGTCATTAGTACTAATAATAAATCACATCCAATAAAAATAAAATGATAAAGTAAGATAATATTATCAATCTAATAAAACAAAGCAGTGCTGGAGGTATTTCTCAAGAGTGCCACTGCTGCAAAAACTTAAAAAATACTATACTTTGGGTTTAACTGCTGGTGAAAAAGGGAAACACTAAACATAACTGGAAAAAAAAATAGTTGAATAGTTTGGTATTGTATAGTTAATGCTTCAGGCAGAACATGAGAACGAAACACACTGTAACACAAGAAATCAAAGTATTAGTAACCAAGAGCCACACGTGATCACAAAGAAGACGAACTGCTGGATGTCTTCCATCGCTGCAGGGGTCCCCAAACTTTTATTCTGTGTGGTCCAAATAACTTTTCCCTCCTCTGATGGGGGGGCCAGGGTCAGTTTGTAACAGAAAAAGTGTGACGATCACAGGGGTGCCTAAAGGTAAACATTTATTGTTTCCAGAAAGCCACACAGAACCAGATATTAATAACCGTCTCTGGGGTCTTCACAGAAAAAAAACAGGAAATAAATACTAACCAAATAACCCTCTATGCGTGTATTAGTTTCGATCGCGTGCCGTGGCCAGACTAAAAAAAAAAAAAACCATAATGCGTCTCTGGTATTTTTCAGGCCGGGCCAAATGTGGAGGCAGACCGTATCTGGCCCACGAGCCGTAGTTTGGGGACCACTGGTTTACTGTGTTGCATTTTTCTTCTTCTTTGGAATTTTTTTAGAGGGGTACACTGTCGAGCTATTAGCTGTCACGCTATTATGTAGCCGACTCGGCTATCAGCATCCAACCGATCCAACCTGTGCCGAACCGTACCGATCCATACCGGACCAACGCAGCTATACCGTCCTTATTTCCTCCGTTTTTCATCAAATCAGCCCCAAATTCCGTCCATGTGTTGTGACCCCTTAATGATGGGTCAGGTTAATCAGCTACAGCAGCATTTTTGTATTTATTAGCATCCTATCTCCATTCAACAGTCAGATAACATCAAACCCGACTTATCGGCTTGGAAACAGAACAACTTCTCCTAAAGAAGACAAAAAAAAAATCATGGTTATTTTCCAACTACATTTATTTAAAAAAACTGAACAAAAAAGTAGAACAAAAACAAGTAAAGCAACCAGTGTCCCACCAGGGATGAGACAGTTTACAGAGAGAGACATTTTCAAAGCATACAAACCAGCAAACTGTAATCTAGCAGCATCCAAATGTTGGAATCTCCAAAAATCATCATTTATATATTTAAATATATAGTTTTGTTGCCCTGGCAAGCTACACACTTTACAACATACACAGAGCCGTATCTCTCCTTAGTGCACGAAAGAAATACCCTTAATAAAATAAACAACTTTAGGTTAAATAAGCTTAAATAATAGTGTTAAATACAAGACACTTCTGTGGCAGGTATGTACACAAATCAACACATTTGGCATTGTAAGTGTGGTTCACCGGCGCCGCTCTAATGCTCTAGAAACCACTGCATAAGAACACTGTGATAAACTACACACTCACACACACTCACACACACACTCACACACATACACACACATCAGTGAGCCACAGACAAGGCATGTGTTTAAAAAAAGAGAAATCAAAGCAGAGAGAAACAATCCATTTACAACCGAGGGTTTCAGGCACAGTCTCTTCCTGTTTCATAAATACACCACGCCAAGGACGACCGCTTCGCCACAGGAACGCTTCACGCTTGTGCTAACTTTTTTTTTTTTTTTGTTCTGTTTTTTTTTTTTTTTTTTTTTTCAAACACAGTTTAAACTACCACTTTGTTATTGCTAGGACATTGTGACAGTGAATGGAAACTACCGACAAAACAATAAACAAACGTAATGTGAGGAAGGAAAGCACCGTTAAAAACACCCAAAGGTTACTGCCATGTGGCCCTACGTTACAACACGGGGGAACCAAAAGTGGAATCGATCGATGGAGGAACTTCTCAGAGCGTCAAAACGTGAATCACCGTGAGTTTGAGGATGCAGGAATCCAGAAAGAAAAGGGTTTGAGTTGAGCTACATTCATTTCACCTCCTGCTGTGTGTTCCAGAAGCGCCACATGTGGATGGTCGGTAAGTACCGCTCCGTTTCATCCCGTACATTCCTCCGTCCGCCCGCTCTGCACAGAAACAGCTGTGTGACAGTGTGCGCAGTATGATACAGTACAGCTGAGTATACAGTTCAGTAGACTGACGGGACATACGTAGGTAGATTAAATGTTGACTACAGTAAATGAGCTTTACATTCCACTACTGTAAGAAGAGCTCGGGGTCTGAGGCGGGCGCCCTGGGGGACGCCACGCTCCATTCCTCTCCAGCGCTGCAGATCAGGAGGCTTCCCAAGAGTCTCGTTTTCCGGGATGGAGAGAGCGTTCATGTCAGAAACAGCCCTGCAGGTCAGACAGGAGCGGATCCAAGAACTCGGGTCCAGATCAGGGTTTCAGTTTCTGCTCTGCAGCCTCCTGAGCCGGGCCGTTCAAAGAGTCGTGGTTTGTTTGAGAGTTTGGATCGTCTGGGAGTCTAAGTAGAGTTTGAGTGGGCGCCAAGGAGGAGGGAAGGCCGTCTCTCTCTCTCTCTCTCTCTCTCTCTCTCTCTCTCTCTCAGGGTTTCTTGTCGATGGAGTGAAAGAACCACTCGGTGAACTTCCTGAGCTGAGCCGCCGCCGTCTGGCTCTCCTCCTGCAGACGCATGTTGTCCTGTCTCAGGTGCTGAACCTCCTCCTGCAGCATGGCCTTGTCCTCCTTCTCCTGCACACACACACACACACACACACACACAGTGAACACCAGGATGTGGAGGAAGAATTAAAGGATGCAGAAGAGGTTGATAAAAGCCGGGCTATTACAGGAACATCCGTCTTTCGTCAGCAGCGTGTAAATGGAAGCATTAGCGCGGCGCAGCAGCCTTTTCTCTGCGCTGATAAAAGTGCATTTCCTCCTTTTTAAGCACATTAGAGGAGGAGGAGGAGGAGGAAACAATAAGGAAAGGAAGCAGGATATTGAATTAAGTGGACGGGTTTGTGTAACACAGACCTCAGGGTGAACATTAGTCAGTGTCTGCTCTGAGCAGGAAGTGACAAACAGCTGATCAGGCTCAGTCTGTCAGAGGTGAGCTCACCTTTCTGAGGTCCAGCTGCAGCTGTCTGAGGATCACCTCCAGCTGGTTCACTTTACCCGTCAGGGTGGACGGCGAGCTGCTGGACAGAGACAGGAAGTGGTCAAAATCAGACACATGTGGCTTGATTTATTCACACAGAGGAGATCAGGACGATGATTTTATTTCTGTCTGAGGAGAAGAGAGCTCATTCAAGGATTTATCCCAATCAAATATCAAACATCTGGTTTTAATTCAGGATTCTGATGAAAACAAAAATTCTCTTCAGAGATTTGAATTTTTGTTGACATTTTAACTGACGTCTGAATTCTGACTTTTTTTTCTCAGAGCTGTAAGTTTAAAGAGCAGCTCCAAAAAAAACGTAAAGTCAGAATTCTGCTTCAGTGAGAAACAAAAAATCATTTTCTGGCTTTGATCTCAGGATTTTTGGCTTTAGAAGGAATAAATTTTGAATTTTTGAAAAATTCCTTTTTTCCCGCCTCACCTTCCAAATCTCATGTCAGAATTTCGAAATGATAAAAGAAAAAGAAAAACATCTCAGTTCACTTTTGTTATTCTCACAGGACTCTGACCATAAAATCAAACTTTTCAAAAAGTTTAGTGAGAAATTTATAGATAGAATTCTAGTGAAGAAAAACAACAAAATTTTTACGAAAAAAAGTCAGAATTTTTTAAATTTGATCTCAAAAACTCAAAAATTTGAGTGACTGAGTTTAGAATTGTGAAGAATTTTGGAATTCCACATGAATTTCAAAATCGGAATTTGTAGACCAAAAAAAATATTTTTTATCTTAGATTTATCACAGGGTCAAATTTTACCTTTGAGTCAAAATTCTGAATAAAAGAGTTGAAATCCAAGAATCCTGATTCGACTTTGAAATTCTTCCATTTTTTTTCTCTCTACATTCTGACACTGACGTCGGGACTTTGAGGAGTAGAAGTTTGAATTTATTTTAATCAGACCCCAAAGTCAGAATTCAAGGATTTCAGACTTTTTTCTTCAGATTTTGACATTTAAAGTCAAAGTTTTGAAAAAAGAAGAATCCTGAGAACTCAGAATTCTGATGTTATTCTTTAGAACAAAGCTCATAAGTCAGTTTTCTTCTGAGCTTTTTTAATTTTAATGAGTAGAATCAGAACTGCAGATAGTAACAGAGCTCAGATTGATGTAACTGTTTACACAACACAACCTCATCTTTCAAACTGTGTTTGACTTTTTTTTTTAGATTAGATTTTGTTAGATTTTCTCTTCTGCTCAGTTTGTTGGTTTCACATATTTCTGCTGGGTTTTTTTTTTTTTTTTTTTTTGGAGTGTGTGTTTGTGTGCAATGCGTACTCTGCTTCCAGCGCCGCTCCCTCCGCCTCCACCACCCGTCTGGTCAGCTCTCGGGAGATGTGCAGAGCCTCGGCGCGCTGCATGTCCGTCATGGTGCAGAAGGAGGCCACACGCTGGTCTGCAGACAAACAGGAGACGTCACAGGTTAACTATCTGCTCGTCTCGAGCCTCTTTGAGGTGTTTCATGGAGACGAGGTGAAGCTAAAAGAGAGAAAGAGGCATGCAGCAGACGAGACGAGGAGCTTCATTCATGGTTAGCCAGTTAGTGTCGCCTCATGCTGAGGGACGTCTGCAGACGATCAGGAACAAGGTGCTCAACGGAACGTTTGAAGACCGAAACAGAGTCAGTCCCTTGGGGGTCTCTCCTAAGCCCCGCCCCCGGCCCCTCTGACAGCTGTTTGGCTCATAATGGTCTGGATCCCACAGAGCTGCGAGGCTGCAGTCATGCTTGTTTTGCCATATCGGGCCCTTAAGCTCGCTCAAAGCCCCATGGAAAACCAAACTTGGCACGCTGCACTCTGGGGCCGCTCAGTTTGGAGCAGTGATGCTCTTTTTCTATAGACAACACCTCTCTCTCTCTCTCTCTCTCTCTCTCTCTCAGCGTGAGACAGGAGATAGAGAATCTGCATATTCATAGAAAAGATTAAGGAAACCCGTCTATTAATTTAGCCTCCAAATGAAAGTTAATCCACTCCAAGACAAAAGCCGATGGAGCCCGGAGTTTCTTGTTCCGACGAGGCGAGCGAGCGAGCTTTCATTTACATATGAATGAGCATTTTTTTTTTTCTCCTCATATTGGACGGCTGCATCAGGAAGATTAAAGTCTTGGAGGGAAGCAGCTTGTCATTTCAGCGTGAGCTGATGTCCAGAGTGAGTGGACAAACAGCTGAACGCAAACAAAAACAGATTAAGCAGGAGGGAAAACACGGCAATCTGTGGGAGCAAACTTTCAGAGAGGAATCTGTTTACAGAGAATATTAGAGAAGAAGCTTCTGATGGATGCAGCAGAAGTCTTTAGCTGCTTCACTTTATTAAAGCTGTTTGTTCCTGTTTTAATTTCATCGTCTTTATTTAATGATTCATGAAAGCAGGGCGGTGTTTGTTAAAGCTGCATGCATGTTATTAAGGAGGGTTCGGGCAACAGCTAATTATTTCTGGGAGCAAAGGCTAATAAAATAATTTAAAAAATATTATTTTGCATTTTTTTCATATTTTTTTCAAATCTGAGATTCAAAGTCAGGTTTTAATCCTGAAGAAAAAGCAAAACAAAGATATTTTAACTTCAATCTTAACTTCAAGCTGTGATCTCTGAATTTGATTTCTTTTTCTCAGAATTTTGACGTCAATCTAAGAATTCAAAAATATTTTCTTATAATTCAACTTTAATCTGGAAAGCCTGACTTTTTTGTTAGGACTGCAGATTCAAAAGTAGAATCCCGACTTGAGTCTCCAAACTCTAACCTCTACAACCCTCTGATGCAGGAAAATTTTTTCCATTTTTTTATCCAAATTTTGTGTTTTTGATTTTCTACGGCGTTCTCTCAAAGCGTATTTTTTGGTAATTCCATGAATCATTTTTTCTTTTTATACTTTGAAAAAAATTCAAAAATATTTTCACACATTTTAACTTTTTATAATTTATACAAAATTTCGGTATGAAAGATTTTTGACCCTATGATGCATGAAAATTTTTTCTATTTTTTATCCAAATTTTCTGTGTTTTTGATTTTCTTTGGCGTATTTTTTTGGTAATTCCATGAATCATTTTTTCTTTTTATACTTTGAAAGAAATTCAAAAATATTTTCACACATTTTAACTTTTTATATTTCATACAAAATATCGGCATGAAAGATTTTTGACCCTATGATGCATGAAATTTTTTTCCATTTTTTATCAAAATTTTCTGTGTTTTTGATTTTCTTTGGCGTATTTCTTGGTAATTCCATGAATCACTTTTTTTCTTTTTATGCTTTGAAAAAAATTCAAATATATATTTTCACACATTTTAACTTTTTATAGTTAAAATTAACTTTTTTATACTTTTTATTTTACAAAATATCGGCATGACAGATTTTTGACCCTCTGATGCGTGTCTGTAACTTTCTGAACAGAATCAAATATGTGGAAAAAAAAGTTGAAAACATTTTTTTTACGCCCCAAGAAGAATAAAAACACTTAAGGAACATATAAAGGGAACGCTTTGTTTATATTTTACAAAAACAATTTTAAATGTTCAACGTCATAGCTGTGAGTTGAGACTTAAGTTTGGTTTATTCGTCTGCGTCTTTTTCCATCACAGCGGCCGACGCGCATGGCCTGTTTGTACGTCCACCGTGATTGGTCCACTGAACCTGTGATCGTCTGAATGCTGAATGCATCTCGCCCTCCTCTCTTTCCTGCTCATAATAGACGCTGGATGTTAAACGAAAGCATGAATCATCTTCAGTGTAACTTCTGATGAGAACGCTGTGGAGCTCACAAACTTGAGTTTCAGAGATGTTATTCTGACGTGAGTCGATGTTCAGCTCAGCAACTCTTTTTTTTGTGGCGGGTTCAACATCACATGAATGTTTAATTCTTCACTGTCTGTTATAAAAACTAACAAAATAACAGAAACGAGGACACCAAAAGCGTTTTTATTATCGGAGTATAAAAGCGAAGCTTAACGTTAAAGCTACTCTGAATCACGTCTTCAAAAAAAGTCACGCAAGATTTCAGCGAGATTTCAGCGAGATTTCAGCGAGATTTGCTCAAACTGTGACATCACCAGTTGGTGAATCTCCTTAAAAGGACAAATTTGTTGTTTTAAAAAGAGATACATGACCGTTGTGCATGAAAACATTAAGGAAGTTTCCGGAATGTCGAGACCTGGGATGCAGGGTTTCACGTTTCTTAAAGCGACGGTAGCTGAAATGAAGGAAGAGGTCAGTGAAGAGCGTTTGTGCTGTAAATATAAGGTCAAAAAATGAGCATTAAACCCCCTCTGGAATAAAAAGGTCAGTTTGTTTTCTGTAGATGCAAACTCTCTTTATGCCCCCTGAATGCAAACAGTCCCTCAGGATGCACACAAACAAGGTTATGGATGCTTTAAATGCTCTTCATCTCTGGCAGCCTCTCTCTCTCTCTCTCTCTCTCTCTCTCTCTCTCTCTCTCTCTCTCTCTCTCTCCTCGGCTCTATCCGGAGCAGGTTAAACACGTCATTTCGGCAGCCTGCAGCCACTTTCTGCTCAGCAACAGGGCTCCAGTTTACACAGCGCTTTTCTGGGCCAGCCGGTCTGCCGTGACAACTGGCTTCTTGCTGCCAGTCAGACTCTGCATCATCTCCGCTGACTCCACTTCTCCTCTTTAAACGCTGCGCTCCGGGCCACGCAGCAGCAGCAGCAGCAGCAGCAGATGTATCAAAGAAGGAGCTCTGCAGAGGAGTCATTAATTATGACAAATGAACGGTCACATGCTACACTGCTAGCTCGCTGGTCCCAGGGTCAGACGCAGTTCAAGTGGAAAAAAAAAATCTTGTGGCGTGTTTCCGTGATGAATGGAAGTACAGTGGCATGAGAGAGAGAGTGAAAGAAGTACAGAGAGTGAGAGAGAGATGAAAAGAGATGAAAAGAGATGGAGATGCTGACAGTGATGCGGCTGAGACACGTCTGTACTGAACAGCTGAGAGGAAAGACGGAGTTATTCGTGGTTTCATGAGGAAGAACATCAAACTTATTAAACTGGGCTAAATTCAGAGGGTTGGATTATCAGCCTGAGAGCTGAAAACTTAAACACGTCCAGTTCAGACCGAAGATTTGAGACCAGATGAGACAAAACTTTCTAGCAACGCGCCTGTCGATGAAAACCTGCAGCTTTAAATCAACGCAACACGATGAGATGTTGTCGCTGGCGCAGCTCGAACTGCCTCAGCGCTGTTGCAGAATCACAGAACGTAAAAGGCGACTGAGTCGCGTTAACTTCAGGAAACGGTTTCAAAGCTGTTTGATGACGTATTACAAACGCTGACTCATCCTAACTTTTAAAGTTTTAAAAGAAAAGAAAAACCTCCGAGCACACATTCAGCAAGTTATTGCCCAACTTTAACCTTAAAATAAAGATTAAAAAATGCATAAAAATGTCGTTAAATGTTAAATTACGGTGTAAAAAATACTCACTTTAACATGCAGCTGAATGGAGTTTCGCTGCCTCAAGTGGACACTTGTGGAACTGCAGTTTGAAGCACTTTATTGGCTTGTTTATTTTAATTAAATTAATTTTATATAATTAGACGACTAAATCAGTTTGCTGGTGTTTGGAGGATTTTTCTTTGGTCTGAACTGGACTTCAGTGCCTCCCTGGGTGTCGTCTTGAAGGCTTTAGGGTGCAGGAGTTGGCTCAGAGCACAGAAAGGATCCTGAAAGTCTTACTACAGCACTAAGGAGACATGGGAAGAAGCACACACACACACACACAGAGCACACACAAACCTACCAGGTAAGCAAGCTACAGCTAGCGGATTATTAACACACACACACACACGCTAAGCAGCTAGGAGGAGGGGGGGTTACACTAGGCGTCAGCAGCTTCAGCCGGGCTGGTTACCTTCGAAGGCTCGTGCTGCGTCAACCAGGTGAGACCAGTCCAGGCCCGAGGCAGTGTCTGGGAGGGGCATGAGGCCCGGGTCGCTGAACTTGGACCTGTCCGCCAAGGAGCCGTCAGAGAACCAAAACTCATCTGCAGAGACAGGCGGGCACGCCGATCAGTGTCCTGAGTTCATGTCTGAGTCACCCGCCGGAGCAGACGGGAGGGGACGGGGGAGGACGTCGGGGGCGTAAGGGGGAGGACGGGGGTTTGGTCATGCTGCGAGGATATTCACCGACCTTCACCTGAGCTAACGAATCCTCCCGCAGCTGGCAAACTGTTCACTTTACGGCCCGTGTAAGTGACAGCAAACAACCTGCATCGCCCTCGCCAGGCGCTGTCTGAGAGGCGATAAACGACTTGTCTAAGTGAATGTCTTCATGTTTCAATCAATACCGTCTTTCCTTCCCCTCAGTCTACCCCCCGCCTCCTCCCTGTCATCCCTGAAAGACAGCCAGCGCCGTAAACAAGCTCCCATTCTGCAGAGAGGCGTTTAGGAAAGCATGAGTGGAGGAGTGGAGAGGAGACAGGGAGAGCTGGAGGTGATGCTGACACTCTCTTTTCAATTTACGCAGCGTCTCAGAGCCTGAGTGATTCACTGTTTACCAAATTGGACCGTTTCAGTCAGAAAAGGAGAGCGCCTGTGTTCTCAACTACTCTTCAAAACAATCGGGAATCCATCAGGCTGACAGCCAGAGGAGGCTAAAGACAGAAACATCTTCCCAAAAGTCATTTTCTGCGTGAGGAGACGGATGAGGAGACGGTATGGAAATGAGACAGACTGGGCAGAGAGGAGAGGGGAAGGCAGGCAGGGACGGGTGAGAGGATGAAACATAGCGTGTGACAGACGCGGTGACTCTCCTGATGGAAGAATAAGCATGTCACAGATGTTACAGAGCTGCAGCGGTGCAGGAGGACACGTCACACGTCTCATCACGGATGCATATTCAGAGGACGCCACAGTGACAGGCGTGCAGGAGTGGATGCTCGCCTCGCCTCGGCTCGCCTCGCTCAGGTCCAATTAGCAGCTACGTTAAGGAGTGTTTCTGCGCCTGTTTTAATGATCTCAGCAGGACACCAGGGGCTCCTCACACGAGTGTCCCGGCTCTCATCTATGAGTGATAATCCCAGAACAACATGCACACAGAGTCCACATCGGACTCTCTGAGAGGGGGTTTAAGGAGGCCGGGTAGAGTTAGGAGTGTGTAGGAGAGTCAGGTAGGATCTGTTCACACCTGGGCCTGAGTGTTTGAGAGATGAATCTGAACAAGACCGACCCCAAACCTGAAAGTCTATAAATCCTGCCTTAATCCAGGTACAGATTAAACAAACACCAGAGCTCTAAATGGGACTTGTCATTGCACAGTTTGTCCACAGGGGGCGCAAAATCCACATAAACTAAAAACTCTAACAGTTGCTTTACGTGTATTATTAACATTATTTTTTGAAGCTGTTGGGTGAAATATTTTATGTTTTTATCAACTTCCTGTTAGCGTTTTCACAAGTTGCTTCGGCTAAGTTTAGCATCTTCCTTGCTTTACATGATAGTTTTCATTTTGCGTTTTATTTTGTAGTTTCTGCGCACGTGTTCCATGTTTTTTTTTTTACTTCCTGTTTGGTACAGTCTTAGTTCATGCTCTTTTGCGTTCTATCTCTCATTCCTTCAGCCGTTTAATGAAGTTGTGTTTACATGAGAAGTGGTCACGTGACCAAACCCCTCTGTACGTATTCACAACATCGTAGGTTAAATTTTCCAAACAATTTGAATTCATAAGTTGCGACGCGTCTGATGGCGTTCTCAGAAATGTTGAAGCGTTATTACGTAACCTGCAGGAGCTGCAGTTAGACCAGCTAAGTTAGCTTACGTTAGCATGAGTGCAGTTTGATCAATGCAGCTTCTAAACGTTAGCATTGTATGTTATTATTTATTTATCATTACTATTTATCATTATTTGTTTCTGAAAAAAAAAAAGACTAAAATTAAATAAAATACAAACAAATCAATTCTTGGGTATACAATTCCATAATACCAAACAACCAATAAATAAAGCATTTCATAAGTCCGTGTTGATCAATATAGAAAATTTTTTTTTTCTGCTCCTAGCAATGTTTTGGCACTTGGACAAAAAAAATTACTTCTATAATTTAAACGACTGCTTGAAATGGTTAAAGATTGAAGGGCAACGACGGATGTCACCGAGCCTTTCATGCACACGTTGAGGAGAATGTGAAGGCCGTGCTCGTTTTCGTCTACCTCGTGCGTTTCTGTGGTTCTTTTTGCACCGTTGAGATTTTTGGAATTATTTCGTTAACCTTCCAAGTGATTTTTTTCTTGCAGATTTTTGTTGGATTTTCAGTTGGACATTTAGGGAAGTAGGCTTTTGTTTACCCCTTTGGTTTCATGCTTAATGAAATCTTTCATCCGCCTGCATTTGGTTCCTCTGCTTGCGTTTTAACTTCCGATACATAACAAACAAAAGACATCGTCACTCGCTGAAGAAGTGTTCGCTTTTTTATTTTTTTATCTCTGTTACTGAATGTTATGAACTTATTATGATATTAAATGTGCACCTCAGGTCAGCACAAAGAGATGTAAGGGACTTTGAAAGCTTGGTGCACTTGTAAGTTTGAGTAGAAGAGTCGGCCCTGGCTAAGTGAGACATTAAATATTAAGAGCGACTCCCCTTCCACCTCGCTGGCGCTCTCAGCCCGTGAGTAAAGACACGATCGTTTCCAGTTTTTGTCTTCTGAACAGATCACTTTCAAACCCCCAGGCCCAGATGTTCTCAAAGCTGTCCATTTGTTTAATGGTGACTCAGACCGGCTCGTATTTTGGCGTCTCTCTGCTTCGGTTTGCCCAGTCAGGGTTGAATCGTCTGTACTTACTGCGCAGGTTGGACGCCCCCTGGTTGTGGATCATGCGTGGCGGCAGCGTGCTGTGGTAAGGAGGCGTGGTGCTGAACAGGATGTCGTTCGGCATGGCCTGGTCCAGCATGGAGCTGTGCGAGCTGGCGTAGGACGACCCCTTACGGTTACTGCACACGCTCTCATCTGACAGCGTCCGGTACAGAGAGCGCCGTGGTGACAGGCTGTCCATCGCCGACGCCTGAGGGAGGAGAGGAGGGACAATCTGTCAGGAAGAAGTCACAGTCAAGCAGATGATGGAGGCCAATGACCTCCAAACACATCATGACCCCGTCTGCTGCTGCCTTTCCTCCACGCAGCAGGTTACACCACGGGAACATCAGGGAGTGATGTCAGGAATCAATTACAGTCTGAGCTCAGAGGGAAATGCAGATGGACCGGGCGCAGCTGGAGAGTCTGGCAGAGAGACGGGTGAGAGACGGCGGACAGGGTGAGTGGAGGTGGTGACAGAGGTCAGGGCATGAGACAGATGAGAGTGAGAGTGGAGAGAGAGCAAGCCAAGAGTGAGCGAGATGAGGATGAGTGAACTGAGAGTGAGCGAGATTAGAGGGAGAGTAAACAAGTTCAGAGTGACCAGCTGAGACTCACTGAAATGAGAAAAAAGGAGCTGAGAGTGGTTGTGATGAGAATGAGATGAAAGCGAGCGGACTGTGACTGACGGAAATGAGAGTGAGAGAGCTTAAAAACGAGAGAGCTGAGATTGATCGAGCTGACGGTTATGGAATTGAGAGTGACTGAGTTGAGAACGAGCAAGATGGCGGGCAGGGTGAGTGGAGGTAGTGACAGAGGTCAGGGCATGAGACAGATGAGAGTGAGAGTGGAGAGTGAGCAAGCCAAGAGTGAGCGAGATGAGAATGAGTGAACTGAGAGTGAGCGAGATGAGAGGGAGAGTAAACAAGTTCAGAGTGACCAGCTGAGACTCACTGAAATGAGAAAAAAGGAGCTGAGAGTGGTTGTGATGAGAATGAGATGAAAGCGAGCGGACTGTCACTGACAGAAATGAGAGTGAGAGAGCTTAAAAACGAGAGAGCTGAGATTGATCGAGCTGACTGTTATGGAATTGAGAGTGAGTGAGATGAGAACGAGCAAGATGAGAGTGAGCGAGATGAGAGTAAATGAGATGAGAATGAACAAGATGAGAGTGAGTGAGATAAGAATGAGGGAACTGAGAGTGAGCGAGATGAGAGTGAGTGAGATGAGAGTGAGCACGCCAAGAGTTAGTAAGATTAGAATGAGTGAGCTGAGAGTGAGTGAGATGAGAATGAGTGAGAAAAGAATGAGGGAACTGAGATAGAGGGAGATGAGAGGGAGAGTAAACGAGTTCAGAGTGACAAGCTGAGAGTCACTGAAACAAGGAGCTAAGAGTGGTTGTGATGAGAATGAGATGAAATGAGATGAAAGCAAGTGGACTGTCACTGACAGAAATGAGAGTGAGAGAGAGCGGAAATTGATCGAGCTGATGGTTATGGAACTGAGAGTGACCGAGATGAGAATGAGCGATTTGAGAATGAGCGAGATGAGAGTGAGTGAGATGAGAATTACTGAGCTAAAGGTGAGAAAGCAGAGAGTGAGTGAGAGAATAAAGAAGTTAAGAGTGATAAACTGAGAGTCAATGAAACAAGAATAAAGGAGCCGAGAGGGATCGTGATGAGAGTAAGATGAGAGTGAGTGAGCAGAGAATGTGTAAGCTGAGAGAGTGAGATGAGAATGAATGAGATGAGAGTGATTATAACTATTCTAACAACAGATTAACTGTAAAAGTTGGATATCAACACAGAGTGATAGAAAATTTACTGATGTTAACATTCAGACAAGCTCCTTCAAAAAGCCACGCGAGATTTCAGCGGGATCAACGTGAGGTTTGCTCAGACTGTGACATCACCAGTTGGTGAGTCACCTTAAAAGGGCAAATTTGTGACTTTAGAACAGAGAAACAGGACTTTTGCGTTAGAACAGTGACAGAGGGTTCTGGAAATGTTGAGTTCCAAAGTGCTTTGATGTTTCTTAAAGAGACAGTAGCTGAAAAACACAGATCAGTTCGATACAAACATCTCTCATTCTCAGTTCACTTCACATTTTGTCCACCAGATGCAAAGTTCAGTGAAGTGTGTATGATGCAGTTACACAGAGAGTGTGTGTTTCTGTGTGTGCTCATACTGCTAAGACTTCTAGAGGCTAAAGCAGAGGTCAAAGGCGGCGCGGGGTCAGGATGAGCAATCACAAAGCTGAGTGTTTGAAAGCAGCATCGTCCTGAGGGGACGTCCTCTCTGCACAGACATCAACCACACGGCTCAGATCCGGCTCTGAGTTCTGACAGAAGATCTCTTGTTTAAACACTCAAACCCGCAGAGACCAATCCAATCCATCACCGTCTCTTTCAGTGTGCGTAAATATTGCACCAGTCACATGGAAAACACCACTAATGATACGCTGGGCTGCCGTCCAGATGGGTTAATGTCTACCTTCAGCTTCCAGCTGCAACCGACACTCGACCGGTGTCCTCGCGAGCCGACACCCAGCCCGTCTCACTTTCAAAGACTGATCCTCCACAAATCCCAAACTCAACAAACATCCACACCGTCTTTAAAGATACACTCACACACTTAACAAGCGCGTCTCTGATTGCATTTTTCCCACCAGACTTTACCAGATCAGACCTCGTGAGGTTCATCAAAACAAGTCAAAGCAGGATTTTCTTTCCCTCTCATGTGAAATAAAAAAAAAAAGCTCAGGAGTCGTGGCGAATGAAACCGTTTGCAAGAGAGCCGTGTTATTTATTTCATCTGCAGCTTCAAACCCTCTCTGAAGACATCCTGGCACATTTAAAGTGAGCCTGCTGAGCACATTAAAGAGAGGGTGTTTTATTTATCAAACCAGCAGGATTAGGGACTATTTCTGTGTAAATCCACCTCCGCTGGCAGTCGGCCTCGTTCTGATCAAGCTCTAATATGTTTGAATTCTTTCACACAACACAATCGCTCTTATCCGTCGCTGCAGCGCTGACACATCCTCTGAGATTTGTCCTGATTTCCTCAACTTTTTCCCTCGCCGCCCGCTCCGAACAAAGACAACAACCGGCGCTGAAACCCTTTGACGTGCCACTCGGGAGGATGTGTCGGACAACCACCTATTCAGCCGCCTTCTTCTTTCCCACAGGACGTTGAGCAGAGGGAGAGAGAGCTGTGAGCTGCCTTTCCTCTACGTCACACACACAATAGCACGCCTGTCTGTGAGAGGGCGTCTCAGCGGACACGGCGTTGGGCGAGGGAAATCTCCCAGCACCTGCTCAGCCACACAAAGACGACCACAGGAAGTGGCACGGGCATTAACCTTTACGGTGGACTCGGTTTAATCACTCAGGAGATTAAAGCAGTCTGACGGCATTAACTGAGGACGACATCACTCATGTTTCCAGCACTGTCATTACTGTAATTTGATTCCTGCCCGTGCCAGCCCATGATTGAGAACACGCAGCTCAGAGCAGAGCCGGATGCTCTCTGTGGGACCAGATGTGTTCAGGGTCACGTTGGATCCGTGCATCTTTTCCGTTATCAGACACGAGATTAAAACACAGAGCAAACTTCTCTCTGAACCCAACGAGCAGCACTCTGAAACAAACGAGGTGAATCTCTGCAGAGCTGAAACTCCAGGTTTCATTTTCAGATGCACTGATGCCGGCTGTGCTGTTAGCTTAGCGCACGAGCAAAGATGGAAGACGTCATCCTGGTGAACAAAACCGAATAAATCTCCTGACCCTGACTTTGCCTGTTTTAAAAACTGCTTATTATACGTAATAATTTGGCCGATTAGTAATAAAGAGTCTGAAAAGTGACTGAACTCTTCCCTTCAACATTCTTCTTCGTCTCTTTTTCTGTTTTCAACAGCTGGCGCTCAGTTTTTATGTGTCTGTGTGGACTCTGGGAATGCTTCAGTATATACTCTTATGTTTCATTGCAGTAGGTGACATCATGCTATGTGGTAAAATGTCATGTTAAATCACAGTACATGACTCTACATTACGATTTTATTGTTGTTGTCCTACATTATGTTACATTACCTTTAATTAGGTTTCATTAGATTACGTTATTCTACATTAGGTTTTCCTCACGTTACATTAATTTACGATACGTAACATTACGTAGCATAACTTTACCTTGACTATCATAACGTTAGATTATATAATGTTATGTTACTCAAGGTAACGTTATGTTATTGTTTATATTAAGCCATGTTACATCACGTTTCCTTTCCTTATGTTGCTGTAGCACTTTGAGATTTCTCGAAATAAAGTTTTTTTAAATAAGATTTAGTTTCTATTGTTACATTACATTAAGTTAAGTAACATTATTTTGTATGAAGTTATGTAACATTGCGCTATATTACTTCATGTTACTTTCGGTAACGTAACATAATGTTACATTACGTTATATTACGTTATGTTGCTGTAGCACTTTGAGATTTCTCGAAATGAAGTGTTACAAATAAGATTTTTTTTTTTATTGTTAAATTTCATAAAGTTAAGTTACATTACATAATGTTTTGTTGCATGACTGTATGTTATGATTTTATGTTACATTAATTTATATGAAGTCATGTAACATTGTTACGTTACATTACTTTACGTTACATTAAGTAACATTACATAACGTTACATTACGTTATATTACGTTATGTTACATTAAAGTAAGTTACATTACATAATGTTAGGTTATGTTAGGCTGCGTTACATTATGTTAAGTTACTTTATATTAAATTATGTAACATTATGTTATGTTATATTACCCTATGTTGCATTGCGTTATGTTACATTAAGTTACATCATGTAACGTTACGATGCATACCATTATTTTACGCTACATGAGTTAATGTTAAGTATGTTATGGTAAATTACTTAATAATTAAGTTATGTTACATTAGGTTATTCCACATTTTGTTGTTACATTTTATTAGTTTACATTTCTTAAAGTTGTGTTATTTGTGTTCATCAGGGTCAGCTTTGAGAAGTTCTCTCTCTTTAATGTTTACAGTGAAAACTTGATAGTGTTCAGGAAATAAACCCACACACAGATCATTTATGTGACTGTCTGAAAAAGGTGAAGGTTCAGGAAATGTCAGGAAATGTTTGGTCACAGGCGCCTGCAGCTTTAAGGAAAAGGCCTGTTCCTGCCTGAGTCGTGCCCGTCTGCTCCCAGGGTGAAGAGCATTCCTATCAGAACTGAGCAGCCTCCAAAAATAGATGGTTTGTGGATCTCCAGGGTCCCTCCTGGTGGATAATGGATTGAGGGGGCGGGGGAGGAGTGGCGCGTTTGGAACAGTAGATGCAATTAATAGAGTCTGCAGGACTCAGAACATCAAACATCGATGCACTCACTGGCTTTAATCCATGACATCCCGACTGAGCAAACCCAGCCCTGTGCTAAATCAAATTAGCCAAACACTCTGTGCCAGTCAGCGGGGACTGAAGGGTCCGGAGCGAGAGGAGATCAGCTCCATCAGAGCAGCAGATGTTTGTTTCCCTGCATGAGGTGATCTGCTCTGGTTCTATAAAACTGTACTTTTATTTATGTTTGTCTGCAGATAAACAAACTGACGTTTGACACCTTCCTCATGCAGAGTTCACACATTTAAACAGGTTTTATTCCTCCCTGTCTTAAACATTTCATCACAGTTATCATGTAACTCAAAGGTAAGCTCACCTTGCGACTCCTGTCTTCTCCCGGAGGACTCCCTGGCAGCATCATCTTCACGTACTCCTCTTTGGAAAGTCTCTGCAGCGATTTTCCGTCCCGCTCTGCAGCCTGAAGCCTGCAGGCCTCCTGAGCATACAGCGTCCTGCAGACGAAACACAGGGTACAGAAGAACACGCCGATCAGAGACATGATGGAGGATAAAACCTGCAGGGACGCTTCAGGAGGAGTGAGCCGGTATCACACAGAGGGATCAGGGTCCGTCTCAGCATGCCATGTGCCTCCTGCTCCATGCTGCTCAGGTGAACCAGGGGTTACAGGGTTAAGAAAGGGAGTTATTCAAATCCCAGTGTGACCGATCACTCAGCCAAACTACAGATTAGAGAGACTGTGAGGAAGGAAGGAGAGAGAGGAGTGTAAACATGGAGCTCAGGGAGTGTTTGGACAACAGCGGAGGAGACGTGAGAGCTGCAAGACGAGGAAAGAAGGAGCAGGAACAGGTGACAGGTTGTTCTGGAGGTGATGGCTGTCAGGGGGTTTCTTCAGGGGACGTTTGTGTGAGTTTCTAGATGCTGAGGAGAACATGTCTGACCTGAACACGCTTCAAGAACCAGCCTCCTTCAGCAAAGCCTGTACAGTAATAACACCAGCCGGAGCTAGCACCAGACCAATGCTAAACCAGTACTAGAACCAGACCAGCACCAGCACCAAACTGAGAGCTGGAGCACAGGACAAGCACTGAACCAGCACGAGCACCAAAGTAGCACTAACAACAGATCAGCACTCGCAACAAGCTGTAAGCTAGCACAAGACCAACACTAGCTCTAAACCAGCTATAGCACAGGACCAGCACTAGCATCTAACTTATAGCTAGCATCAGATCAGTAATAGCAGCAGAGAAGAGCTAACACTAGACTAGCACTAGTACCAAACCAGTACTAGAACCAGATTTGCACTAAGACCAAACTGAGAGCTAGCAACAGACTAGCACTAAAGTTGCGCTAGCACCAAACTGAGAGCTAGCATCAGACTAGCACTAAAGTTGCGCTAGCACCAAACTGAGAGCTAACATCAGACCAGTACTAGCACCAAACTGAGAGCTAGCAACAGACTAGCATTAAAGTAGCGCTAGCACCAAACTGAGAGCTAGCATCAGACTAGCACTGAAGTTGCGCTAGCACCAAACTGAGAGCTAGCAACAGACTAGCATTAAAGTAGCGCTTGCACTAAACTGAAAGCTAACATCAGACCAGTACTAGCACCAAACTGAGAGCTAGCATCAGACTAGCACTAAAGTTGCACTAGCACCAAACTCAAAGCTAGCATTAGACCAGTACTAGCACCAAACTGAGAGCTAGCATCAGACTAGCTCTAAAGTAGCGCCAGCACCAAACTTATAGCTAGCATTAGACCAGGACTAGCACCAAACTGAGAGCTTGCATCAGACTAGCACTAAAGTAGCACTAGCACCAAGTTAAGAGCTAGCATCAGACTAGCACTAAAGTAGCACGAGCACCAAACTGAGAGCTAGCATCCGACTAGCACTAAAGTAGCACCAAGCTAAGAGCTAGCATCAGACTAGCACTAAAGTGTCACTACCACCAAGCTAAGAGCTAGCATCAGACTAGCACCAAGCTAAGAGCTAGCACCAAACAGCACTAAAAATAAAATGAAAATGATTAAAAAATAATCTCCCCCCTCAGCTTTAAGTTTATGTAAAATTGACCTCAAAAAAACGACTAAATAAAATAAAATAAATCTGATAGTTTTTTATGTTTTTATCTCACAGAAGGAGTCGAGCTTTAAGCTGCTCATCATCATATTTAACGTGAATAATTTTATAAAAAACATGAAAGCAGGGGTTCAGGGGGCGTCAGTCTGAGGATCTATCAGCTGAAAGCAAACAGCGCTCAGATTCTGCAGAAACGCTGCATCCACTGAGGCCCAGCTGGTCGCCCTCCACTCTCAGCGTGAGCCACACGGCAGGACGGACACTTCAGACGGGTGGGGCGGTGGTCTGAGACACAGGGGGGGGAGGGAGAGTGAGTGTGGGGAGCAGGCTGGGTCAGACGGGGGCCACGGGGGGGGGGGGGGGGGGTGACTTTGACCGACTTTGTACCTGGAATACTCAGACAGCATCGAGAGAAGAAATGATAACAAGCTCTCGGCTCCTCTGGAACCAGAAGAAGAAGAAGAGAGGGAGAGTAAGAGAGAGAGAGAGAGGGTTAGCATCATTATTTCACATCCTGCAGAAAGTTCACAGGACGCAGCGAGCAGGAGGAGGAGGAGGAGGAGGAGGAGGAGGAGAAACTTCATTATGCTGCAACAATATCAGTGAGTAATATTAGAGCATTCATCATGAGGCGACTTACGTAAGAGGAAATAAAAGTGTGAATATAAAAACAAACACGGGGAGGCTAACTGGATTACAGAGCCACGACTTCAGAGCGTGCCATCAATCATGAAGCACTTTGGTGGGAGATTTCACAGCATTAATGAAATTACTGAGGAGTGAGGGCGAATCGCTCGCTCTGAAACACACCCTGAGCTCACACACACATCTGCAGACAGGCACACACACACACACACACCTGGAGTCTAAGCTGTGTTTCAATGCTAGCATGGGTGCGTCTGTGCAGAGCGTTTAATCATGAGGCGGGTACGGTCGGAGCGAGGAGAGCTGACGTTACTCCTCCTCCTCCTGCTCGTATCTCTACAGCCCCTCTGTCCTTGAGCTGAGGCTGTGTCAGCACTGTGTGTGTGTGTTTGTGTGTGTGTGTGTGTGTGTGTTGTGTCTCTCGGCTCCCAGCAGAGATGCTGATCCGACAGAGGCCCGGCTTGGCAGTCCGGTGGGACGCGGCTTCACGGGAGCGATCAATAACCACAAGCGACATGTGCCGAGTGTGTCCTGTCTGCGGCTTCATGGAGCTCATTCATTTGGAGGCTGTCGGCTTCAATCAGAGCTGCTTCCTGCTCACAGGGTGGGCTCCGGAACAGGAAGCATTCTGGGTAACAAAATCTGTGTTTGCACAACAAGCACCAGGAACTCTTAGAGTACTGGACACTGGAAGGTTCCCAGAGCCGATCGATCACCTTCTGGTAGAAACGTCTCCTTCACTTCACTGATTCACTGATTCTGACACTGAGACTTATTCAGGGGTGGGGGGGGTGGGGGGGAGGGGGGGTCCCCTCTCTCCTCTGTCTGTCAGTCTAACCTCTAATCTTAATGTCCTATTAAAGTTATTAACCACAGATCTCTCTGAGCTGGACTCAAAAGTTCCTCTGGATCGTTGCCGTGGACCCCGCCAGACTTCAGCTGCTACCACTGTTACCAGTCTCACCATCATCATCATCATCATCATCATCATCATCATCATCATCATCATCATCATCATCACTGTGTCACACCTTCCTCTATCCCTCTCTCACTGCTTCCTCTCTCTGTCCCTTCCTCTCTCTCTCTCTCTTTTATCTCCCTCCCCCCTCTTTCCCTCCCTCTCTCTCTCTCTCTCTCTCTTTTTCTCTCCCCCTCCCTGACCCCTCTTTACCCGTCTACCCCCTCTCTTAATCTGCATCTCCCTCCATCCCTCTCTCTCCCTCTCTTACCCTTCCTTACTCCCCGTCTCTTTCTCTCTCTCATTGTTTTGTTTTCTCTCTCTCTCTCTTTCTCTCTCTCTCTCTCTCTCTATTTTTCTCTCCCCCTCCCTGACCCCTCTTTACCCGTTTACCCCCTCTCTTAATCTGCATCTCCCTCCATCCCTCTCTCTCCCTCTTTTACCCTTCCTTACTCCCCGTCTCTCCCTTTCGCCCTCTATCTTTCTCTCTCTCATTGTTTTCTCTCTCTCTCTCTCTCTCTCTCTTCTCCTTCCTTACACCCTGTTTCTCTCTTTCTCCCTCTTTCCCTCTCTCTCTCTCATTGTTTTCTCTCTGTCTCTCTCTTCCCCTTCCTGCCCCCCTTTATCTCTTTTTACCTCCCTCTCTGCATCTTCTGCTTTCTCTCTCTCTCTTTCTCCCTATGTCTCTCCCTCTCTCTCCCTTCTTCCCCCCTCTTTACCTCTCTCCCTCCCTCTTATTCTCTCTCTCTCTTTCTATAAATTGATTTATTGATGGTGGGGAAAATATGATGAGTTTTTATTTTCACTGTTACTGAAAAATCGGGTCTTTGCCGATCTTTTATCATCATAATTTGCGTGAACAGGATCAGCTGTTCATCTTCTCTGTTTCCAGCTCTGAATAATAAAGTTTTGAGCTCAAACGATTGAAACAGTTTCAGAGCTCGGTGCAGTTTTGCGTCTAACGTCGGGGAGTGTGAAGGTTTTAGTTTTGCGGTGTATTTACCTTTGTGTGCGTGTTTTGGTGGAATAAACGGCGTCTTTTCTTGTTTGCACGTGTTTGGCTGCTCACTCGCGTTCAGAATCAGACTTTTTATTCAGTCCGAGCTCAAAAGTTTTAGCAGGAAGTGAAATGTTTGTGTTAGTTTGAGAGAAAGTGTCTCTGAAGTGAGGAAAACAGGATGACGTGACTGAAGGAGTGTGAATGAGAGTTAGCTGGAGGTGGAGACGTGTTGTGAGTGTGTCTCCTGTCACCGTCTCTCTCTCTCTCTCTCTCTCTCTCTCACTCACACACACTCACCCACACTCTGAAATGTTTGGAGGTCCTTCACTGCTGTGGGCTTCTTCTTCTTCTTCCTCATCCTCAGCCGCCTTCACGCCCACGGGGAGCTTCCCCCCCTGCTGTGGGCGTGTCTGTCCACAGGCCTCTGAGCCGGGCTCTGGACCCAGCTCTGCTTCTGGTTCTGGATCCGGCACTGAGCTGCTGGTCTGGGGGATGGTGTACACCTTGGAGGAGTCAGCGGACATACAGTACCTGGCGCCGCGGGCCAGCGGGCTGCCAGAGTGATGTGAGCCGCTGAGCGGGCGACAGGAGAAATAAAAACAGAAGGTAACTCAAAAAACGATGGAATGCATGAAGGAGCGACAGAAAACCGAAGCAGAGGAGGTGAAAGGAACAAAAAGAGGTCGGATGAGAGAGAGAGGAGATGGTTCTGACATGGGAAGAGGACGCAACGCTCAGATGACATCATTTCCTCTGCAGAGAGTAAAGTCGGGCTGGTTGACCTTTGACCTACATTCAGAGATGACTCACATCCAGTCCAACAGGCACACACTCCTGCCGACCTTTGTCCTTTCAATATTTAGTCAAATATCAACTGTCAGAGTGGATTAAAGGGTCAGTGCCTTCAAATCACTCCGAAGCATGCTTTCCACTCACTCCCAGTGGCTTCGAGGACGAGCTATTTATAGACGATTCGAGGTAACCGCCAACGCGTCCTCTCAGAGTCAGAGAAGAACTTTGACATAAATGTTGAAAAATAAAAGTATCTGTACGGTTAAACATCAGAAAGGTACGCAGGAAATGTCTCAGTGTGTAATATTCTTTCTCATGTAATGTCGGATAAAATGATCCAGATTATAAAACACACGAACGTTCGTTTTTTATTTCACCTCTTTTTGATCAGAAAATCCCATAAAAAGTGAAGCTTGAGAGACGTTTCGATATATCTGAAGCTAAAACAGAATATCTGACACTCGTAGCTCTCAACCAACCAATGTCTGGTCTCTCACATATTATAAAACTATCCCTGGACCCGAACCTCGATGATGATCCTCTCCTGGTTCATGCTGGGCTGTAAAACCTCAGACCTGTCGACTCCTGGTCTGGTTCTGCTCATTACGTCGGTTTGTTGTTGTAGTCCAGATAAAAACCATCTGGTTTGGTCACGCTTTGTTTTATTTTGAAAGGCACTGGGTGTATTTAGTTGGTTTCCGTGCACAACTTCCTGTCCCGCTCTGTTTGTAAATTGAAGCGTCACTGCTCCAACAACAGCAGGTGCAGTCAGGAGCTTTACATACTTCTGCTTCGTGTGTCTGCATCACTCTGCAGTACTCCTCCGAAACACATGAGGGCAGCGTATGATCGTTGGGTTGCCTGTTGCCTGGGTTGCCTGTTCCAAACCCCTCTATATTTCCCCTTTTTTTCACAGTGACTCTGAGTGTATCATGTGGAATTTAAACCGATGCATCAGCAGAGTTGGAGTAGTCTGTGTTGTTTTGACGCGTGGTTATATACCGGAGAAGGTTCGCGTCATGCTACATGTGTAGCCCACGTGTCACAGACGGTTAAAGAGAGTATGCCATCGATTCATCCCAGGAGTATGAACATGATTTCCTGTTTCAATTGTTCAGATATGAGTCTTTGCAGTTACCATGACGACCGTGTGATGTTGATTTTGACGCCAGGTAAGTACCGTTTCATTGTTGTTAACCCTCTCCAGGCAGGCGTTGCAGATTTGCAACAGCTAAATGCTAGTTAGCTAAATACTCCATATCCATATTTAATTAGCTTTTTTTTACTCAGAAGTACCACTGCAGGACTTAGTTGTGCATTAGCAACAAACAGTTTTCTATCTGTCACTATCCCACCAATTGGCAGAGCTGTGTCACTTTGAACATGCCAACACATTTCAAGCCATCAATTTCATGTAAGTTTCACTACTAACCTCCATTAATTTGAAACCAAAACTGCATAAGATGAATCCTGAGTGTATATAGATACAGTACATGTCAATTAGTAGATTTCATCTCTTCTATGGTTTTACCCCAGCGGTAGCTTCATTTCAATGTTGCAGATTTGCAACGCGGAGCTGGACAGGTATCAATGAATGCCACATGCTTTATCTGCTACTCTGCCTATATTTTAAAAAGGTCAGAATCATATATTATTACCCCATAGGATAATTTTCCCCAAATATCAGATTTTTCCTGTGACTAAAATTTAATTTGAGCCTGAGAGGGTTAATTCAGGTTGTTTTAAAGCCCATTTATTCACCCTTTACGTACGAAAACAGTCGAATGTTTATGACGACAACAAACTCAAAAACAAACACAGCGACTCGGAGGAGGTATTGCTGACGTATCTCTTGCATAAAAGACTTCTAAAACTTCTTCACCAACTTGCTAATTTTTAGAGTTCCTCCATTTGTATTTCTTCTTCGTGTCTCACTAGAGCTACGTTGAAACAACACTGCCCCCCTCAGGGTATCCAGTGGTAATGCTCCGTTTGGTCCGTATCCGTATAGCAGAGCACGGACAGAAGGCTCCGTATCTGTTGAGCATAAATGGGCCTTTAGGTATTAAAACTTGAGTAAAAACAGCTTTAGTTAAAAACCTGCTTCATTTAAATGTTAATAAAATATTTTCAGTATTTTTAATGTGAACAAAACTTCAAAATTCTCCAAATATTTTGTGCTTTGATTTGATTCATGATGTACTACAGCAGAGAGAGAGTGAGCAGTAATTAGCTAACCAGTGTCAAAATGCTAATGTTAGCTTGACTTTAAGGTTGCTGTTCAGCCAAAAAGCAGTGATACCAATGTGATTTAATTTTTCTCGTGAACTGAATATATATTTTTTTATCATGTCTAATAATAAGAATAAAAATGGTTTGTTTCTTTGGTCTCAGAAATCTTCGACTCGTTGTGCAGACTCGGAGGTAATGTTCTCGTTTCCTGATGACAAACGGCGGATTACGGGATAATAAGATCATCATTAATTGTGGTCTCATTCCTCAGGCGTCTCTTTGTCTTCTGTAAACTTTCAGTAAACACGCCGTCGTCTTTTAGCGCCCTGAGACAACAGAGGTGGCTTTAGCTGCAGGCACTCCAGACTCTGCTTCCATATTCATGACCATCTGGGCCCCACCCTGCACAGGGTGCTCCTGCTGCTTCACTGTTTATTCAGATGACACTCGGGTGTCAGGGACCATTACATAAAAAGGTGGGAAGCACTGGAGTAGTCAAGGTGACGGCATGGGCTCTTTACTCGTTCCTGAATGACATCCTGCAGCCGACGGCGCCGACGCCTCCCAACAGGTCAATGATCTGAACAGATTGCGCTAACATAATCCTGCGCCGCACAGACAAATAGATGCCCGTTCTTTAGCACAGACGCAGACCGAGAGCGGCTGCAGGGCCAACCCTCCGTCACACCTCTCCTCTCCCCCAGATGGGCCCCGGTCTACCGGGGAGGACTCAGGCGATAGTGTGATGAAACCCCCCTGTGATGCTTTGGCCTGACAGCGGCTCCACCCAGCGCTGCCGCACAGCTGGAAAAGTCAAGCTGAGGGTCAGCAGAGAGGGCGCCCGGCTGGGAGAGAAGGTCAGCTAACAGCCAGAAACCTTCCTTTTGTTCTTGTGTTTGTTCAGAGGAGGATGAGCTGCTTCATGTGTGAGAGCATTTCCACACCTTTGAAACCCTGAACCGTAAAAAGGATGAGACTCCTCTGACCCGCCGGGAATCCAGCAGACTGATGTAAAAACCCAAAGAGGAGCATTAACGTGACGTTAGCTGGAGTTATAAATAAAAGGAACAAACACAGGAAAGTTTTCTGGTGACTTCTTGCACTTTCAGAACAACTTCAATCCTCCTTTGAAAGGAATCAGGAAGCCTCTGGCACTCGAGCGTGGAGCGCAAAAATGAGATCTCACAGCAGAAAACAGCAGAGCTTACAGAGCTTTGTTAAAATATTCACCCTGTCAGGCGTCTCCACATGATAAAGATTCACAACCCAAAACAGCACAGGACTCATTGGCAAACAACACCTAATGTACTGTGTTCATATTGCAAAGCATCATAACGTGATGTGCTGAAACAACATGTAGTTGCATCACGCTGTAACTACATGTAACATGTTTTGTAACATCATGTGACAGAAAAGAACATCCATCGATCCCTCCCTCCAGCCAATCACAGGGCTGACACACGGAGACAGACAACCTGTCACACCTACAGGCAATTTCAAACCACCAGTTCACCTAATGAGCATGTTTTTGGTCTGTTGGAGGAAGCCGGCAGCCCCGAACAGAACATACGGTTTCATAATGTAACACATAATAAAAACATCTAACTTTAAACACGTTGTTTTGTAACGTGTTGCATCGTAACGTAAAGTAACTTCACATAATATATTTGGTAAAATATTTCATCCAAACTTAACGTTAGGTGACAGAACAGATTGTTTCATATTATCAAATCTTAGTGTAACATGTTCTTTCTTAATGTATCGAATCATAACGTAACATTGTTTTGTTATGTATTGCATCATAACGTAACTTAATATTATTTCGTAATGTACCAATCATAATGAAACTTAACATATTGTTTCGTAGTGCAACGATCATAACATAACTGAATATTGTTTGGTATTGTAACGATCATAACGCAACTTAACATTTTGTTTCATAATGTATTGCATCATAACATAACATCGTTTCGTAATGTAAGTCATTATAACACAACCATAACATTGTTTCGTAATGTAACGCTTATAACGTAACTTAATATTGTTTTGTATTGTAACGATCGTAACGTAACTTAACATTTTGTTTCATAATGTGTTGCATCATAACGTAACTTAATACTATTTCGTAATGTAACAATCATAATGAAACTTAACATATTGTTTCGTAGTGTAACGATCATAATATAACTTAACATATTGTTTCGTAATGTAAGTCTTTAAAACGTAACCATAACATTGTTTCGTAATGTAATGCTTATAATGTAACTTAAAATTTTGTTTCATAATGTATCGCATCATAACATAACTTAACATCGTTTCGTAATGTATTGCAGCATAAGTAACTTAATATTGTATCGTATTGGAACGATCATAACATAGCTTAACATTGTTTCGTAATGTAAGTCATTATAACGCAACCATAACATTGTTTAGTAATGTAACGCTTATAACATAACTTAATATTATTTCGTAATGTAACAATCATAATGAAATTTAACATACTGTTTCGTAGTGTGACGATCATAACGTAACTTAACATTGTTTTATAATGTAAGTCATTATAACGTAACCGTAACATTGTCTAGTAAAGTAAAGCATTATAACGTAACTTAACATTGTTTCGTATTGTAACGATCATAACGTAACTTAACATCTTTTCGTAATGTATTGCGGCATAAGTAACTTAACATTGTTTTGTTATGTATTGCATCATAATCTAACTTAATATTGTTTCGTATTGTAACGATCATAATGTAACTTAAGATTTTTTTTCATAATGTATTGCATTTTAACATAACTAACATTGTTTCATAACAATCATTACGTAACCATAACATTGTTTCATAATGTAAGTCATTATAACGTAACCATAACATTGTTTCGTAATGTAACACATTATAACGTAACTTAATATTGTTTCGTATTGTAACAATCATAACGTAACTTAACATCTTTTCGTAATGTATTGCAGCATAAGTAACTTAACATTGTTTTGTTATGTATTGCATCATAATCTAACTTAATATTGTTTCGTATTGTAACGATCATAATGTAACTTAAGATTTTTTTTCATAATGTATTGCATTTTAACATAACTAACATTGTTTCGTAACAATCATTACGTAACTTAACATTGTTTCATAATGTAACGCATTATAATGTTACTTAACATTGTTTCGTAATGTTACAATCATTAAGTAACTTAATATTGTTTCGCAGTGTAACGATCATAACATAACTTAACATTTTTTCGTAATGTAAGTCATTATAACGTAACCATAACATTGTTTCGTAATGTAACGCTTATAACGTAACTTAAAATTGTTTCATAATGTAACGCAATATAACGTTACTTAATTTTGTTTTGTATTGTAACGATAATTACGTAACTTTAAATGTTGTTTCGTAATGTAACAATCATAACATAACTTAACATTGTTTCGTAATGCAAGTCATTATAACGTAACCATAACATTGTTTCGTAATGTAACGCTTATAACATAACTTAACATTTTGTTTCATAATGTATCGTATCATAACATAACTTAACATCGTTTCGTAATGTATTGCATCATAACGTAACTTAGAATTGTTTCGTAATGTAACGCAAAATAACGTTACTTAATTTTTTTTTGTATTGTAACGATCATTACGTAACTTTAAATGTTGTTTCATAATGTAACGCTTATAACGTAACTTAACATTTTGTTTCATAATGTAACAATCTAACATAACTTTAAATGTTGTTTCGTAATGTAACGATCATAACATATAGTTTTGTAATGTTTGGCATCATAGCGTGATGTAATGTAGCATACAGTGCTGAATGGCAGTGTAATGTAACATCATGTTGTCCTGATGGTAACTCAGTGAAGATTTCTTACTGTATCTTCTGTGTCTGTATTTTTCATCACATCAGCTCACTGTCTCTTAGTGTTTCTTGTTCTGTAGTTTGGTTCCACATGTGAACCTGATAAAATCCATGTGCGTTCTTAATCCTAACATGTCAACATGTGGAAAAGCTGTAAGCGGGTGAATGTTTAAAGCAGGCTCTGTAAGGTTGGTATATCTGTGTCTGTTCTACTGTTAAACTCGTCTCCATGTTTCTGCATCCTTCATGGTTTCTGTTTTGTTTCTGATAACTCTAAAAAACACTTTTATCATCAAACGTCGACACTGCAGAGAAAAGTTTGAGTGACAGAGAAGATAAAGATCCCTGGAGGGAGGAGAGGGAGGGAGGACAAACAGGTTTTGCTTTGGTCTGTACCTTGAATGTGATGAGATCTCACTCAGGTCCCCGATGCTTCCCTCAGTCACATGACTGGACATAATGGCGGCAGCGTATCCCTGCGGCAGATACAGTTTCCCATGATCCTCCTCTGACACCCCATCCTCGTGGTGCTCCCAGGGGTGCCCCTGCTCCCCCACCCGGCCCTGCAGCAGCACCCGGGCCCCGGGGGCCACGCAGGGATTAGTGTCGATGCCGCTGTCCGTGGACGCCCCTTTGATGTACGTGAGGCCCAGGATCTCCGGGTCCATCAGGTCGCCGGAGCCAAAGTGCTTATCGTCGCTGTTGCTGGAGGCGTTGCTGGAGAGGGTGTTGCTACTTGAGTGGCTCGAGTTTTTATCGCCCGTCTGTCGGAGAGAGAGAGAGAGAGAGAGAGAGAGAGAGAGAGAGATGAGGAGATGGAAATACAGTGACTCACACGAGGTCAAACAGCAGGTGCAAATTATTTTTACGGTCGTCTTAACGAGACGGAGGGGAGAGAGTTTACCCATCGGGCTGCAAAAGCACTTTTCCTACGTCTCTGTTTTCTCAGGGGCCACGATCGGGAACTTTCAGGGTTTCTTTCAGGAGGTTGTTACATTAGACTGTTTGTAAAACTGATCAGGAATCAGCCTTACGCAGAGGTCCAGAGTACTTGACACACTGCTCCTTTAATTCTTCTAATCAAAGTTAATTTATCAGACGTCTAAACATCATCGATGATTCATTTTCTGTCTGTTTGAGGCGGATTTAGGTTTTTTAAGAAACCATTAACTACTGTTGGGACTAAAAACAATCTTGGATTGATGGAGATAAATTAGTGCGAGTTATGAAACAGAATTATTTAACACTGGCGCCTTTATGGGACCTAAAAATCCAATAAACCGTCAGTGAGAAGATCATCTCTTCATCATATCAGCTGGCATCCGTGATTGGCTGATCGCTCTTTCAGAGGCGGGGCTTGTGTTAAAATCATAGTCTGTATAAAATGTGGATCTGTGACATCACCTATAGCTGTTTGGAAACCTCTTGTGGATAGATGTCATATTACTAAAACTGAAAATTACACAAAGATGTTTTCTTTTCTTCGAGGTTGGAAACTCTAACCTAAGATCTCAGGACTGCGACCTGTCACGTTCCCTTCTTCACGCCGAGCCTCACACGCCGAAGCCTCTCAGATTATCTCATCACAAACATCCTCTCTGATTTAGAAAACAAGCTCTGTGCATCAGGGAGAAGAATACCAAAGGGATGCTTTAAATATTTTATCCTCTGACACGCTTTAAAAGCTCTGAAAGAAGTCGTTAGCTGTATTTGCCAGCCTCCAGCGTCACAGGAGGAATGAAAGAGGGAAGGAGAGATTGTGCGTTTGCAGAAGAAGAAGAAGAAAGTACAAGAGGGTGGATAAAGAGAGCGAGAGAGAGAGAGAGTGGGAGAGCTTGATCACTTAATATATTCAACCTTCTAGGAAAGTGTGTCCTAGAAAAGTGAGAGACTACGGGAAGCTGTGATGAGATGAGGCGCACATTAGCATGCTGATGAAGGCGAAGTGATGAGAGTCTGCAGGCAACGACGGGAGCTTTAATACTCTGGATGAACTGCTGGTGGAGGCAAAGCCCCAAAACAAGGGCGATCTGACCCGAGTGATTCAGCACCGAGGAGGGTAAACCTCCGCCTGCACGCTGCAGAGCTGCACTCCTCACAGAGCTGCAGCTGCAGTGCCCTTCAAACAAGCTGACGGTGAATTTCAAACACCCCCGTGTGAAGTCACAGAAAGCTCCTCAAACTGGGATTAAAATGGGTCAGGTTTTTACCCTGGACAGCTTGTTGGGCGAGTCTTTCCCTCCTTCTCTCTGCTTCAGAGGGTTCAGGATCTTGGTGGAAGGGATGTGCCACTTCGCCTCTGCGGAGGGGAAAAGCTTTCAGTTAGGATCAGACCGAAAATTCATGTATTCATTCAAAGATCAGATGAGTTCACTGTATGCAACAAAAAAACCCACAACAGTAAACAGTTAATGCATGAGTTCAGGAAGGATAATGTATAGTGAGCAGGTTGTTATGTTGGATTAGGATCCTTTAAGGTTGTGGAGGACACGGTTCATCCTATTTAAAGACAGGGTTGTTTGTTTTTATCCACTTTCTGAGAGACCAAAGTGTCGACTTCAACAAACCAACAGTTCAGATCAGATTATTGATTCCAATCTCTGTTATAAATGACAAAAAACAACAACAATGAGCATAAGCTAGACCCTTCTTTGCTTATATTACTGATTAAAGAGAGGGTATTGTGCTATTTTTCTGTCTTTGTTTTGGCCTCTCTGGTGCCCCCAGAGTATCTTTACATGATTTACAACTTTAAAAAAAAATCCCATTTTTCTCTCGCTGGTGTTTTTGAACACCCATATTTCAGCCTCTGTCTGAAACACTTTGTTTTATGTGCTGTCTCTTTAAGGCTCCCACCCCACAAACCCCCTTTCCTCTGTTTGGCCAGCCCTCTGGAGGCCTGTCTGGGGCTGAGGACATCCAGTGTTGGTACTTTATATACCTGATAACAGTATGACAGATGCAGCATACCCTCTCTTTAATCACTCTTTCATCATACATTATCCCACTTATTTCTCACCTTCTAACAGAAAACTGTGGAAGTTCGCTCTACATATTGTTTAAAAGATGATTTATTTACACAGCCTCAGAAACGGTCCCTGTGATTTTTATAGTTAAGGCCGCTCTGAAAGACGAGATCAAAAAGCCACACGAGATTTCGCTGAGATCAACATGAGATTTGCTCAAACTGTGACATCACCAGTTGGTAGTAACTGCATATTCTTATCAGCCTACTTATCGGGAAAAGGCGACATCGAACTGCAGACACGGAGACCAAATCATTGAACTGATTTAAAGTATTTTGAAGTAATCGGTATTATCCGTTAGCATAGCTTCGTCAAGCTATGCTAGCATAATCAATGTCAGTTTTCCCATTATAAATAAAGCTTTTTTAATTGTGTTGAAATTTAACCCTCATAATAGAATTCATTATGCACAGTTTATTAAGGTTGCCATGGTAACGACTGTATCTGTTTCGTGTCCGTTTTCAGTGACACCTGTGGCCAGAACCGGTACTGCTCTTTACGGGATAAAAACGGAGAGCAGATCATCTTTTAACACGACTTTGATGACTTTAAATCATTATGAACGGGAAAATATATAAAAGCGAGACGATCTTAAGGTTTGATTTGAGATCTCCCAAGACTCAGACTCACCTGCAGACCTGGTCCTCTCTAAGGTCGGCTCCCTCTCTCTGTGGATCTCCCCGTCTCCCCCCTGCATGTCCCCCGCCCGCTCATGGAGGATTGGAGAGGGACACCTGAGGAGGAAAGGAGGATGAGTTGGAGGTCGGATCACTCAGGCTTATAACGGAACAGAGAACGACTTGAGACCTCCTTTGGCATGCTGCGTTCTCCTGCTCCTGACAAAGAGCAGCCTTTTTCCCACCGTGGGTCTTAATTAAAGCGTAAAGACTCATTAAAGGTCAGAGCAGAGGAGCAGAGGAGCAGAGGCCGCGGCGTCTCCGCCTGCAGATCGATCTGCGCGTCTGTTGATCTGCGGGCAGAGTTTCTGTAGCTGCTGAAGGAAAATTTTACAATCCTCTCTCTCCTTCTGCTCGTTTCTGGATTTGTTGTTTTGTCTGAAATCTTCTTTTTTTTTTAATTGCTTTCTCCAAAATGACAGCGCGGTTTTCTAAAGTGGCACTTCAGTCGATGCTGGAGATACTAAAGGACAAGAAAGAATACTTTATAATCACCTCTGATTATATTTAAGTGCTCATTTTGGTGCAGGAAAAAGGAAAGTGTCGCTAAAGTGATAAAAAACAAAATGACTGTACTTTGCTTCAACTTTTTATAGTTGGGAAACTGAATTGCCGGCTTTACAAAGTGCCCGTTTATGTATGATTTGGAGGGAATGAATAGAAACTTAAATAATGCACATAAAATAAAAAAAAAAAAAAAGTCTCTTGCATGAAACTCATCATCCTCCATCATCTGGCCTCCTAAGCTCTGGATGTGATATCAGACTGCAGCACATTGTTCAGAGACCTGTCTCTGAAAAAAAGGGGCCAAAAAGTGCCCTGATTTGGTCATTTCATGTGGAAAAATTGCCGTCATTTTGCAAAATTGCATGTTCTCAGAAAATAGAGCAGGGACTGATTGAAGCTGCAGGGAGGAAAAAAAAAAACCTGGAGGGAGTCTGTTAAAAAGAAGAACACAGCCGTGTATCGTACCCGTCGTATCCAGGCTGCTGGGACCAGGTGCCGCTGCCGCAGGGACCCGGATCACTGGAGGAGGACTGGTTACTGGGCGAGCTGCGGTAGTGCTGGTCTCCTTTGTTACACGTAGTGATCTGAGGGTTCTCCATGTCCTGCATCGTCCTGCGGACACAGAGGGAGGGAAAATCTGTGAGGTTGGGTAATTTCAGGATGAGACTTCAGGCAGCTTGATCGATCCTGATCCTGGTGGTGGTTCCAACCAGATCAAAGCCCTTAAAGTCAGGGTTGGTGATCAGATTCAGACTTTGTGTTATCTGGGTTAAAATGATCTTTATGTCTATGATGTGTTCTTAAAACAGAGTGAAAAATATCTGCTGTCTACAGCAGGAGGAAACCTGGAAAATACCAACCAATCCCAGCGATTAGGATCCAATTTATTAAACCAATCAGATCCTGTCCTGATGTTCTGCCCGCCTCCTACATGTACATTTCTCCGGCGTGCTCTAGCCCTGATTTAACTAACTGATTTAACCAAGAGGATCAAAGTACGCTGGCAGAAAAACTTCCTATACCCTGATTACTGCTAACGTAGAGCAAACAGAAACCATGAGCTGAGGACCGGTTTGAGTCTGAGGTTTGGATCAGTCTCCATCATATGATCCAGAATCAGCAGCGCTCGTGCATGTGCACGATTTTGTTGTCAACAAGTTTCCGTTGATTTAGCGCTCAAATGCTAACAGTCCACCGACTGTTGGTGACAAAACAACACGTAAACACACAAGACAGTGCGACAGCTGCTAGAAGCAGCTTCATAAAGTCACACGAGATTTCAGTGAGATCGGCGTGGGATTTGCTTAAATTACGACGAAAATCTCTTTTTTAAAAAAGGAACTTTTGTCATTTTAAAAAGAGAAATATGTTTTTGTTGAATGGAAACGCTAACAAGCCGTTTTACGCCCATAGTTTTCCCCCCGTCCTCCTTCTGTTTTCAACGCTATGGAGGGGATCCAGGAGGTTGATGTGGCGGTGTGTGTGGATCCGGCTGCATCCGTCCGGCACCTCGTCGCGTTTTTCTTTTCAGTTTGAAAAGTTTGTTCCTCGTGGCGGTGAACTCTAACTTCGGTATTTTCTCGTGGACAGAATGTGGATTCATGGATGATGATTTAACGGATCTTCTCGGATTACAGAAAGTGAGGAGGAGGAGAATGACCGACCATGACTTCCTGACAGACTGACGAACAGCTGACGTTTTATTCTGATTGACAGGTTGCTCATCAGCTGTGAGTACGCTCGTTTTCTGTTTGGTTTGTCTGTTTTTTTTTACCCTCTTTCTATCTCCTTCCTGTTCTCCAACTTTAAACTGAACATGAGACTGAACGTTGTAGGAGAACTGAAGTGTTTTGAATTAAGTAAAAAAAAACAAAACAAAACAGAGATTGAACTGAACTTTTCTGAAAGAACCTGATAAAAGATATGATGGTGTTTTGTTTTCTTTTTCTTCCTTCTGATCAGGATTTTTCCGTTTGATTGACAGTCCTGTGGGTTGATGTCGTGTGGGAGCGGGTTTATTATTATTATTTGATAACGAAACAGAACACGAGGTTTTTCTTTGTATTCTTCATTCCTTCTGTTTATGAAAAGGTTGCAGGTTTAATACTTGTTCACCTTGTGTGTTGGTTCAGTTTTTAAAGAGGAAGAAACCGTCACAAAACGGTGAAGTGAAAATCAGCTGTGAGGGGGGGGGGGGGGGGGGGGGGCATAAAACAGGGGTATAAGGAGAGTTCCGGAAAGCTGCAGCTTCAAGGGCACTCATGAACTGAGCTGAGCTCTGAGGCACCCTTGAAGTTTCTTAAAGAGACAGTAACTGAAATGAAGTATTAAAGAGTTTTTAAAGAGAGCCGCCTGCGAGTCATGAGTTTATTATTTGTACTGAATTTTCTTTAACATCCTCCCGTCCGGGGACCACAGATGAAAATTAGCTTTAAAGCTAACTCGACAGTTTGTTTGTTTTGCACGGTCCCTGTCAAATAAACTAATAAATAAAACAATAAACAAATATATATATATATATATATATATATATATATATATATATATATATATATATATATATATATATATATATATATATACTGTCATTATTATGTCATATAGTCATATATATATATATATATATATATATATATATATATATATATATATATATATATACTGTCATTATTATGTCATATAGTCATATATATATATATATATATATATATATATATATATATATATATATATATATATATATATATATACTGTCATTATTATGTCATATAGTCATATATATATATATATATATATATATATATATATATATATATATATATATATATATATATATATATATACTGTCATTATTATGTCATATATATATATATATATATATATATATATATATATATATATATATATATATATATATATATATATATATATATATATATACTGTCATTATTATGTCATATAGTCATATAGTCATATATATATATATATATATATATATATATATATATTTTTTTTTTTTTTTTTTTGAACATTTTCATTCAGCTTTGCATATTTGTACATACAAACCTCATTTGCTGAAATACATCCAAAGTTTTTCAAAAACTATTTACATTTCGGCAAATGTATAAAACTTTAACAGGTCAAAATATATATTTATGTGTAAAAGTGGAAAAATAAATATATAAATAAAAGATCATGGAAGCATCTTCACCCACATAAAGAGGATTTCATTTATACAGTTGCATCCTCTTCATCCAAATACCTAACATATCTGTTTTCTGCACGTAGACAGTTCATAAACCATAATAAAGAGAATACATCTGTAAATATTTATACACACCCACACATACAAATTAACACATATACATATATATTCTCACATTTTTCAGTTACAAGGTGTGAAACAGTCTGTTGACTCACAGGTAAAGCAACATAAGAATTAACAGGAGCCCATAGAGTCTCAAACAGTTTTAGGTGAAGTTTGTCAGTGATCTTTTCCATCAGGTAAACTTTTTTCAATCTTTCCTTTTCTTTATTGATTGTACCTTGTGGAATTAAACCGAAGACCAAAAATGGTGCAGTTAAAGGTAAATTTAATCCGAGAACAGTTTTAATTTCTGACTGAATCCCTTCCCAAAATGGTTTTAGTTTAGGACAGTCCCAAACAAATATCATTTTTGATCTCCGGGGCGGCTGTGGTTCAGTGGTAGAGTTGTCGCCCCACAATCAGAAGGTTGTGGGTTCGATTCCAGCTCCTGCAGTCACATGCCGAAGTGTCCTTGAGCAAGACACTGAACCCCAAGTTGCTCCCACTGTTGTTCAATGGTGTATGAATGTCGTGTGAATTATCTTAAGTCGGCCATCTGTGTGAATGTGGTGTGATTGGGTGAATGAGGCTAGCAGTGGTAAAGCGCTTTGAGTAGTCGGTAAGACTAGAAAAGCGTCCATTGGTCCATTTACCATTTATCATGTAAATCTTCAAAGCAGCGATCTCAGTTTAAAGTCTACATGTCAGTCCGGGGACAGAAACGGGTCCAGTTCTGAGGTGATCTTTCATCCTAATCCAGACCTGATGTCTGACTCTTGAAGCTAAAAGTCGATAAAGAGAATTTAAACCTTTCCAGCTCCTCTGCCGTTAATGACCATGTGATTGGCTGACACTGGTGGATGGCCTCTTGCTCCGTGGATATTCTGTGAGAAAACGTCGGAGCTGTCAGAGAGGGAGAGGGTGTCTTGTTCTCCGAAGACAAACAGAAACACAGATTAGTTCTGGTCATGAGTCTGGGGGAGTTATCCAGATGGTGACGCTCAGCGTGGATGTAGGCAGAGAGAGACGGAGCTCTGGCTCCGGAGAGGAAGCTTCAGATTTCTGATCTGAAACAAATGGTTCTCATTGAAACTAACTATGGACACAGTTTGTTTTTTTGTTTTTTTTTGCATTTAGTCAGAAACAACAAAAGAAAATAAAAGATTTTTATCTGCAGTTTTCTGCATTTTAGTTTGAGTGCTTGTTTCTAACTGAGCGACTGTTTGAGCCACAAAGTGCTGAAAAATCTGATCGTCTATGAACAACTCTGTTCGAGGAGGTTCCCACCCTTCCACGTGCTCATGTGGAATGCCAAAAGAGAACACCTCCACCTGGGCCACCGGCTCGAGGGCTAAACCTCATGAGGCGCGCGACCTAACCAACCATAACAAATTTGTCCTTTTAAAGACCACCAACTTGTGATGTCACAGTTTGGGCAAATCTCATGCTCATCTCCCCGAAATCAAAATTCAAAAAAATTTAAATTCTTTTTTTTTTCCACTGCCTTCAATTTTTGTTCTTCTTTTGCGTCTGAAATTGTCCGTGAATTGTTTTGGAGATGGCGTTTCTGAGTTGTCATCTATGAGCAACGGTGTGAAGTTTCTGTCTTTAAGTTTACTGTTTTTCATTTTCATTCATTTTAGAGCACATGTGTCAAACTCAAGGCCCGCGGGCCAAATATGGCCCGCCACGTAATTTTATGTGGCCCGTGAGAGCTTAAAAGTTTCGAGTGTTTAAAAATCAATAGGTCAAAAGTGTGCTTTGACCAAAAACTACATTTCCCACAATGCCTGTCGACTATGATACCCGCGATTTGACGGCTCACCGCCACTACACAGCAGTGTTTCTACATCAATGCCAACGAGTGGAATTGAGAAATAAATAATGATCCCAAAATGTCCAAGAAGAGAAAAGTTGATAAAGATGGAAGACTGTTTCAAGAAAGATGGGAAGGCCAATACAAGGAGAAAGACCGGTATGTCTTTTGTGTTACGAGGCGTTGTCTGTTGTCAAAGAGTACAATCTGCGGCGGCATTTTGACACCAAACACGGAGCTAAGTACGCAAAGCTAGCCTTCAAGAAAAGCAACAAATTGCCCAAGAATTAAAAGGCAAACTGTGGTTGCAGCAGAGCGTGTTTTCGAAAGCCACAGCCCAAAATAAGGAGTATTACGTTTATTTCACATTACATTCGATTACATTTACTCACATTTATAAGTTACATCTGGCCCTTTGAGGACAGCCATTAGGCTGATGTGGCCCTCGGTGAAAATGAGTTTGACACCCCTGTTTTAGAGCAACTGAAACAAATACTTAAAGTTCGGATAATGAGAAACAATTCAGATGATCTGTGAGTGAAAAAAACTGTTTTATCGTTTTCAGCTGCTTCTGTAAATCCGTCAGTATCTCTCTTGGGTTTTGATGTCAGTTTGGACTCTGAGGAAACACGACGAGCACGAGTTGACCGAGTGGTTCACTGACTGATTGTGTTTAATAAGTCTTCAACCTCCGCTGATCCTGAGACGTGAGGCTCCTTTGCGTACTTTACTCAGTCAAAGGAAAATAATCTGGTGGACTACCGTCTGGAGGGAAAATAAACACTGGATCTGAGTCCAGTCTGCTGCCCTGAGGCCTTCCTTTAACCAACACACAGGAAGGTCTTGTTACCGTACAGAAATCACAGCAGGGATGGTTTTTACATTACGTCTCTTTAGCTGCATTTAGGTTCAAACTTTCATTTTCTGTGGTGGACTGATCATGTGACCAGGGAGTGTGATTTTCTCCGTCTTTAAAGGTTCGAACCTGAACGACAACAGACGCATTGAGAACACTCGGATATCAGAAAGTGCTCCTGTGGGGACATTTGGTTTAATAACCGCAGTAGAAAGTCCATTTAGAAGGTGAAAAACTCCTGGCACTGACGTTTCGTCTTGGTCGTCAGGTTTCTTTGTCTGGACCTCCATGGGAAACTCACTAAGCTGTCAGTAACTCCGTCTTTGCACACTTCATCCAGCTCTCTGGCCTGATCTCCACATTTCCTCCCAGCTGAAGCCTTCGTCTCTCCTGCCGCGGTCCGGGCACTTAAATGTGAAACGGCAGCAGCTGCTTTTTGTTCCCCTCCGCTGACACGATGTAAAGATCCAGGGAGGGGAGGGGGCGCGGGGGTATCGAACACCATTTTTCTGTCTGCGTTGCAATAACAGTGAAGGCTGCAGAGCTTAGCAGCCGGTTTCAGTTGGCTGCAGAGGAGGTGTCAGATTTTATGGTGCCAAGTCTGGATTCAGCTGGATGATGATGCTTTATCTGAGCTATTGTCAGACGTCCACGCACAGCCTGTCGGATGAACTCCGGTACCCTTCACCGACAACACCTGTCACCTCCAAATCTGTTCTGCAGGGTCTGAGCTGAGGGTCACTACACCGAAATACTCTCCAGAAAGTGGACCACGCCACAGCCTCTTTAGTTCCTGAGTGAAGTTTAACCTTTAATATTTTTTGATCAAGTGTGAATTTGATTTTGCTGTTTTTGTTCATAACACATTTCGATAAGGGACCAGTACAGAGTACGGTACTGGATCAAATCCTTCTTAGGGATGGGAACTGACAACCAGAATGAGAACCAGTTCCAGCTAGCTGAGCCAATCAATGTAGTTTCTCATTATGCTAAACAGCTCCCTCCATGATGCCTTCATCGCTTCATCGCACACAAAGCAGTGATGTCACACATCGCTAAAGGAAGTCAGGACATGTTAGCATCATTTCCACCACGCAGTTGAGTTCAGTTCGTCTTGTTTTTGTGGCGTTTCTTTTGACAAAACCAGGACAGGTCCCAAATTACCAACCCGTACCGTCCCACTTTTGGGTCCTCTTCTGTTGGGGTGCCAGACAAGCTGATTGGACCCCAAAAGGTGGAGCTAGAACCACTGCAGTCTGTTGATTGGTCGAGAGAATCATGACTTCCTGTGTCACAGTTGTTTTTCTGGCTGTATCTCTCCTGGTGCGACTGTGGCTCAGTGGTAGAGTTGTCGTCTCTTAATCGGAAGGTCGAGGGTTCGATTCCCAGCTCCTGCAGTCACATGTCGAAGTGTCCTTGAGCAAGACACTGAACCCCCCCAAAAAATTGCTCCCACTGTTGTTCAGTGGTGTGTGTGGCTTGTACGTCGATTTGGAAAAAAGTGTCTGCTAAATGAAATTGTAGAATTGTAGCCTTCTCTAAAACAAAGCTTGATAGCGCTTTGTAACAAAGAGCCACATGCCGATCACAAAGAGGACGAACTGCTGGATGTCTTCCATCGTTGCTCTTTGTTTAATGTGTCGTGTTTTTCTTCTTCGTTGGATTTATTAGAGGGATACACTGCGTGGCTCTGCTATGCCATCGTAGCTGACGCGGCTATCAGCATCTGGCTTACACGCCGCCTCTCAAGAAGGACATGTTTGGCCATGGAAGCACAAACAGGATCAGGCTTTACTGATCTGACCCGTACCAAACTGTACTGATCCAAACTGGACCGCTTGGTGGAAAGTGGCATTTTGGAATACTCTGGAGCGACTTTAGACAACATTTTGAAATACGTCCCTAAAGGGGGAAACACACTTAACCATTATCAGGCTGTTTTTGCTCCAATTTAATCCTTCCTGACTAAGGACGGACAATGTCCGATTATCTTAAATCTTATAAGATTATCCTATCAGGACTGAGGTGTGTTCAGAGTGAATTTGTCCTGATAATTAGCTGTGAAACAGGTCGTGGTCGACAATCGTAAATATTAAAACTTGTTCAATACGAGTCATGATGTCATGAATCGTGACGTAGAATGGAACGTAGCCAATCAGGAAGCGAGCTGACGTAAACAAATCAAGCATGGCTGACCTGACACGGAAAGTTTGGTGGACCTCAGAAATGGAGGACCAACTGGTTGAGCTGTGGGAGACCTGAGAATGTCTTTACAACGTCTCTGTACCACAACCAAAACGCAAAGACGAGCGTTGGCAAGAAATTGCCAGTGCCATGAAGTAAGCTAATTTGTAGCTCGCTGCTAATCTTGTTCCAGCTGGTGTTGAATCAGTGACAGCTTTAACCTGTTAGCAGTGATGGTTAACCTGTTAACCTGTTAACCATCACTGCTTTGAACAGTAGAACACACTGCATGTTCCCTGGATTTATAGTCATAATGGGTGGGGATCAGGAGTGTGTGTGTGTGTGTGATAAATTTAATCATTAAAACCACTTTGGTTGGGAAGCGTTCGGAATTCTTCTCTGTATCTTCGAGGCCGTTCTGAACACTTTTCTCCATCTTTTAAGGTATTCTGAGCAATTTTCCATCTTCAAGCTTTCTTCTATTTTAACCCTGAAGGACGAAATTCTTGGTCGTGATTGGTTGGACATTGTGACGGCTGTTGTTCCTAAAGTCTGAACTGAGCTGGAAAGTAAAGCTTGTTGGTATTCTGCTCCTGTTGCTCTGGAAAAACCCACAGACTGATTCTAAATAATCAAACTTCATTTAGCTTTCTGTTTGCTGACGCTTTGATCGACTCGTGGAACTTTTGGAGATCTCAGAGGGAGTGACCCTGAAAAAAAATGAACGTTTGGTTAAAATAAAACATGTCCTCTCTTAAATAATCTGAGCTTTGAAGACACGGCTGCAGAAACGATAACTGTGCTTCCAGATTAAAGGAGAGGCGCAGCAGTGTGACTTCATTTAATATTTAAATCTGTGACACGCTGACAGGATCAGTCAGGGTGTGATGTTAATTAAAGATCTGTGCGCTCAACTTCAAAGAAAGGTGCGCTGTTAATATTTAGTCTCTTATTTTTAGCTTCGCGGTCTCTGAGCTGATCTTATTACGTGTTGGCGTGATTCTTAGCGGCGCCGGTGAGTGTGCTGAAGGCCTGCAGAGACAGATTTATCAGAGGGAGCCGGTGACTCAGGATGGGATTCGTCAGGTCTCCCAGGGGTGAAGGGGGTAAAGGATAAGGCAGTTAGCGTGTTAGCTTGTTAGCTTCGCCACGACTTAAACTCAGCATTTTGTTGCCTTAAGAGGGAAATCTGTTGTTTGTGCTCGATTTCAAGTAAAACAAGACGAGCGTTGGAAGGAAGCTGCACGTCTCTTGGTCTTATTATGAAGCACCTTGCAGCTGCTGAAGCTTCTTTGTTTTGGAATGTCTACTCCAGCCCGCACACCTGCTCGCTTTTGTTCTACATGTCCTCACAACATGCAATAAAAAAATAATAAGCAGCCTCTGCTTGTCTCCAACATGTCAGTGTATAATATTCTCCTCCTCTCTCCTTTTTCCTCCCCCCTCCCCCCTCCTCCAGCTCCCTCTGGAGTGCTTCATATCGCGGTCCAGGGAAGAGCACTCTCTTTGTTTCTGCAGTAATTGGATGAGATGAGCTGAGCTGTGTCGGTGTCCCCGTCACCTCCTCCTCAGCAGGAGAAGAGGGGAGGAGAGGGGAGAGCTGGACTGCTAGGCAGAGGAGGCGGCCATTATCCCGGTACAGTCAGAGCAGGAGACACCAGGGGGGGTCAGTGTGACACACTGCAAAGGTTATCATGACTGCAGGGTTTCATTAGGACGAACAAATCAAGGATTTACACGGCTGGATGGAGACGGCGTGCAGGACTGGAAAAAGGGCCCGACTGCGGTCGTATCATCTGAGGAGAGATGAAAGCACTGAAACGCTCCGTTTATACGGATGCAAATAACCGAGCACAATAACATCCTCAGAGAGAGTAACAAACAGATCGCTCTGAATGAGAGAGGCCCAAGGTTCAAAGATCTCATCTCAAAGGAGCGCTTCTTCTGAGCGCGGGGATGTTTGATCGCCGGCGTCGCTCCGCCCGGGCTTCGTTATTAAAAAAAACATCCGAAATCGCAACTCATAAAAATGTCTTGATGTTGCCGTTTAAAGCTCGTTTCTGTCAGGGTGATAAAAAACAAGAGGGAGACACGGCCTCATCACATGAAAGCTCAAATGATCTGAAATAATGAGACAGAAACATCACGGTTAGGAGAGAACGAGAGGACGTTTCACCCACACTGGAGCTCAGAACATGATTCACATTTCTGACCTCATAACTGTGACTTTTGATCCTGTTAATCTGACTTATTTTCTCTTTTTTTCTCATTATTTTGACCTTTTATTTCATAATAATGAACTTTTCTCAGAATTTTAAGCTCTCATCTTAGTATTTTGACTTTCTAACTCATCCCATAATCATGACTCACTTTTTCACTCTTCAGACCTTTTCCTTCATAATCATAACTATCATCCAATAATTTCAACTTTTATCTCACAATTATGACCTTTAATCTCATATTTTTGATCATTTCAGAACTCGGACGTCTTATTTCATAACAGTAACTTCACTTTGACTTTTATCTAAATACATGACTCACTTTCTCAAAGTTAAACTTTTTATCTCTTATTTTTATTCTTATAATGATTTTTTTTTTATTCCTGAGCCCACGTGGTAATATCCTTCACACAATGATGTTGGTTTTTAATGCAGTGCTGCCTGAGGGGTCAAAGGTCACGGTCGTTCAGTGTTGGTTTTCAGCCTTGCTGCTTACGTGCAGAGATTTCTCCAGATTCTCTCAATCTTTTGATGATATTATGGACTGTAGATGATGAGAAACATCGTTCTTAAGATGTTGGACTGTTTGCTCACGCAGTTGTTCACAAAGTAGTGAACCTCGCCCTCTGAGCCTTTCAGGGATGCTCCTCACCTGTTCACCTGTGGAATGTTCCAAACAGGTGTTGATCCTGTCCCAACTTTTTAGGAACGTGTTTCATCCATCAAATTCAAAATGAGTGAATATTAAAAAAAAAAAAGAGAGAGATTAGAGTCTCTGAGGGATTTTTAGCTCCGACTGTTTTTATAAAAATGTTCCGTTTGTCTCAGAACTCTGAGATCAAGGGCAGAATTCTCTCTTTGATCTCAGAGTTTCAGAACTCCCTGCTGACACCTGATTGGCTGATACTACTATCTCAGGCTGTTTCTAGCTTTTTGTAGAAAGAAGAAGAAGAAGAACCGTACTTAAACTGTGATTACTTTAAACATCTGCGACCACAAGTAATCAGGAGAGGCAGAGGACATCCCAGCGGGCCCCTGGTTTAAACCTGATCCCTGTGGTCCGGATTCTCTTGTCCTGATGTTCTGTCGATGAAGATAAACAGCTTACCTGGACCCGTCTGGCAGCTTCCTGTCGAACGACGTGCTCCGCGGGATGTTCGCCTGATGCTGCTGGAGGATCTGCTGGCACTGCAGGCGATCGGGCCCCTGCGTGGGCGAGCCTCGGGAGAGAGGAGCCCCGGTGGCCCCGGGCACCCGATGCCAGGTGGTGTTTCTCCTGAAGGGTGTCTTGTACTCGCAGGGCGTTCCCTCGCTGTCTACCTTGTACTCCACCATGGGGATGCGGTAGAGCTCGGAGCAGCCCCTGAGAGAGACGGAGGAAGGAGACGGTGAAGTGTCAGCGACTTAGAGTTTGATAAACCTGCTCCACACAGCTGATCCTGACGTCCTCTGTTTGAGCTAAAGGGTTCGTTCATCATGTGACTGGACTCAAAAACATGATGGCTGTCATCAACATCCAGCCTGACAGTGGACACAGGCAGAAACAGGACGGTTCGGTGAGGGGTTAAACAGCCTCTGCTGGCTCCCAACCCCCCTCCTCCAAAGTCCACCTTCAGACCCACTGAGGGCTGGAGCGCTGTGTTTACGTTACTGCGGTCCAACATGTACACACAGCTGATTGCAGAAGCGGCGGTGGAAGGGACGAGTAATCCCGCTCTCCATCAAACTGGGCCACGGGTGGCCGCTCTGTTTACAGCCAGCCTCCCACCGCAGAGGAGGATGTTTGAAGATCTAACGAGAAGATCATCCGTCGCTTCCTCCTCCTCGCCCTGCACCATGTCGCAAATCTCCCGCATCTGGTCAATGTCACCTACGAGCCAGCCTCATCCATGATGAAAGAGCAGCGGCGGTACGCTCTACATACCTTCAGTTAGCATGATTTATTCAGAGGATTTGTGTAGCATGCATCAGTGATCCGATATGTGGGACAGTGAGAATAATGAACCACATCAGGAAATCCGAAATAATCATAACCAGAGGTCACACCAGAAGGACTCAATCTGTGACATCACTGATTGGTCAAAGCGTCATAAACTAACATCAACCAATCACAAACCTCCTGCTCTGTTCTTTGATCTTTGGAGGAACATTCCAGAATGTTAGCTTCCAGAGTTCCTGAGTGCTTTGGAGGCTCTTAAAGAGACAGTAGCTGAAATATACACAGCTAGCAGCTCCCGGCTGTCAGTCAAAGGGGCCCCTGACCCCCCCCCCCCCCCCCCCCCCTCTTTAAACTGTAAATCTGCTGTCAACAGATGAGTTCTTTATGAAGTCAGCTGTACAGTCTGAGGTTGAAGGCAAAAATCCAACTTTAAGGCCAAAATGTGGAGAAAAACTCAGAGATCTCATGTAAAACCTAAAAAAAAAATCTGTTATTAATCTCAAAATTCTGGGAAAAAAACAACTAAATTCTGACTATTTTTTTTATAATTTTGAGATTGAAGACAGACTTTCAATTTAAATCTCAAAACTCCAGAAAGTAAAAATAAAAATCAGTTTTTTTTTTTTTCCTTTTTTTAATTCTTAAATAAATATGAATGTAAAAGAAAATCTGAAAAAAGGCACCCAAAAATATAAAGTCAGCTGTACAGTCTGAGGTTGAAGGCAAAAATCCAACTTTAAGGCCAGAATGTGGAGAAAAACTAAGAGATCTCATGTAAAACCTAAAAAAAAAAAAGTTATCAATCTCAAAATTCTTGGAAAAAAAAACAACTAAATTCTGACTATTTTTCATATTTTTGAGATTAAAGACAGAATTTCAATTTAAATCTCAAAACTCCAGAAAGTAAAAATAAAATTCATGTATATTTTTTCTTTTTTTAAATTCTAGTATAAATATGAATGTAAAAAGAAAATCTGAAAAAAGGCACCCAAAAATATAAAGTCAGCTGTACAGTCTGAGGTTGAAGGCAAAAATCCAACTTTAAGGACAGAATGTGGAGAAAAACTCAGAGATCTCATGTAAAACCTAAAAAAAAAAAAAAATCTGTTATCAATCTCAAAATTCTTGGAAAAAAAATCAACTAAATTCTGACTATTTTTCATTATTTTGAGACAGAATTTCAATTTAAATCTCAAAACTCCAGAAAGTAAAAGTAAAAATTTGTACTTTAATCATTATAACATGTATATTTTTTATTTTCTTTTATTCTAAAATAAATATGAATGTAAAAAAAAATCTAAAAAAAGACACCGAAAAATATTTAATGAAAGATTCCTTCAAAAAAAAAAAAAATTATAATAAAACACAGTGGCAGTAATGTGCTTCCGTAGATGAGCTATTGAGAGACAAAACAGGTGTAAACATGTTTATTTCTGCTGTTAGGTTTTTAACATGGAGCTCTATGGAGACTGACTCACTGCTGGGGACAGACTCTAGTGGACACTTTTGGTACTGCAGTTTTTTAGACCCTCTCATTACGTTGATTAACTGTGTGGCATACATCATCGCTCTGTGAGGACTTGGAGAGGTCGCAGCGTTTCTCTTTGCAACAGAAAAATAAATCAGTTTTATAATCCTCAGATTCTCCCTGAGCAGCTCTACAGGCTTCGTTTGAGAGTTAATATCCATCATGTTGTCCTGATGTGTGTAAAAACGCTGCTTGTTTGTAATGGATAGGGGGAGTCGGCCTCGCCGTGTGTAAATCATGGAGGGGAGCAGGAAATGGATGTTTGGTCAACAGTTCAGCCTGAGCTGGAGGAGAAGCTGAGAGACATGGAGCTGCTCCTTCGTTCTTACAGACCCATTAAAGGGTCCATCAGTCAAAGCAGGACGGTCAACTGAAGCTTCCAGAGACTTCAAACCAACAACTGACAGGAGCGAAGCTTCAGGGTGGAATCAGTCCAGTCTGACTCTGCAGACCGACTCTAAACAAGAACGAGAACCCAGACCACACGTTTAATGCTCCTGTGAGGGTTTATAAGACGACACTGCAAAAAAAAACAAAAACAAATAAAAACTGAAATCCAAGTGTTTCCATCTTTCACCTGAAGTCCAGAAAAGGTCTGATTCAAGATATGAAAAGAGAAAAATAAGGCCTGAACTGTACGGAGTGAATGAATCCAGAACAAATGATGTATTTTAAGATATTTTTCTAAAAAAAAAATTGTTTAGTTTTGAGTTTTCGTGGTGCAGTTTTGATGGAGGTTTGATGTAGCTAACACTTAGCATCGTAGCATTAGCTTTGGGAACAAACAGATATCTCAGCTGACGTAGCATATGGATGCTAACTGCCATTATTTGATTCTGATTCAAACTTGGTGGAGCTGCTCTGAATCAGGTTTTCATCAGACTGTTCATCAGTTCATGTAGTTTGATGTAATTCACACATCTGACTCTCTCTTCCTCCTCCCATGAGAACCAAACCTCTCCCCTCCTGATTCTCCCACAAACCCAGAGGTGAGAGGTCGGGTGAAGAATCTCGAGGACCCTCCACTCTTTTTTTCGGCTGCTGCGTCTTTGAGTCGCTAGAGTGTTGCGGTCAACAATAAGCGCTCCAGTTTCTGCTCTATTATCTCAAAGGAAAGGAATTCAGCGGGGGCCCGGACGGCCCCTGTCAGTCCCCCGTGGCCGCAGAGATGGGGGTTTGCTTAACAACAATGGACAAGAGTCTCATGACCTCCAGACAATGTGGCCTGGCTCCACACGGCTACTGTGACCAGGAAAAATGTTTTTCTAAGCACACGCTGAGGCTGCTGGAGGAGAGGTTCCTTCAGCCTGTCGTTTCAATCACGGAGAAGCTGGAGGATCACTGCTCGCACTGTTTACAGACCCTTTCTCTTTAAGCTGTTAATGCTGTCACGCCGTCAGCCGCTCAGCTTTAAGCCAATAGAGACCCGCCCGCCGCTAATATTAGTCAAACCTGCTGCTGTATTTGTTTACAGCGGAGGAAGGATGTGGTTTGAGCCGAGTGCAACGGGAGAGGCTTTCAGTCATCTCTTTAAAAAGCTTGAAACAAGTTCAACATGTGAGCCTGATGAGACGAGGATTAAAGAGGAGGAGCAGGAGGGAAGCGCAGCAAACGGCGGGCTGCGAATTTATGGAGCAAACATGAAGATCAGGGAGAGAAGAATCTAAACCAACCGACAGAAATCAACAGATTTATGCTTTAAATGCAGATTTCAGGGCTGATAACGAGTCGCCTCTGCGGACGTCAGGCGGCCACTCGTGACCTTTTCTTTGAAGTGTCATCAGACGTGTCGCCACAGATTCTCATCCACGCTGAAACTGAGCCGGATTTCTCACTTCTCACGCCAACACCCTGCAGAAAAAAAAAGAGCCCAGCTAACCCAAAAAACTGTTCATTTTAATCCTCCACATCACTTCTGAAGGTTCTCCTTCCCTCTCTCTCCTCCTCCTCGCTCACCTCTTTAACGACCGTCCGCTCAGAGGTCGGCACGGAGCGGCAGGAGGTCAGCACGGAGCGGCTCTTCGCTGCGACTCGGTGGGAATGGATTAGCGTGTGGCTCAGTCTCAGGCCGAGTCGTCACAGCGACAGCTCTGAGGTCTAAGGTCCCGTCCGCACACTGATCCATTGTGGTTTTTAAAGAGACGGGAGCTGGAGGAGACGATTGTTCCTCTGGAACGGGTCAAAAAACTGAGCTCAGGGTTTCATTTGGTCATGAGAAACTTTGACTGCGTCTGACTTTATGATTCCAAGAGTTCATTTGCATGAGTTTTAAGTGTTTTGAAACCCATTTTATTTCTTGGTCTTGGCTCTTTTTGTAGCTCAGGTGAAGCATTTCAACACCTGGCTTCAAAAAGTGGCCATTAGAGAGAAGATCGACTTTCTTTTTTTGTCTTATTGCTCATTAAAAAGACTTGTCAAGAAAAAAACTCTTAATTTAAAATATCAAAAGACAAAAATGGAAGCAAAATGCACTTAGTTTTGTTTCTTATTCTTATTTCAAGAAACTAAACAGCTCGTTTTTTAACCCCTCTGGAAGATGTTGTCTTTAAAATCGACCCAGAAGTCGTGTTGGCCTTTAAAACCTTGAAATAAGACGTTTCTTCTGGACTTCGCGGTTGGTTTTGACATAAATGAAGACGATAAAGATTTTCAGAAGAAATTTAAACCCAAAAACATTTGATTTGATTTGTGACACATCTTAAACAGCTCAAATAAAAAAAGTGACCTCCAACAGTTCCTTTGTTATAGCTCTTATTATCCGTCTTCATCCCAATACTGAGCAGCGTTGCCAGAAGGGAAATATAAAAATATCGTACCAGAGCCTCAAAATTATTGTATTTGGGGGGAAATTATCGTACACCCGACAAAATAATCAAAGTAACTGATAATGATCAAAACAACTGTCTTATTGTTGTGTGAAAATCCCAACTGATCCCTCTGTTTAGTGTCCTTCAGGCACTTTTGTGGGCATTCATCGCCCTGCCCCACATCAGCAGCGTTTGATCAGCAGCTCGAGGCTCCGGTGCTCATTTTTCTCTCAACTGACTGACTTCCTCCTGACGGAGCTCCTAGGACCGTGATTGGCTGTCAATCGTTCTGAGACGAATGACACTTAAACTATGATTGGCTGGAAACGTCACATGATATAAGATGCATTCAGGGTTTACGGATAAATCCGTCAGACTGGGGTAGATCTGTAACAACCACACGAAATTGTCAAATTATCGTACATTTAGCCTTTTTTGGAATTATTGATCGTACATCGTACAGAGGGCGAAATTATCGTACAAATACGATAATTATCGTACGTCTGGCAACGCTGATACTGAGTCAAAATCATATAATAAATCAGAAGGATAATTTTTCTCTTTTTTTACGATTTGGATGGAATGATTGATTTTGAATATCTTATTTAGTTTGAGTCACAAACTGAAGGTGAATTGGACGCAGGTGTGCCCAGGTATGGGCTGAGAAATGTGCCATTAGAAACTGAATTTGAATTCTTATATTGAATTTGAAAAGCATGATCTGAAAATCTCTCTGTTTATTCCTCCAATTCAAAAACACAAAATTCAGTTTCAGTTCAGCGCGACGCGACCGTGACGTCATCCACGTCTGCAAATGTAAAACACAATCTGAATGTTGTGTTTTTGGGTTGAAGGAATGCAGAGAGTTGCAGAAAGACCGGAAACCAGATCCACACCAAGCCAAGAAAACCAGACTTTTAAGGCATCAAAAACACGTTTACAGCCTGGCTCAAAAAAATTTAAAAATTAAAAAAATTTTCTAACTCAGCAGTTTAGAAGATATCAGGATTACAAGTTCGTCCAATCAGAGGTGCAGCACAGCTCATGTGACTGACTATCCAATATGGCCCCCACCGCTGATCAGCTTCATCTCTCTGTATCAGGAACAGACGGGTGGCGTAGCGGAGACTACGTCCATATTTCATACAGTCTGTGGTTTGAAAACATTAAATTCAACTTCATGTTTTTCACATTGAGTTTAGTAATTTACGTTCAGCTTCTAGTTCGTACCGTATGGAACAGACAACCGGATGTGACGCAGCACGAAGAAGTCTCGTGGTTGAGCTAAAGTTGAATTTTCAGACAGTTTGCGTTAAAGTCAGAGGAAAAAATCAACCTGCCAGTTGCTCTTTATCTCCCAGTAAAGCTCTGCGGCTCTGCCCAGTAAAGTCTTCTTCTGTAATACCTCTTAATCTACACCATGCATCTGCTAGCTTCTCCACATATAGGTCAAGCTTCCTGCATAATGCATCAAAGAGGCCATTAAAGACGTGCATCATGATACGATGAGTCCTCATGGGCTCGGACTAATGTAGCGTGTATTTATGAAACCGTCTTCATCGGCCGTCTGATGTGTCATCACAGGCTTCAGCTGCACCAGTGAAGCCCAGCCAGATGTCTTCCACTGGCACCGACACGGCGTCAGAAGCCTCCCCGTCCTGAAAGCACTCCTCCAGGGACACGGGGCGTGCGCTCATCCACGCCGGAGCAGGTTTTGGAAGATGCTGGTTCTGCTTTCTGCCTCTCTGAACAGCGATTATGATTGTATCATCATGTATCATCGCAGATCGAGGTAAGAGGATTAGACGCCGGTTCTGCCAGAGAGGCTGCTGTGTTGGATTCACAGACGAGCCGCGTTAGCCCACCATCTGGGGGGGTAAATATGTTCCTCCTCCGCTGCCAGACCACGACGCAAAGTTGTGCTCAGTTAGACACGCACATCCCACACCGTCTTTGATATGACGCCACAGAAACACACACACACAGCTGCCTGAAATCACACTCAGATCAATCTGTAAAGCCTTTTCTAAATCAGGAGAGAGGATTAAAAATTCCTGTTTGAAATAAAAGTCAGGGTGCGGACACAGAAAGCAGACTTTTAATGAACGCTCTATAACAAAACCTGGATTAAAGCTCCGCTCGCGCTGCTGTCTGAGACTCTAGAGGAGCCTCACAGTTCAAGAGCTGCTCAGAAAATACTCCAACTTCTTCATGTGTTCTGTGTTCTCATGAGCTTTAAAAACGGCAGCTTAGCACATAAATTAAAAACACTGTAGGAGGCTGTGGTGATGTCATGACTCTGAACAAGGCGTGTGTTTGTTTTGGAAATGAGTGGAGATCAGAGCTTCTTTTCAACACTACTTTTCTTTGTTCAAGATGACTTTTTACTGGATACAGACTCTCAAGATCACTGCAGAATAACTGCTGCATGTGGGTTGGAATAACATTATCACAAACATTAGCTTGTGTTTTAGCCTTTAGCCTGTGTTTTAGCATTTATCTTGTGTTTCAGCCTTTAGCTTGTGGTTTAGCCTTTAGTTTGTGTTTCAGCCTTTAGCTTGTGTGTTAGCCTTTAGCCCATGTTTTAGCATTTATCTTGTGTTTCAGCCTTTAGCTTGTGGTTTAGCCTTTAGTTTGTGGTTTAGCCTTTAGCCCATGTTTTAGCCTTTAGCTCATGTTTTAGCCTTTAGCTTGTAGTTTAGCCTTTAGCCCATGTTTTAGCTTTTAGCTTGTGGTTTAGCCTTTAACTCATTTTTTAGCCTTTAGCTTGTGTTTCAGCCTTAAGCTCATGTTTTAGCCTTTAGCTTGTGGTTTAGCCTTTAACATGTTTTAGCCATTAGCTCATGTTTCAGCCTTTGGTCATGTATCAGCCTTTAGCCTGTGTTTTAGCCTTTAGCCAATGTTCAGCCTTTAGCTCATGTTTCAGCCTTTAGCTCATGTTTCAGCCTTTGGTCATGTATCAGCCTTTAGCCTGTGTTTTAGCCTTTAGCCAATGTTTCAGCCTTTAGCTCATGTTTCAGCCTTTAGCTCATGTTTCAGCCTTTAGCTCATGTTTCAGCCTTTGGTCATGTATCAGCCTTTAGCCTGTGTTTTAGCCTTTAGCCAATGTTTCAGCCTTTAGTTTATGTTTCAGCCTTTAGCTCATGTTTCAGCCTTTGGTCATGTATCAGCCTTTAGCCTGTGTTTTAGCCTTTAGCCAATGTTTCAGCTTTTAGTTTATGTTTCAGCCTTTAGCTCATGTTTCAGCCTTTAGCTCATGTTTCAGCCTTTAGCTCATGTTTTAGCCTTTAGCCTGTGCTCTATCTCTCTCCTGTTTATCTTTCTTCTTCTCTTCTGTCCTTTTTCTGTCTGTCAGTTCAGCTCCAGTCTCCACCATCTCGACTAAATTAATCACAGAAATCATTTTCAGCAGAGACAAACTCAGATCTCTCTTCTCTCTGATAAACTTCATCAGCCGGTGTGGTGTTGTCATGGAGACTTCAACGTGCTGTAAATCAATCTAGTCCTGTGTGACCCGATCAGGAAGCAAAGAACTATCATTTATCAATAACCTATATTGGTGCTGATAATCTGATTTGAAGTTTCGGGTTACGATCAGGCAGATATCTAGAAGTCCTCACAGGGACTTTGAGCTCCCTAAAGTCAGTCTAACAGTCTGCGGATGCACATTCAGAAGACTTCACACAGACAGGTAGAGAGCATCATTCAGTGTTCTGCTTTAGTGTCTCAGAACTTCAGGATTTCAGCCGTCACCCGCAGGATTTTAATCTGACCCATTAGCTAACCGCATTAGCATGACTCAGCAGAAAGCAAACAGGATTAAGTGGTTTCCTCTCTGCAGACTGAAGTGTCGCTCCGCTGTGGTTCTCTGTGACAGAGTGGGAAAAGCACAAATCTGTCAACCCGGAGCAGAACCAAAACAAAGATGTCAGAAAGTGTGAGCGTGAAGGAGCCATGGATGAGATTTCACAGAGCTGCCTGTCTGTCACCAGCAGCAGCTGAGCTTCAGAAGGAAGGATTCATACAGAGCTTCACAAAGATCATCTGAAACACTCTTCCTCTCACCCCCCCCCCCCCCCCCCCCCCCTCTAATCACTGAATGGGAGATGGGGCGAGGTTTTAAAAAAGCAATCTGCAAATGAGACGAGCCGGACAGACGAGTCATTAATCAAAGCGCTTCTCTCATTATCATTAGAGAGAAACGCTGACCGTCCAACGTCTGAGTGACTCTACAGACCTGCCAGAACTTTCTCTGCATGAGCGAGAGAGAGAGAGAGAGAGACAGAGAGAGAGAAAGAGAGAGAGAGAGACTCCAGAGGGTTCCACACCGAGCCTTCGGCTTTAAAAACAGGCGGTAAGCATTTTTTATGCTAATCTTCCAAACAGGAGAGCAAATGTCAAACTCATTTATCACAGCTGTGTGAAAACATGCTTCCTATGAAGACTGCAGTCAGGTTTGAGGAGCCCTTCTCTTCTTCTTCTTTGTCACACTGATGGAGGGAGTAGTTCTTCCTCCTTAAATACATTTTTTATGGGCTCCAGGGAAGAGAATTAAGGAAATCAAATCAAAGTAAGAATGGTGACGATCAAGTGACGTCTCAGGAAATTTTTGTTCGTTTTGTTGCTTTCTTACTTTTAAAAGTTGGTTATCAGAGCGAGTATGACGGCTAGGCTAACATCATCAGCTTTGAACAGAACGTTCAACCGGAAGAGCTGAACCAGCAACCGCTATGAACTATGGGTAGTCAGAAAAAGGTAGATACTATAGTCTTAGTTTTTATTTTCATACTGATGCTCATGATTTTTACTAAATGTTTATTTTAACACCGTGAGTATCGTCATTTCAATCCATGTGCTACACATATCGCAGGATGGACAATGAAGCTAATTTGAACCTTGGATCTCAGAATTCTAGACCTCTTTCTGGATTTGATGTTCAGATTCTAAAACTGGCTTTAATCTCAGAATTACAGGAATCTGGCTTTGATCTCGGGCTTCTAGACTTCTGACTCTGACCTCAGATTTCTTGATCTCAGAACTCCGGGATTCTGGCTCGAGTCTGTGAATTCTAGAAGTCTGACTTTGATCTGAAAACAGATTTGAACTCAAAGAAACAAAGAGAAGAGTAAGAAAACGAAAAGATGATTCCACACGACATTTTACCAGTGCACGTCCCCTCATTTTCTACTTTTGTTGCAATGAACAAAGCGTTTAGCTTTCGCAGCCTCAGCACCAAAAACAGAGAACTTTCAGAGACAGCAGGGAACGAAGGTTCATCAGCTTCTCCTGCTTCTAGAGTCTGAAAGTAAACAGGTGAAAAACAACAAGCAGGTACCTTCTGGGAGTGCCGTCTTCGTGAGGCTGGATTATCACCACTTTGACGCTGACGGACGTCCTCAGCAGGTCGATCATTTGTTCGTGCGTCAGAGTCGCGACGGCCACCTTGCAGATCTCCACCAGCCGGCTGCCCTGCCTCAGCCCGGCCTTCCAGGCGAAGCCGAAGGGCTCCACGTCGGCCACGATGCCTTCGAAGTTCACGTGGAAGCCGAGCTGCCCGAGGCCGTTGCGACGCAGAGTCATCTCTGACGTCTCGCATCCTCTGGTGGTGATCTGAGAAGAGATAAGATGGACCGGTCATTTTTAACACAGCAGGCAGGTTTTCTCTTGTATTCATCTAGAAACACAGAAATGAAGAGAAGGACTGGAGCTCTCTGTGCTAATCCAGCCTTCATTAGTTTAACATTTGCATATTTCCTGAAAGGCGTGCATGAGTTTTATGACACAAAACACAGAAGAAAACATTCAGAGCAGAGTTTAAAGCTCCGTGCTGCTCGGACGTGTTTGTTTGGTTGATTCAACACATCGATCAAAACTGAAGTTTATAAGAGGGCACATCACAGCTAACAGATTTAGCCTCTGAGCTGCACACACACACACACACACAGAAATACACACCTGTCTCTCAGGACATGCTAACTATAGCAGCTCTGTGGGTGCTGTGTGGAGGATTAGGATCAAATTGGCGCCTGAGACACAGATTTGTACACATGAACTTAGGTTAATAGACTTAGCTCTGTTTAAAAAGACTCTGAGGCGCCGCGTTTATAAACCAGCTTTTAATCTGCATCAACAAGCAGCTGACGGAAACACTTGTTCTCTTCCTTTCAGACTCTTTCTGCAGATCTGCAGCCAGAGTCTCGAGATGTCACCCGTTGCTTTTTGGAGGGCAGCCACTGCTCGACCAATGGCGTGCTTAGACAAAACTTAAAGCTGGTTTCCCTCCAATCGTGTCCGTGCATGCAAATTTAGTTGCTCACTTTGCTCAGCGGTGGCTCGGGCTAAGCTGCTGCTTTAATGCATTTCAGGTTCAAATGAAGTTCAGGCAGCCCGCTGCTCAGCGTCCCAGTGAAACATGCAACCAGAGGAGGGAGGGAGGACGTGCAAAGGTAGCACATCATACAGGTGATATTTAAGTCTAGGTGCACTCGAGGACCGGACCGTTGCTCTCAGTTCTCGTGCGACGCGTCCGAGGAAAAATCTCACACTGCGTCCAATCAGCTTTAATCAGCCATCAGATTAGTCCCGGTTCAGCTGTGGGTGACTGCCTCCATTTGCCTCAGAGTGGCAGCTGGCTTCAGGGCCACATTAACTCAGACTACAGCCTGTCAACACTCGGCCAGATTCTCACACGGGCAGAAATCCTACCCGCTGTGAGAGAGAGGACCCCGGACAACTGACGGACTCTGCGGTGAGACGAGGTTAAAACTTTATGAAGTGAGGAGAGGAGACCTGTATGTGCAGGAACAGAGTGTCCTGAGTGTCCCGAGTGTCCCGAGTGTCCCTAGTGTCCCGAATGTCCTGAGTGTCCCAAGTGTCCTGAATGTCCTGAGTGTCCTGAGTGTCCCAAGTGTCCTGAATGTCCTGAGTGTCCCAAGTGTCCTGAATGTCCTGAGTGTCCCAAGTGTCCCCAGTGTCCTGAGTGTCCCAAGTGTCCTAAATGTCCCGAGAGTCCTGAGTGTTCTGAATGTTCCAAGTGTCCTGAGTGTTCTGAATGTTCCAAGTGTCCCGAGTGTCCCAAGTGTCCCCAGTGTCCCAAGTGTCCCCAGTGTCCTGAGTGTCCCAAGTGTCCTAAATGTCCCGAGAGTCCTGAGTGTACCAAGTTTCCCAAGTGTCCTAAATGTCCCATGAGTCCTGAGTGTCCCGAGTGTCCCTAGTGTCCCAAGTGTCCTAAATGTCCCGAGAGTCCTGAGTGTCCCAAGTGTCCCCAGTGTCCCCAGAGTCCAGAGTGTCCCAAGTGTCCTGAGTGTCCCAAGTGTCCCCAGTGTCCCCAGTGTCCTGAGTGTCCCAAGTGTCCCAAGTGTCCTAAATGTCCCGAATGTCCTGAGTGTCCCGAGTGTCCCAAGTGTCCCCAGTGTCCTGAGTGTCCCAAGTGTCCCAAGTGTCCCCAGTGTCCTGAGTGTCCCAAGTGTCCCAAGTGTCCTAAATGTCCCGAGAGTCCTGAGTGTCCCAAGTGTCCTGAATGTCCTGAGTGTCCCAAGTGTCCCCAGTGTCCCAAGTGTCCTAAATATCCCGAGAGTCCTGAGTGTCCCAAGTGTCCTGAGTGTTCTGAATGTTCCAAGTGTCCTGAGTGTCCCAAGTGTCCCGAATGTCCTGAGTGTCCCGAGTGTCCCGAGTGTCCCAAGTGTCCCGAATGTCCCGAGTGTCCCGAGTGTCCCAGGTGTCCCGAATGTCCTGAGTGTCCCCAGTGTCCTAAATGTCCCAAGTGTCCTGAGTATCCTGAGTGTCCCTCTCTCTTTCAAACACCTCAGTGACTCAAAGGAACCTGAGCTCAGGATATTCTTCACTCAAAGTTTCACGACAACAAACAGGAATCTTCTAAACTCTACAAACTCATCTGTTCATAGCTGCGTTTCGACCACAGGAACGAGGGAAGAAATAGATTTCTGGGGGATAACAATCCGTTCACTTTACTCCACATTACATCACAGCTCCGGCAGCCCGTAAATCCTCCCCATGAAACACGACTCTGGTCAATGTTTCAGACACCTTTGGGACAAAGTTTGCACGGTTAGCTCGAACTTTAACGTGCACACATCCTGCTCTGCTGTAGCGTCTCCTGACTCGTACTCTGATGAAGAGTCCCTCTCTAATCCCAGGGCGAGAGGATATTAGCATACTGAATGAGGAGCTCATGTCCTTTGGCTAATCAGGAATGCTAATATATCCTGCTGTGTCCTTTCTTATGATGAGCTGAGACACTGAATGACATCTGTGTCCTTTCAAGAGGAGTTTTTCTGCAGGATCTCATGGCTTTAAAGGTGCTCAGGTTGTGCAGAGTCTTAATGTTCGTTTCTTCCTGCAGAGAGAGCGCCGTGCAGAATGTGCAGCTTTAAATCCTGGAAACATGAGTTAAGGGAATGGATGCTCATTTATGTTCTTAGCTTTACAAACATAATCCTGGCTCTGACGACGCCAAAAGGATAAACGAGGAGAGTTTGTATGCAGGAACAGAAAAACCACGCACAGCCCAGGTTTGGATTTCAGGACTCAATCTGGACGTCGTTTGATGGAAACAAAGAGCTGCCTGATTAAAGGTTCAGTAAACAAACCGTGGAAACTGGAAGGAGAAGCCTTCACAGCAACGACAAAAGTGACGGAAACAAGCATCCGCTTCCAGCTCCCAGGAGCAGGAACCAGGTGTTGGATCCGTTTTCTCAGAACCACCTGACCCAAAGAATCCGAGCTGTACACGTGGTCGAATCAGACGTAGGAGGATGGAGATAATAAGACCTGCTCTCTCCAAAGAGAAGCAGTCTGAGGCTAACTTCTATTCTTAGTCTGTCTGCCCCCAAAAAGAGTCTCTTATTCCTCTGCTCCCCTCTGAAACTGGGCTACTGTCCTGTTTCAGGTCCCGTCCTCCCCCTCCTGCACCCAGATATCTTAAAAACCAAGAACAGGAGCGATTACCGCTCAGTTCATCTGATCACCATGGAGCTTTTTCTGGAGGTTAAAGTTTCTCCAGCCCAGTTTACTGACTGATAAGACAGCACAGAGAAAACAGTCGGACCTGAACGAGCACAGTCCAAGCTGAACTTCAACTTCCGTCTGAGAAAAAAAGAAACTCCTGAACAGGTGAGAGGAGGATTAAAGACCAACTGGACCATAACCATTTAGAGTGAATCCACATCACAGCAACGTTACAGTCTTTACGAGATAACCAGAATGAAAAGTCTGGAGCACACTGAGGGGCAGGAAGAACAGGGATTTCTGGATCATTATCAAAGTTCTGGAATATTACTGAAATTATGAAAATGTCTCCAGAATTCTGGTATAAAAATGGAATTCTGGAATGTTACAGAAACTCTGGAACATCGTTGAAATGTTAAATTGTTACAGATATTCTAAAAATGTAACTGGAGTTCTGGAAAATTGCTGGGAGTCAGAAATACTATGAAAATTCTTGAACACTGGCAAATTTCTGGAATGTTTCCAGAAGTCTTACACTGTAGTTCTGGAATGTTACTGAAACTCTGGAAAATTACCCAAATTCTGGAATGTAGCTAGAAACCTGGAACATTACCAGAATTCTGGAATGTTGCTATATTTTTGGATGATCACCTAAATTCTGGAATGTTACTGAAACCCTATAATGTTACTGGAATTCCAGAACATTAGCAGAATTTTAGAATGTCATTGGATCTCTGGAATGTTGCTGGAAGTCTGGATTAACACAGTAGCTCTGGAATATTACTGAAACTCTGAAATGTAGCTAGAAATCTGGAACATTACTGGAATTCTGCAATGTTGCTAAAACTTTGGAGCATCACCAAAACTCTTGAACGTGAGCAGAAGTCTGGAATGATGAAAGAAGTCTGGGCTTACACTGTTGTTACACTAAAATTCTGGAAAAATTACCCAAATTCTTAAACATAACCAGAATTCTAGAACATGACTGGAATTCTGGATTGTTGTAAAAAGTCTGGACTTTTACTGAAATTCCTGAATGTGCCTGAAATTCTGGAACATCACCAAATTTCAACAATGTTACTGGAATTATTGAATGTTAGCAGAACTCTGGAATGTTTCTTGAAGTCTTGAATGTTACAGAAATTCTGGAATTAGCAGAATTTTAGAATGTCATTGGATTTCTGGAATGTTGCTGGAAGTCTGGATTAACACAGTAGCTCTGGAATATTACTGAAACTCTGAAATGTAGCTAGAAATCTGGAACATTACTGGAATTCTGCAATGTTGCTAAAACTTTGGAACATCACCAAAACTCTTGAACGTGAGCAGAAGTCTGGAATGATGGAAGAAGTCTGGGCTTACCGTCATTAAACTAAAATTCTGGAAAATTTCCCAAATTCTAAAACATAATCAGAATTCTGGAACATGACTGGAATTCTGGAATGTTGTAGAAAGTCCAGACTTTTACTGAAATTCCTAAATGTTACAGTACATCGGGAACATCACCAAACTTCAACAATGTTACTGGTGTTAGCAGAACTCTAGAATGTTTCCTGAAGTCTTGAATGTTACAGAAATTCTGGAATGTAACTGCATTTCCTGAGCTTTTCTTACATTTTGTAGTGTTAATAAAAATCTTGTCAGTGGAATTTTGTGATTTTACTGAAATTCTGGAATGTTACTAGAATTCTGGAATATCACCAACCAAACTTTAAAACTCGTGTAGTTTAATCCAGAAGAATTATGAGCAGCAGGTTCTTACAGATGTTATCAGAAAACACCTGAGAGGCTCTGGCTCAGCTCACATCAGATGCTCCTCTCGACTAAGACCAGCTGAGCTTCACTCAGCCTGAAGTGGTTTCTGAGCTCGCGCTCCAACTCCTCCTCCTCCTCCTCCTCCTCTTCTGTGTTTGAAATATTTAGCTCACTGCAGGACGATCAAATTTACAGCCGCCGCCTCCTCCAGCATGAAATTTTCCATGTGTTTGCCAACACATGCAGACAGTAACACTCTCTGCTCTGCTCGTCCTCCTAAAGCTGAAAACGACCCGACCAATCAGAGAGGTTCAGCGTGCGAGGAGCGCCCTGTACTTTAGAAACACTTTCCGCAGTGCAAAGATCTTTCTGGGTCAAATAAAGAGTTTAGAGTTTATTTTTAACCCGCTCTCTGCCTTCAAAACAAACTTAAGTACTTCCTGAAGTCCTGGGTCCTTGGAGGAAGTTCGTGCATGCTTCTCTCTCCGCTAAATGAGCTGTCATCTGCAGGGAAAGGCCTCTTTGTTTTTCCTCTTTTTAATGGAAACGCAGCCTTTTTTCACCCTGCTCAGAGCCGAGCAGCATCTGCACTCATGCGACCCAAACGTCAGGCCGTAAACCTCGGCTGATTCTTGGTGATGAGCCAAAGAAAGCTATCAACAGGAGGTCTGTAATCCTCTCTGGACTCCATTGACTTCACTTCACAGCCTCACATTAAAGTGACACTCTCGTCCCAGAACAACCCAGACAGGACGGGCGGACAAGGAGGGATGTTTGGGTTAATTCTGTCAGCGTGCTTCAGAGGAAAATAAAACCCTGGGATCCGCGAGGCGAACATTTGAAGTGTCAGGTTGGATGTGTACGTTGAGAAAGCTCGGCTCTGCTGACATAATGATGGGAATAAAATAACACGGTTTGTGGTGAGAAGCAAAGCTACGATGGTTAGAGCAATATCTCCAGAATGCATTGTTCCACCGCGCTGAGACCACAAATATCCCAAAGTCAAATACCTCACTGCTCCATTTAAAGCTAGGAGGCCATTTTCCTCACAAAGCACGCAGCGCAGTGTGAAAACAGTCTGAAGAGATTAACTGGAGCTCTGTGATGATAGATTACACCACCTTTTATTGCTCTTACTTATAGCCGAGCTTTAAAAGCAAACTGCTGGACTTGTTTTCAAAACAACGGAGCTGAAACGACCACAGGAAGGTTTAAAACGCTCAGACAGGAGAGTTTAAAGTGGTCAAGAGAGCAGACACTAGAGACGAGTGTTGTTTTGTCTCAGCGACTGAGCGAAGAGAGAGCTGAGGCAGGAAGAGTCCGTCAAATCCAGAGGAATCCTGATCCTGACATCATCATGACATCATCATGACATCATCACGTTATGTTTGTGGGATCTACATGAGATCTTAACAAGACTTGCCGAAACAATCTCCTAATGCATTTCAAATCATGAGATATTTAAGGGTTGGGCCTCAAACACCAAGGTCTGCTTCTAGCTCCACCCTCTAGAGCACTGTTTCTCAAACTGTTTCAGACCAAGAACCACTTATCCCCCCAAAAACCCTCACAGACCACCAAGCTAAGTTGTCTTTTTTCTGTCTCGATGTCATGGGGGACCACTGCTCCAGAGGGCTGGCCAATCAGAGTGAAGGGGGCTTGTGGAGCAGAAGCCTTAAAGAGACAGCAGCTGAAACAAAGTGCTTCAGACAGAGGCTGAAATAAGGGTTTACTAAAACACCAGGGAGATAAAAAAAAACAGAGATTTATTTTGAGCTGAAAATCATATAAAGATACTACGGGGGCCCCAGAGGGACAGAATAAAGACAAACAGAAGCACAGCACCCCCTCTTTAAACCTCACATCAGTGAGGTGGATTTTCTGATCTTACCTCCAGTCTCTGCACCATCTCCCGGATGTCCTCTCCACAGTTGTCGTGTGCGGACAGCATCACGCACTCGCCGCGCTCGTAGAAGATCTTAATGCTCATAATCCCTGAGGTCCACCCGATGACGTCCCGACAGGAGCAGTTAAACACCACGTTTTTAGACTCCTCCTCGATCAGCACGATGAACTCGTTGGAGATCCCGAGCAAGCAGTCCACGTCCACCGACTGACCGAAGTCCCGAGCCCGCACGCTCCACGTGATGGCGCCCACGCTGAAGAGATGAGCGTCCTTCCTCGGCTTCACCTTCTCCTTCTTCTTGGCGCCTAAAGTGATGAAGCTGAACTTGACGGCGTTGTCTATCGTAGCCGTGCTCACAAAGTTCTCGGCGAGGTCCTTCAGGTACTCCTGCCGCGTCCGAGTCGCCATGGCGCGGAACTTCTCCGACTTGTGTGCGGCGTTCTCTCCGTTGATGACCTTGGCGAGGAGGAAGTCTCTGAAAACCGCCGACTTTGGGAAAGTTACAGACTTGGGGATGGGAGGGCCGAACGGAGGCACGTCTTTGGACCGGGACACGGCGACGCTGAGGGAGGAAGGAGGAGTCGGTTAATGAAAGGAAGAGGATGAAAAGTGAAAGCCGCTGCAGTTTTACAATACAGACTAATCTCTCCCTGTTCGACACATCCTCTGTTATTAAAAAGAGCCGTCTTGAGCTGTAAGTCATAATTTCAAGGTGTCTGTGAAGATAATAACTGTATCATCAGCCAACAGATCAAAAGAGCTTCGATTCCTGCACACAGAAAGCACTCGCAGCCTATTATTATTATTCTTTCAAATTAAGAGCTCTTAAAAGTTCATGTCGATCCATTTGGCATGAAAAGATTTATGCAAAGTACATCCTCAGATGAAAAGCAGCTGGAGGATATTATTCTGCATCTTATCCCGACGTAAAGGAGGGAAATATCTCAGAGCGCCCTGCAGCCTGCAGCCGCCGTGCACGCTTAATCTCTTTACCTGTAGCAGACGTTATCGGTGCACGGGTTGTGGACTTTGACGATGACAAACACATGTTGGAAATGAGAGCGGATGTGTTTGGGAGTGAAAGGAAGGGCCCCGGGCTCCTGGAACACGATGGTGACGATATCGTTGCCAATGTGCCTCTTTCTTAGTAACTGGAAGAGGAGAGAGAAAAAGAAACGTGCATGACGTCAAAACGTTGGTGAGAAAGAGGAGGAGGGATGTTTTCAAGAGCAAAGAACCCTGAAAATCCTTCAGTTCCTGGAGAGGAGGAGAGGAACCCTGCAGCCAGAAACCCATTTTTAAAGAAAAGTCATTTCACACAACCTTTTTAGCATCTTTCAGGATATAAAAGCTGTTAAAATAAAGTTCAATAAAGATGCACCAGTTTGTTTTAACATCCAGCGTTTTTAATATTTTTACTCACCTTCCTCCCTCAGCGTACAGACGACATGAGTAATAAGTTTACAGTATATAAGGAGGTGAAACACATCAGATTGTTTTCTAACTTCTGCATCCAACATATATAATCATAATAATAATAATAATAATAATACATTTTATTTATATAGCGCTTTTCAAGGACTCAAAGACACTTTACAGGAATAAAATTCAAATAAACATCAAATACAGACATGCAAAAAAACAAACAAATTCAATACAATAAAGCATAAAAAGCAAAGTTAAAAAGGTTGAACTAAACATGTAGAGTTGAGCGGAACAGGTGTGTTTTTAATCGTGTCTTGAAGGTGGTGGGATCAGATGTGGTACGAATGTGTTGTGGAAGTGAGTTCCAAAGGGAGGGGGCAGCAACAGGTGAGGAGGTTAGCGCCAGAGGAGCAGAGGGTACAGGAAGGAGTGTAGGGGTGGAGTAAATCTTTAAGGTAAGAGGGGGCCTGGTTATGGAGGAGGATTTTGAATTTGATGCGGTGTGGGATAGGGAGCCAGTGAAGGTCTTGAAGAATGGGGTGATGTTGTCACGGGAACGGGTGAGGAGGCGAGCGGCAGAGTTTTGAATGTACTGAAGTTTGTTGAGGAGGTTGTTGGTGGTGCCGTGCAGGATACTGTTGCAATAATCGATGTGTGAAGTGATAAAAGCATGGATGAGGGTTTCAGCTGCAGGGAAAGAGAGAGAGGGGCGAAGGCGGGCGATGGAAAGCTGATCATGTGACTGTTTTGATATGAGTGGAAAAAGTGAGTTTGCTATCAAAGATGACTCCAAGGTTCAGGCAGTGGGGTGAGGGTGAGAGGGTGGAGTTGAAGTTGGTGAGTGAATTTGGACCGATTAGCAGAATGTCAGATTTTGAGCAGTTGAGTTTGAGAAAATATCTGTTTGTTTGTTTGTGGATCGATCCATCAGAAAGTTCAAACCCTCTTTGTTTTCTTTTTCTTTTCTTTCGTGGATCCCCCTGGATCTGGAATAAAGATTATTCTCTAGAATTTCAACCTCATAAAATTCTACACTAAACAAATTGATCCAAACAAAATTTAAATCTCTATTTTTTCCAGATTTGTCTTCTTGTTGGTTTCATCATTTTATCAGGGGTGTAAAACTTTACGCTGACGACAGCTGCAGGGAAGTTGGAGGGTTGTTGATGTTGCAGGAGGTGATAAATATTTCATTCAACAAAATGTTAAATTATGATTTTATTTAGTGTCAATTTTGTTAAACCTCAATACCATCTGTAAGAAAAATAAAAATTCTTTATTTCAATGATTTTTTTAAAAGCTACAGGGACCCACTGCAGACCTCCGGTCAGGACACAGACCACCTGAGCAGGTTGGTTCTCCTTTATTTGAAGGTTTGTGTGCACAGGTTGAGAGTGAACCATGATATGCTGACCTTCGCGCTCTTTGGACTCTTCTTAGATTTTAGTTCTTTCTACTTTTATCTCTTTTCACTCTACGTCTTCCCTCAGAGGCTGCAGATTAGTCGAGGTTGGACACCTGTGACCACTTGGTGGTCTTCATGCAGAAATGTTTCACACCTGTAAGACAATTAACTCGACTTTAGTTTAAAAAGATGAAACACATGAAATGTCTGAGGCGTTTCTGCCAAACGGAGCCCAAACTACAGAAGAAAAAAAGACAAACTGCTGGAGGTTTTTTTTGTCACTTTGAGGGAATAAAAGATGAATTCCTCCAGCTGGTCCCGCCCCTGCTTTGTCACATTGTGCAGACCTCATTTTCTGTCTGCTATGGAGTCCTCAATGAGGGTCAAAGAGAGCCCAAGAAACCTGGATTAGAGGGTGCAGAGGTGAATTGAAAGGATGAAGAGATGAATGCTGGAAGATTACCACCAGGGATTAAATTAAACCCGGCCTCTCCACAGGAGGAGGAGGAAGGACAGAGAGAGAGAGAGAGAGAGTCCGTCCTGATGGATCAGGTCTGTGCAGATCCAGAGCGGTGTGTTTGGTGTTTAAACTCTCTGCAGGGCTTCATAATGGACTCTAAAAATAAGTCCGAAAAGCTCCGTAATGGCGGCTTTATGGGGCCGCCGCTCGCCACTCCACCACCACATCCACTTAATTCCACTTGTTAGCGCAGACAGACACACAAACCCGTCTAAAACCACGTCAGGTTCCGGCCCCTGGGGATGCATTGATTAAAAAACCCTAGTGTGGGGTACGGTTACTATGGCAACTCCCATGCTTTCAACTGATAGGTCATTACCGCGGTGAAATCAGCCTCAGAGGGAGACGGAGAGAGAGCGGGGACTGAAGGATTGAAGAGATCCTTCAGGAGGAGGCAGCTCAGGGAAACAAACACGGAGGTCTGTGAGAGTGGAGAGAGAGGGAGGCGTTCACTGACCTGCTGTCTGTTGTTGGGCGTGTACGGCAGCATGGTGGAGACGTGGAACATCAGCTCGTAGTCTTTGTAGGTGGTGTAGAGCGAGTGAGTGCCCGTGGAGTCCGCTGAAACATCACATCCAAAAAGAAACAAAAACCTCGTTTAACATGTTACATTTGGTGTTTTAGCTCTGTTCCCAGAGCTCCCTGCCCTTCCACATCAGCACGTGGAAGGGCAGGGAGCTCTTCATATTCATATGAGACCTTCAGAAGGTCTTTACATCTTTACAAGATAAATCACGAGATCTTCACGAGATCTTTATCAGACCTCTTTACAAGACTTTAGAAGATTTACCAAGCGGCAACCTCCGGTTATGAAAATATGAGACGACGCTGAAGGGCTAAAATCTAAAGTTCTTCTTAGCGAGACCTTCTGGAGATCTTTACGAGATCTTCTGGAGACTTTCTGAATGATGAGGTCATCACATAAGAGTCTCCTAACTAGTTTGTAACATGTTGAAGGGGCAGGGGTCTCAAAAACCCAGGTCTGCCCCGTGGCTCCGCCCTCAACAGGCCGGCCAATCTGAGGGTAGGGGGTTTGTGGAGCGGGGAGCCTTAAAGAGACAGTAGCTAAAACAAAGCCTTTCAGACAGAGGCTGAAGTAAAGGGTTAATAAATCAACAGTGAGAGAAAAATGAGGATTTATTTTGAGCTTCATGTAAAGAAACAACAGGAGCATCAAAACTCTGACAGCACATCACCCCCTCTTTAAGGTTATTCACCAACTGGTGATGTCACAGATTGAGTAAAAGCTCGTGTTGATTTTTTTTAAAACAGCAGGGTTTTTTTTAAAACAGCAGGGTTTTCCTTCTAGCTGTAAAGCTGCTACGGGGGCACTAAAGGGACAAAATAAAGACAAAAAAAAACATTATTTCAAAAAGCACTTCTATTTTCATGCAGTAACCTAAACTTGGCGGCCCTGGGAGCTCCCTGCCCTTCCACATATGGAGAGGAATGCCAAAGCCTGAGGTGACTTATGTCTGTGTGAAAAAAAGCTCTGCAGCTTCACAAGAGCTGCTAAAACCAGAACGAAATCAATGAAAATGGAGATAAATTATAAATAAGAGAAAGTTTAAGGAAACAGCCGACGGGTGAAAGTGAGTTTAGTCGATGATGTCAGAGAATAAACAGGATACGGATCCAAAAAAACTCCAGATAAAGAACATCTGCACTCAGCAGCGTTGGGAGTGTGTGGGCGGCAGGTTGTGTTTTATCTTACTCTTGTTATCCAGCTGAGCTCTGTACTTGGAGAAGCCTTTGAGCCGCACCCTCTGTCCGAGCAGATCCAAGAACTCCTCCAGGGCCGGCCCGGCGCTCTCGTTGTTGTACATCTCCTCCTCGGTGCTCTGCCCCGCCTTGCAGTAGAGCACTCCCACCTTGTGCTGGAAGCTCAGCTGGAAACACACACACACACACACACACACTCAGTGAGTACCACTTCCTGTCAAACATGTCGTACATTAAGCACTCGAGAGAGAGGGACGCTTTCCATCATGTCACAGCTAATGTGGAGACCTCCAGGACCCGTCCAGGACGAGCTAAAATCCCCTTTCGTGGATCGAGGCTGTGAACTCTCCGAGCTCTGAGAGCCGCATAAATCACACGAGCTAATAGCTGCTGCTTAAAAGCAGCGGAGGACGAGAGGCTGAGGTACACGTTTACAGACTGATCGTTTGGTTCAAGGCAGAAAACCAAGCTGCCAGAAAAAAAAAAAAAAAAAAATCATTTTAATCCTGTTTAAAAAAAGACCTCCAGGAGCTGTGTTTTGTTTGGCTGAGTCGTCCCTGGAGCGAGGGAATATTAGTAAGAAGCAAAGAAAGGAAACAACATTCATCCCCTCCAACACCGAGCTAATAACTCCATTTATTCAACAAAGACAGTCTCTGTATGAAATCAGTCTCTAAGTCCAACCTGGAAAAAAAAAAGACGTCTTTTTATTCCTTTAATAAATTCAGGAGAAATATTTCTGCCTGGTTTCTTCTCCATTATTTCGTTTATTATCCAGACAGTCGGGGTCTCAGGCTTCAATACAAAAGCTTTTTATTTAAAAAAGATCAGTCGACATGTTTCACACGAACACAACAAACGATGACGCGTTTAAAAAACTATTTTATGGTTTTAGAATTTCAGACAACAAAGAATCGAAAGCAGCTCCCGAAACGGATCAGTGAGGACCACATTATTTCAAAACAACATGATTTACAGGTGAGTCCTATAGGACAGGATGTCTCTGTGCTGGGAGCTCCCTGCCTTTCCACATGCCTACGTGGAAGGACAGGAAGCACTTCATAATCACATGCTGTGGAAATCTCCGTTCTATGAAACACCACAAGATCTTCACCACATCTTACAGAGATTTTTACAAAGACTTCACAAGATCTCAACGAGATTCTTTACAGGAAGATTTTTAACGAGATCTTCATGAGATCTTTACAAAATTTTCAAAAGATCTTCATGAGTTTTTGGGATCTTTACAAGATCTCTACGAACACTTAAGTAATCTCCATCTTCAGGAAAACTTCAGGAAAAGAGATTTTTACAATCCCTTTACAGAATCTTCACGAGACCTTTTTACGAGATCTTTGAGACAGATTTTTACAGAAAGTTTTTACCTCATCTTCACTAGTTTTTATACAAATTTTTACAAAGTTTTCTAGAGCTCTTTTTTAAATCTTAACGACTCCTTTTTGAGATTTTCACCTGGTTTTATCAAGATTTTTACAAAAGGATTTTTTTTGAGATCTTTACAAAGTTTTTACAAGATTTTATTGAGATAATAATATTTTTGCAGCATCTTTACAGGTTCTCACTTTACAAGATCTTAATGAACCTTTCACAGTCTTCACAAGATTTTTTTTTTACCCGATTTTTACTCTTTAGTGGGTCACACAGGATCTTTACTAGATCTCTAAGAACGCTTCAGTAATCGCCATCTTCACGAAAACTTCACAATTTTTACAATCCCTTTACAGGATGTTTACAAGATCTTTTTACGAGATCTTTGAGACAGATTTTTACAAAAAGATTTTACCTCATCTTCACTAGTTTTGATACAAATTTTTACAAAGTTTTCTAGAGCTCTTTTTGAGATCTTAACGACTCCTTTTTGAGATTTTCACCTGGTTTTATCAAGATTTTTACAAAAGGATTTTTTTTGAGAACTTTACAAAGTTTTTACAAGATTTTATTGAGATCATAACGACATTTTTACAGCATCTTTACAGGTTCTCACTTTACTAGATCTTAACGAACCTTTCACAGTCTTCACAAGATTTTTTTTTTTTTTTACCAGATTTTTACTCTTTAGTGGGTCAGTCATTGTCTAAGGAACACCAAAAGATCTTCAGGAGAACTTAAAGAGACTTTATGAGATCTTCATGATCCCTTTACAGAATCTTCACAGGATCTTTTTACAAAATCTTAGCAAGATTTGTACAAAAGGTTTTAACAAGATCTCCACAAGATCTTAACGTCTTCTTTAAGATTTTTTACGAAGTTGTAGCAAAATTTTTCCATCTTTACAAGATGTTTACGAGAACTTTACAAAGATGTTTTCACAAAAGATTTTTACAAAAAGATTTATACAAGATATTTCTGAGATCCTAAATATTTTTTACAAAAATCTTTATTCCTCTAATTATTTTTTCCCTCGTTTTGTAATTCAATGTTATTTAAATCTTTTATTGTATTTTTAATTTTGCTGTTATGTCTCATGTTCAACCACATTAACGCTAAAATAACAGTGGAATACAGAAGCATAGATGTTATTTTATGTTTGCACAGGTGACCTGGAATTTGCACGCGTTGCTCCCAGAGTTGGCACAAAAAAAGATTCAAGAGATAAAAGAGAAATAATCAACTATATGCGCCCTGCAGACGACCATATAAGGAGCTAATGTGAACATATGAATAAAAAAAAGCAGACCTCAAGGCTGCAGGAGTTGCTGGTTTTGACTCCAGAGCTCGACCCGCAGAAACACAGAGAGCATGTGAAGGAGGAACAGGAAGTGAGATCTCTTCTTTAAGAGGAGCAGGATCTGACAGGTCAATCCTAAAGAATCGATATCATCCATCCTCCACAGATGTGAGCTCATCTCATAGAGAGACAGGAAGAAATCAAACATCCAGAGTGATTCTCCCGTCCTGCAGAGAGCGAGCCGCCTCTCCACCGACATGAATCTTTCATGGCTCACTGCTCACAGATCAGGCGCAGAAAACGAGTCAAAGGGGCAAATAAGTGAAAAAATAGCCTCCAGAGTTTGGCACCTGCCAGGCAGCGTTCACAGCTGAGGGCAGAGGGACGTCGACCTGGAATAATCTGTCGACTCTGCCAGAGGAAGCACGCTCTGTAAACTGTACAACCGTCATTATCTTCTTCCTCCTTCCTCACAGGTCTTCCTCTCCCGCTCACTGCTCTCTTCTTCTCTCTTTGCTGCCGTGAGAGGAGGACACCACACGGCGAGGCCCGGTGGAGATGGCGTGATGTGTCTTTTTTTTTTTTTTTCAAACCTGCGTTATACGAGCTCACTTAACCTCCTGCTCCTCTAAACTGAGCGGCTGACGGCAAGGACGATCACGCTGCCCTTTGGGGCAGATTTGGCTGCACACATCAGGACGGATGACACAGATCGAGATGAGTAATGAACCGGAGCTGAAGGGTTTCTGCGGTGCAAACTTCTCTTCAGGTGAAAAAAAAGCCTAATCTGATTAAATAACAGTCGGATTTTTGCATTAACTGCTGAAAATCTGCACAAATCACTAGACAGCATTTATTTCTCTGTATGCAACTTCCTGTCCTGAGCTGAAGGGCACAGAAAACTCTCCGCCCTCGACGTCTTTTAAAAAGAAAATATCTAAAAAGTGCAAAGATGAGAATATTTTTAATGAAGGGGGAAGAGAAATGAGGACAGTATTCCCCTTGGAGAGCTTGGATTTGTACCAGAGGGATGCAGCAGTGTCCCTACACAACACACTCACACACTTACACACTCACACGATGACATCTGTCTGCGCTGCAGCAGAAATCCAAAATGTGTCCCCTAAAGCCTGGATGCAGTCATCAAAAAGAGTTATGCAACCATAGAAAGCTCATTTAGCTTGGTTCAAGCTAACGCAGCGATGATATGAAGCACATTTATTCAACGCCGTGTGTTTTTATTTGCCCAAACTTTCAAATTCCGCGTCTTGCAGCTGATCTGAGTCTCTAACCATCCACCTTGTTCAGCATCATCCCGGCTAACCTCGCAGACGTCACCCAATCAGCCTCGTATAATCTGATCGGTAGCTGACGGACGGCTCAGGCTTCATCTGATTACCCAAATGGTTTGGGATTATGTAGTCTGACCTTTCACAGATTACCGCCACAAAAATGTGGATCTGGTCAGGTGTTTTTGAGAGAAGCTCACCGAGGCAAAGGGTCTGATCTGAACTCTGTAATCCTCCACATTTTGGGCCTTAAAAAAACGAACAAACAAAAAGCCGACAACACTTGATTATCCCACCTTACTTTTCTACTCATTGCAGTACTTATAAAAGATCCCACATGAGATAATAATCTCTTGCACGTCTCTGATCCACTACATTTAACTTGCACAAGGCAATATTTGGCGAGCCAGCCAAGAGATCTTTGGTTACACACAATCTAGAGTTTTAATGCAACAACAAAGGGCTGGGTTCCGAGTCTAAGACCTGCTCACTAAAGTCATAATCCTAGATTTGAAGCCTTCAACAATTCTCGAATTTTAACATTCTGACGTTCGTCTCAGAATCTCAGAATTTAAACTTAAAGTCAGAATACGTATAAATGAGTGCGCATGCAGCCGGTTACAGTAGCTCCGTTCACTTTCTAACTCTTTTCCTTATTTATCTTCTTTTAACTTATTGTTTCTATTTAGTTTTTTCACCCATTAGAATGTACATAACTATATAACTATATAACTTTTGCACAATTCACTTTTGTATGACACTTATGTTAATATTTTGTACTTTCCTATATTTTAACACTTCTGACTGGGAGCAGCTGTAAACCAAAAAGCAATTTCCCCTTGAGGATCAATAAAGTATTTCTGATTCTGATTCTGAAATGTTTATATATCTGTGTTGAATCTTCACTTCCTCCCAATCACAAACAGCATTTAAACGTTTACATTTCGTAAATGCAGGATAAAGCAGCACATCATCTGCATATAGAGGTGAGAAAGCGTGCTGAATGGCTCCAGAATTAACTCAACAGATGTTGTGTCTTCAGCTCCTGCTATCCCAGTTACGAATAATCTGTAGACTATGAGTTTGGGATTTGTAAAATAAAACAGAACATCATCTGCATAATGTTGAATAAAGCTTTAAGTGGGTTTTTTAACTCAAAATAATGAACAGTAAGACAGCAAAGAGCAGAGGACCATCACCTGCCTGAAAGAGAAAACCTCCAGGGAACTTTTAATGGTACTGCTTATAATTTTCTGTATTAATCTGAGTTTTCTAATCTCATCTCTTGGGTCAGAAACACTGTGATGTGTAGTGAGTGAGCCATGAAGACACCTGAGTGCCAGCTTTAAGTCAGACCTCACAGAATGAAGCTTGAAACAAATTCTCGGCCCTGAAAACAGAGATCAGCTGATTCCGTTTCCCACTTTGTACTGAAGATCGTTCTGTCCTTACACAGGCAGACATCTGCTTTCTTGGAGGATCCATTAATGTCTAATCATTCCCGATTCCATCTTTAAATCAGGATCTGACAGAGTGCCTAATGCTTTCTCCATCCGCCTGCACGCGCTGTCCTCACTCTGATCTCAAATGCTTTCACATCTGCTCTCTGCTTACATTCAGGACTCTTACTGCACGGCTCTCTTTCAGAGTCTCGCAGAGGTCTCCAGATTCTTCCTGACGTACGTGACGACACTTCACAGAATGAAACGCAGACGCTCTGTGTCAGAGCTTCTCCTCTGCAGCGTGAGCTCGTCCTCGGTGGAGGTCCAGCTCGGTTAGAGAGAAGATTACGGGGTGCTTGACACATTAAACGTTTGCACAGCAAGCAAAACATTAATGATTAAAACAGGAGAGGACCAAAATACTGACGTCCAAATATAAAAGTGGGCGTTTGGTTTTGAGGTCGGCGAGGACGAGCGCCAGTTGGATGAGTTTTCGGCTCCCTTCTTTTTTTAACGCGCAGGGAGTCGTTCTGAAGATAAACTCTGTCCTCGTCTCAAGAGCTTTAACTCACTTTCGAGAAGACTCCTCCGCTGCTGTTTGTGTGTGAGGCTCGGTTTGCAGAGGGACACGGCTGACACCTTCTATTATGAGAGTCTTTCCCCTGTCAGCGAGAAGGACGGGCTCACGCTAATGAATGTAATTACACTAATAAGCGGCCAACTCTCTGATGGAAGATAGGAAGTAGAGCTGATCCTCCCACGCTGCTCTCCAGCTCCGTGTTTTAGCGGAGGAGAAAATAAAGGCCTTAAGATCAGACACCTGAGATGCAGAGCGCATACGTCTAACAGAGATAACGCGGCTCAACATCCGCTGAGCGTGCAGATTCAATTCATTATTTCCAGGAATAAAAGGAGCTTTCTGTCGGGTATTTTTGTAAACGTGAAAATACCAAATGAATGAACAAACCAAGCAGCTCAAACCCTCTCCCCGTGTCTTCCTGTACTCACCCCCTGCTCGTCCAGCTTCAGGAGCTGCTCGGGGACTTTGGGCGAGTTCAGCGCGAGTCTCAGACACTGGATGTTCAGCTCGGGGATCACGTACTCCAGGACCTCTTTCAGCGGCAGACCGCGGGCTGTTCCGTGTCTCGCTGTGGAGGGGATGGCGTCCTCCAGGATGGCTCCACGCAGCGTGGTCAGCTGAAAGAGAGATGGAGGAGGTCAGGGTCTGGAATCAGGTCTTGGTCTTTGTTTGCAGTTCGTTTTACCGTCTTTTTAAAGCACGCTCAAACAGACGCTTATTTTTATCCTTCTTTGTCATTTTGAGTTGATTTTTCTGAGGTTTGTTGAAATGTTTGAAGATATTTTGTGAGCTGTTCTGCTGTACGATCTGGAGCTAACATCCCTCTGTGCTGCTCAGTGTTATTCAGGGCGTTGGCTCCATTATGGCTCCTCTGGAAAGCTTCAGGAGCTCACATGCTAAATAATAAAGGAAGGCTAACTGAGCATTACACGTTAAGTGGTGTTTTACTGTTAGAGCATTAATATGTCAGTAAAAATCGACCCAAGCACCCCCTCAGTCGTTGTTTCTGAAGCCTCAGAGACACGTTCACGCCCACGAGTCCGTTTTCAAAACCACACAACCTGCAGCATGAGTGACAGCAGCCGATGGCCGCCTGGCTGAGAGGCTTTCTGAGGAGCTGATTACTTAATCGAGTCAGGAAGGAGGAGGGAGGAGAGGGAGAGGGTGGATGATGCATGCAAATAGTGGCTCCAGCGGTCAGGGACTTACTACGCTCTCTTCGTGCTACTTGCAGGCCCGCTGTGACCCAGATACACTGTTTTCATGGTGTGAGTGCTGCTCTAAAGCAGCTCTGGATATCAGTGACATCCTCCTCCTGACACATCTGTTGCTCCTGAATTATTCAGAGGACGAGACCACCCGGCATCAATCAGGGAGAAGCTCCGTTCCACCGGGGACCGAGAGGCTGCCTCACCATCAGTGTGTGGAATAACCGGGAGCGAGGTTTATCACGCTGATGGAGTGAATCAGAGTCTCAGACAGGAAGTGAGCTCCTCCTCTGCTTTTTGACTCTTCCACCTGACTTTGACTTCCTGAATGCAGCGTTTGAGAACAAAGACAAACGCTCCCTCAAAGCGTGTTCTCACTGCGGGTCAGTGCTTCACTTCAAACCGAGCTCCCGCAGGCGGCCACGGGGGACGTTTTACATAATCCGGTTTGAATCGATCTGAAATCAAAGCTCAGAGAGACTGTAGTCCAGCCCAAACAGGAAGAGGTGGAGCACAACTCAGCAAACTTACATAAGCTTCAAGTTTCACAGGTTTGAGCTGCGGACAGCTCGGGTGGACGGATCAATCCGGAATACGATAAATGTCTGGAAACATTTCCATCAATCCTTTGGATTCTATTAATCATGTGGCAAAGATTGTTTCATGGTTTATGGGCTGGTATGAGTTAAAATGATAAAGTTTCAGGGGATGTTGAGTTAACGCCACATTTTCTCTTCCTTGCAAAATTCAGGTTTTTGGGTGTTGCCAACTCCTCAGTAAGGAAAGCAGCTATTGGCTGTCCTTAAAGTCGCTAAATGACGACATCACCTGGTTTGCATAAGTGTATATTTGCATGTAATGTTCGTGGACGCCGTAGAAGAGAGGAAGAGACAAAAGTGACTGAAAAACATCCGAAATATCGTCAGAACTACAAATAAATGTAAATCAGGACAAGATCGGCAAATGACGATCAGAATCTCTGAAAGTCGTTAGTAACACCAGAAGAAGATGGTCCTTTAAAATAAAACTAACTTAACAACGAAGGTCCGAAGCTAAAAACGGTTAGCATGTGGCGTGAACCAATAACGTAAATCATACGCATGAATGACGCTGATTCACAACTCTCTCTCTCTCTCTCTCTCTCTCGCAAGATTCACGTCTTTGGGTTATCACAAATCCTCAGTTAATCGTATCGGAGGTGCGAATAGTTGCTAAATGACGCCATCGGATATTTTGCATAATTCGCCAAATGCATGTAATTGTAATGTACGATGGAGGATTAGGGCCATGTTGTTGTTTTTTTTAGTAAATGTAGGAGAATAAAACTGTAAAACTTCCAACACTTTATCGAAGCAGGAGGAGAGTGGAGGCCACCCCCTGTTTTTAACCGCTAAAGGGCCCAGCTTAAAGTACGACCGAGGATCAGAGCCACGTTAACAAACAAAAGGAAATTTACCAGAATTAAGACGAAGATTTAACAGAATAATCTCCTAAATTTAGTAGAATAATCTGTTTATTTGAGTCTTTATCTGGTCTGTCTGAAGAGCAGCAGCCGCCTGTAGAAGTTTGAACTCGGCCCTAATCCTACGGTGCTCCGTGTTCCAGCTGCCTTCATCAGAAAGCTCCGATATTAAGAAGGCTGTTTGTCAAAGCTGGAACTCAACACGACTTCATCAAGAAGACGCTCTCAGTTCATCCTCTGAGAGGAGGAGGATGGACGCTCCTACAAAACAACCTTTCAAAATAAAAGTTTGATTTTAACATAATTTAAATCGATTCATGAATTTAATTTTTTAACTTGGCCCCAATCCCCTGTTGTAATAATAGACACTAAAGGAGAGAGGAAAACATTGTGAGGGACATAAAAAAAACAAAAACAAAACAGGATGAATCTGTTTGTCTCCTGTGAGGTCTGAAAACGAGCATTAAGACAAAATTCAAACTAAATAGAGGACAGAGACACTCTGCATGTCCGTTTGCATGAATAACACATTCATGAGCTTTAGGTGTTAAGAGTTGAATGAAGACCAGATCAGAAGCTGTGAAAAGGTGCGTCTTTGTTACCTGGCTGGTTCTGAAGGCGACTCTGTAGTTGTACTGCATCCCGTCTTTCTCCTTCCCGTCGTCCAGACGCTCCCTGCGGACGCTAACAGCTACCGGCCCCAGATTGTCGTCCACGCCGAAGTAGTTCTGATGCTCTGAAAGGAGGAACACATAAAGTCATGTTAGGTCAAAAAAAAGTCACCATCATTTAATCATCTTCACCAGAACGTCCTTTAAAGTGTTCAGATTTTCAGAATAAAAGCCTCTGACCCTGTTAAACTGACAGACGTGTGCTCTGAAGAGCTTTTATTCATATTTGATGGAGGAACTCTGGGTAAACCAGTCATGGGCGAGTCTGGACGATGACCACAGATGCAGCAGAGCGCCGAGCAGATCTGAAACTGATTCTCTCTGGATTAAATCTGTTCGTGTTGTTTATTTTGAGGTGATGACATCACACAGCTGCTCAGGATGATGGGAGTTTTGGATTGTCGGGGTCCTCCGTGGATCAAAGATCCGTCCCTTGATCCTTTGATTGAATTCCATTTCCTCTTAATCCGTCCTGTTCTGACTCTGAGCCCTTAATACAGAGACGCAAAACCCAGTGAGATTATGGAAACTAGTCTGCTTGTTTATACGTGGAAAAGTCACGACTGTTAAACTCATGTTTACAAGCCTCATCCTCAACAGGAACTCCAAACTATTCAACCCAAGACCGCCAAAATAAAAGTTCCCGAGGTGGTTCTACGTTAGTCACAAACATCGACGGGACAATCCAAAAACTGACATTAGAACAACAACAGTCCAACTAAAATCTTCCTTATGTTGTTTTTAAATGACTTAGAAAACCAGAGTATACATCCAAGACCAGTAGGTGGCGCAATAACTTTATATTGAAGCAAACGCCTTCACACAAAGACGTTCTTTAGCAGGACAGAAATGATGGATGGAGTCGTTCACAGACTCTGTGATCCTACATTCAGCTCTTCTCAGAGTTTTTCAGACCTTGAGACGTCTGATTGTCTAAATTTTAGTTGCCATCTAAATGACGAACAGCGTAGTTATTTCATATTATCCCTGTTCAGCAGATTTATCCCCTTTGTTCAAAACTCGCTCTGGAGTGTGATAAAAATGGATTTAAATTTTGAGAAATTTTACAAAGAAATAATAAAGAGTGTGTATGAATATACAGTACCAACGCTGGATGTTCAACGCACGGCCATATTGGATATGACGTGGACTTTGAGCTTCCTTTCTAACAGCTATAGGCCGCCTGTCAGTCACATGAGCTGAGCTGAGCCTCTGATTGGATAAACTTGTGATCTAAATATCTTCTAAACCACAGAGTAAGAAATTAGTGTTTCAGACCAAATCTGTTTTATGAACCAGGCTGTAAATATGATTTTTGATGCTGTTTTATTGGTTTGGTGTTTATGTGACTTCCTGTCTTTCTGCAGCCAGCCTCTAGTGGATTTTCGGTGAACAGAAACTTTTGGTACTTCAGCACAGGCTTCATTTTTCTCTACCGGATGTTTCCCCTTGGTTCAAACTGAACGTGAAGATTTTCAAACCTCTTCACTGATCAAAACACTCTAATCTAAAAATAGCACCAGATCTTCCCAAGACTTCTGGTTATCACAACTGGTTTAAGATGGGCCTCAAACACCAAGGTCTGCCTCCAGAGGGCTGGCAAATAAGGGGAAAGGGGGTTTGTGGAGCGGGGAGCCTTAAAGAGACAGCAGCTAAAACAAGACAGAGGCTGAAAAGGGTTTTCTAAAACACCAGAGAGAGAAAAACAGAGTGTGTTTTAGCTTTAATCATGAAAAAATACGAGAGGCCCTAGAGGGACAAAATAAAAACTGGGAAGAAAAAACAAAAACCTCCTGTGACAAAATTCAGAAAAGCATGTTTACTGTACGAGAAGATGATCAGCAAGTTAAAGTAAAGTCGTAATAGTGACATTTAAAGTCAAATTATAAAAATAAAAAAACTCTAATTTATAAGTAAGCCGGGCTGATTTATGACCCTGGCAGCATTGGGCTTCCATACACTGTTTTTATTCTGTGGAGGCGACGAGAAAATCAAATGTAATGTGTTTATTCTTCACGGGACTTTTCTTTTGTTATGATGTTTTTTTCTTTTGATGATTTATTTTCTGTTGACATGAAAAGTATTGAGTCTGAATTTCCTCACAGGTGCTTTAAATACTTGGTCAGAGTGCAGAGCGCTCAAAAACAGGATCATAAAGACACTTTATAGTTTGAAAACAAAGACTCTGTTGTCTGAGGTTTGAGCGGTGTGTGTGTGTGTGTGTGTGTGTGTGTGTGTGTAAATCTCTGCATACAGAAAGCAGTGCCTTGAGTAAACACTTTGTAATCCCGTCTCAATCCGTGAAAGAGACCTGGATTAAACAGCCGATGAAGACAGACCTCAGCCGTGAATCAAAGCGCTGTCAGAGCGTCCTGCAGAAGTTTAGACATCCACGCCACACTGAGCACGCTCTGTGAACAGCCCGCTTCTTGCCGCTGTGGCATTAACATCAGGGCAAAGAGCACATCAGCATGAATAATAAATTAACTGTACGGAGGCGATGTGGAGTGAACCGTCTGAGGAATGCTACGCCTGTCAGAGTCGGGGGCTGAGGGGGGAATGCTCCGTGAGGCAGAAGGTCAAATGGTGGCAGGAAGGCTTCACTCGAGGCCTCTGAACGCAAGCAGCACGGCGAGGGAGAGACAGTGGAAGCTTTTAGTCAACACTTTTCCAAAACATGTCACCAAGACTGGCTCGGTGCTGAGGATTCGCCCAAAGGTGCACGTCAACAGAGCGTGCTCTGTCCTCCCGTCACTCCTCGCCCTGCAGACATGTCTCCACCGTCCCACCCTGCACGTCTCTGACTTTAGGATTAGCAGCTCTGAGGCTAATACCAGGCTAAATGTCTGCATGTGTGACTCAGTCTGAGCAGAGTGGTGACATGAACCGTTCATACGTTCACAGACGAGCTCACGTTGAGATTAAAGAAAACTTAATCTGGTATTTTTTGAACACGGCTCCGGGTTTGTGTCCAGTCAGGATTTTATCTGGCAGACGAATGTCGGCTCGAGAGCAAAGACAGAAATAAACTCTGTTTGTTCCTCTGACAGGGAGAGACTGAGGCTGCGCTTTGGACTCCAGGTTCTGGAGGTTTGGACTCATTTTTTATCCCTGACTTTATCCCAGAATTTTACCAGAAAGTCTCAAATCTTAATGTTGAACTTTTCTGGGTTTTATCTCATAAAGTTACCTCTTTATCTTAACTTTTATCCTGTTACAGCAAATCTTTTACGTTACTTTGATCTCTTGATATTATGACCTTATTAAAACTGCAATTTTATTATTTTTCAAATTTGATTTTGTAACAACACAACTGAATTTTTTTACTTTAATTTCCTCAGATTACGACTTCAGTGGGACTTTATTTTGAAAAACTCTGGTAAGTTTTACCTTCGAACGTTACGATTTAATTTCCACTTTAATCTTTGAGTATTATGACTTTATTTTGACTTTTATCTCTTAACTTTAAGACTTTTAGGACTTTACTACGACTTGAATCTACGAGCGTAAAGAATCTTGAAACAAAACCACTTTGTTCTGCTTTAATTTTAATACATTACAAATTGATCAGGATTTAAATCTTTTTACATTTTGTCTTTTTTGTGACATGTTACGTCTCTTCCTGCTTTAATCTCCTGATAATTTAACTTCATTTCCACTGATGTCTTTGAACATTACAGCTTTTATCTTCTGACACTTTGTCTTTTTATTTCAACAGTGTATGAAACACGTTTTTATTTCTAATTAAATGTCCCGACATTATGACTGTATAAAAACTTCATCTCAACTTTAAACCTTTTTAAGTTTTTCCTCTTTATTCCATCTTAAATCTCTTAACATTAGGACTTAATCTAGAATTTAATCTCGTAATATAAGACTTAAATTGAACTTTAATCTCTTGAAACATAACCTCTTTGTTCTGCTTTTCTCTTTAATACATTACAAACATTTTACAACTCAAGTCTCCAAACATTTCGTCTTCATTTCGACATTAATTACGACCTAATGTCTTTATTTTGACTTAAAACTGATCACATTATGATCTTAATTCGACCTGAATCTCGTGAGATAACAGCTTCATTTCAAGTTTGTTCTCGTAACATCACAGATTATTAAACTGTAATCTGACAACATCATGATTTTATTAAAACTTTGTTCTCTTAACATTTTATCTCAGAACATTTCCTCTTTGTTCTCCAAACGTCGTCGTTTTATGTATTCTCTCTTTTTTTGCGTGCTCCCAGTCCTGGGTTGGACTTTGCTGGATCTCTGGATTTCTGTCCGTCTAGAAAACTGATTTGTTCCGACTTTGAATACTTGCAAAACATAATGTCAAATCTAGCGTTTTCCCATAATTCCTCATCAAACTGAGGAAGAGAAATAACCATCATGGCGAAAGAGAGGCTGCGCTGTCAGGACGGGCTCAGTTGTCTGCAGATGTGACTTTGGGAGCACAGGTATGTGTCAAAGCTAGCGATAGACCGATATGCTTTTTGTTTTTCAGGGCCGATACCGATTATTAGCCGTGAAGGAGGCCGATAACCGATATTTGCAGCCGATATTCATTTTCAGTAACAGTGAATATATTGGCATCAAAATTTTGAATAATACAAACTCTGATCCTTAACTTTGTTTAAATGCCTTTCAGCACATGTTTATTTAACATGTTCCAGGCTCAGCATCATTTCTTATCATTTTCAAGAGCCAAGCAAGCTGTGAAAGTTATAATAAGTTCATAGACTGTGAGATAGTCACGATGCTAATTGCGTTAGCCGGTCAATGGGATTTTCCATTCATGTTAGCATTAAGCTAGCGGACTTTCGCTAACCGAAGCAAAGTAGTTAAGAATAGCAAAACTTTTTTCTGCTCGCTGTGTGTGTGAGAGCTGTGCATGCACAGCTTTTACTGCTGATTGGCTGTTACCTGAGCTGTGACTGTGTGTAACCAATCAGATGGTGCTGTGGGTGGGACAATGCTGGAGATAGAGTATTGACTGCAGAGAGAGGAGCAGCTGCATTACAGCCAAAATAACTCAGTTTTGAAGTGACCTATTATCGGCCGTCGTATTAAAAAAAAAAGGCCGATGCCGATATGGGTCAAAATGACAAATATATGCGCCGATAATCGGCCCGCCCGATATTCGGCCTATCCCTAGTCAAAGCGTCACGAGTCATTAACAGGTTGATCTGACTCTCTAGTCGTACAACCAGGTGATGGAGGAGCTTCTGGACAGTAAAGGAGATGAAGCCTCCACTGAGCTGTTTTCAGTCCCTAAGCGCTGAAGCTCTGCTCCTCTTGTTCTTAATTCAGTGGGACATTAAGGCTTCAGCGTGCAGCTCTGTGACGAGGAGCATCATTTATCATTTATCCTCACAGATCGGCGACTACCCTCAGCATGATCCATAACCAGCGGAGCTCCCCTGACTCAGACCGTCCTTTCCTCCACATCTCAGCTGCTGTAACCCTGACCTGTGTGTGACAGGCTCAGCTGGGGGCCGCGGCTGAAACATGGTGTCCATTAAAGCAGCCCGGGGAGAATCGCTCCTCTCACCGAGGCTGGGAAAGGCTTCGGGCGGGCGGGCGATCAATGGGATCAATGTTGGGCTCAGGTTGATAAAAGCTGGCCCTAAAGTGGCGACACACGCACCCGTTGGTGTGTGTGTGTGTGTGTGTTAAAGTGTCCCTGTGTTTGGAGGTGATGACAGATTTGTCTCCCTGATGTAACACCTCCTGAAGAAAGGAGCAGGGGACACTTCCTCATACTGTGAGGACGACGTCTCCTGTGAAAGCTGTAAGAACAGAAGCGTCCTGACAGCAGCACGGGCCCTTCAATTATACATCAGCCTCAGAATGAGGTTAAACTCATCATCACACAGAGAGACAGACTTCAGGACGGGGGCTGAGTGAGGCCACGGCGCTGTGAATGATTCACACACAGAGTTTAACGGTACAGTAAAGCCGCCCACGGGCACAGTTATGACCCCCTAAATGTTTGGACACGCAGCACTTGACCCGTTGGACCTCGGTGCCACATGCAGCTGATCGTTACTTCCTGTCACAGAGGCCAGAGAAATCGATCAGCTGCTGTTCGAATCCTGGATCCATCTCAGTGTGAGCATGTTAATCATCGGTCGACGACATTTCATGACCTCTGCTTCAACCGACCCACCGGGCTGTCGCTCCATCTGTGCACGTGTTCGATTCCAGCAGCAGCTGCAAACCATCTCCATCTGGATTTGAACCTCTTTTGCATCGATAAACCCAGAGCAAATCCTGCAGCGCATCAGCAAAGAGTCCGAGTTCAAGGTCTCAAACCAAAGTCCATCAAGTAACGTTTCACTAAACGACACCTGGACTGTTCACAGTCTGCCTGCATGAAGCTGAAGCTCTGAACACTCAGCAGAAACTCAACGACTCTGACAGCTGACGACTCTAAACGAACGGACCGATCAGGACGAGGAAATGAGAGAGTTCAAAACACACGTCAGAGAACAAAAGATGAGATTAAGATTCAGACACAGTGAAATAAATATTTACAGAAAGCAGGAGGACGAACTAACCCTTTCCTACTTCCTCCCTCCTTCCTTAATTTCCTTACTACCTGCTTTTCCTCCAATCCCTTCCTTCCTTCTTCTGTTCCTTCCATTATTTCCTTCATTTTTCCTTTTTCCCCATCCATCCTTCCTATCTTCCTTTCCTTCTTTTACTTCCTTTTTCAGTTTCATTTCTTCTGTTCTTCCTTCTTTTCATCCTCTCTTCCCATTCCCTCCTTTCTTTCAGCTAATTCCTTCTTTCTTCCTTCCATCTTCCTTTTTCTCCTTTCCATACTTCCTTAATTTTCTTCTTTCCTTCCTTTGCTCCTTTCTAATCTCCTTCCTTCCTTATTTCCCTCCTTTACTCCATGCGTTCCTTCCTATGTTATCCTTCCTTCCTTCCTTCCTTCCTAACTCCCTGCTTTTCCTCAATCCTTTTCTTCCTTCTTTTGTTCATTCATTCTTTTCCCTTCATGTTTATCTTCTATCATCTTTTACCCTCCTCCCTTTCTTTTCCTTCTTTTTCTTCTTTCCTCAATTTCATTTTTTCCTTCCTTCCTTTCATCCTCTCTTTCCATTCCCTCCTTCTTTAATTTCATTTCTTTCAGCTAATTCCTTCTTTCTTCCTTCCATCTTCCCTTGTCTCCTTTCCATACTTCCTTAATTTTCTTCTTTCCTTCCTTTGCCTTTTTTCCTTGCTTGCTCCTTTCTAATCTCCATCCTTCCTTCCTTCTTCCCTTCCTTCCTTCCTTCCTTATTTCCCTTCTTTACTCCATGCCTATGTTCCTATGTCACCCTTCCTTCCTTCCTTCCTTCCTAACTCCCTGCTTTTCTTCCTTCTTTTGTTCATTCATTCTTTTCCCTTCATGTTTATCTTCTATCATCTTTTACCCTCCCTCCTTTCTTTTCCTTCTTTTTCTTGTTTCCTCAATTTCATTTTTTTCCTTCCTTCTCTTCATCCTCTCTTTCCGTTCCCTCCTTCTTTAATTTCCTTCCTTTCAGCTAATTCCTTCTTTCTTCCTTCCATCTTCCCTTGTCTCCTTTCCATACTTCCTCAATTTTCTTCTTTCCTTCCTTTGCCTTTTTTCCTTGCTTGCTCCTTTCTAATCTCCTTCCTTCCTTCCTTCCTTATTTCCCTCCTTTACTCCATGCCTTCCTTCCTATGTCATCCTTCGATCCTTCCTTCCTAACTCCCTCCTTTTCCTCAATAATTTTCTTCTTTCCTTCCTTAGCCTTTTTCCTTGCTTGATCCTTCCTTCCTTCCTTCCTAACTCCCTGCTTTTCCTCAATCCTTTCCTTCTTTCTTTTGTTCTTCTTTTCCCTTCATGTTTATCTTCTATCGTCTTTTAGCCTCCTCCCATTCTTTTCCTTCTTTTTCTTCTTTCCTCAATTTCATTTTTTCCATCCTTCCTTTCATCGTCTCTTTCCATTCCCTCTTTCTTTAATTTCCTTCCTTTCAGCTGATTCCTTCTTTCTTCCTTCCATCTTCCTTTTTCTCTGTTCCATACTTCCTTAATTTTCTTATTTCCTTTCTCTGCTCCTTTCTAATCTCCTTCCTTCCTTCCTTCCTTCCTTATTTCCCTCCTTTACTCCATGCCTTCCTTCCTATGTCATCCTTCCTTCCTTCCTTCCTAACTCCCTGCTTTTCCTCAATCCTTTTCTTCCATCTTTTGTTCATTCATTCTTTTCCCTTCATGTTTATCTTCTATCGTCTTTCACCCTCCTCCCTTTCTTTTCCTTCTTTTTCTTCTTTCCTCAATTTCATTTTTTCCTTCCTTCCTTTCATCCTCTCTTTCCGTTCCCTCCTTCTTTAATTTCCTTCCTTTCTGCTGATTGGTCTTTGGAATTATCGTGGCACCCGGCCTCACCGATAAGAATCTGGGAGTCGTGTTTGAGCATGGAGCAGATGTCAGGAGCAGATGTTTACAGTTATGCAACAAGTCATCCTGATGTGATCCAGAGAAAAAACAGTCCGACTGTTTGTTGCATCTTTCGCTTACATTCGTATTTATTCAACTTGCTGAGCTGGGGCTCTGTCGTACTCTGACTGAATCTCTATCTGAAGTATTTGGAAACAGAAATCTTCCTGCAGCAGGTCGGGAGGATCCTCGGGGGGTTAAAGGTGAAGCAGCTGTTTTCTGTGCGGCTCAAGAATGAGAAACTTAATCTGCTGAGAGCAGCGAACAGAGACGCTCAGACAGTGAGACCAACAGACTGACGGGTCCAGGCTCAGCCTGTAACTCCAGCACCATAAAGGTGTTTTAAAGTCCGGACCGCGGCCCTCGACATACTTCTCCTGACCTTAAAGTTTGGCAGGAGGGGTCCTCGCACCCCGAGGCCTCCACAGCGAACAGCTGCAGCCTCTCGCTCACCTCGATCCTCTCACATGACTAATCAGGGCTTCTCTGCAGGGTTCAGAGGAATATCACCGAGAGGACACGACCAGAGGAAGTGTAACACACACCCTCACACCCAACACAAGCGGCTATTGTTCTCTTCCTATAAAAATAACTGCAGATCTCTGAGGCTGCTCCTTCGGAGGACTGGGTCTGAAGACGCTCTGTGGGAAAGGGAAAGTCCTCGACCCCTGAGTCACTCCCTGCAGAGCTGCAGTTTTATCTTTACAGGAAGTGATTCTGAAACTGAGGAGCGGTTCCTTACCTCTGCCGTAGAAGTATTTGTGGTAGTAGTACGCTCCCAGGTCGATGTGCTCGATGATGTAGCGTTTGACCTTCTCCCGGTGGATCGGCTGGTTTTCCCGCGGCACCTCGAGCACGGAGACTCCGGCGTTGGTGCAGTGAGAGCTCAGAGACGACTCGAAGGAGCAGCTTTCCGAGAGCCCGCTGTAGTTCGAGCTGTTGGCTCTGGACAGCGAGATTCTCCTCTCCCCTTCGCCACCGATCTCGTTCCGAAAGTGCGGGCAGCCGAGCACCAAACTGTTGCTCTTCCCGTCGCCTTCGTCGGCGTCCAGGTTCTCTTTGGGGTTGAGGTCCTCCCTGCTGCCCAGCGGGGACTCGAACATCGGGGTGGTTGCGCTGCTACATCCTGCTGCTCCGGTGTCCGGTGCTGCTCCAAGTCCGAGTCCAGGTCCGGGTCCGACTCCAGGGACTCCTCCTGGTCCAGCTGAGGCGGCGGATGCTCCGGTTGTAGTGTTCTTCCTCTGGCTCAGGTTGGCTCTGCTGGCGACCGCCTCGCTGATGTTGAAGAGGACGCTCTGGACGTCGTAGTGTGCAAAACATTTCTGGAAGCTGAGCGGCCGGCGGTCGTCCTCTAAGGAGAGCCGCAGAGCGTCGCTCTCGCTCTTTATGGTCCGAAGCTTCCTGAACAAAGACGTCTCCGAGGATTCAGATTTCAGGCGCCTCATGAAGGACTTCTCCCGCTCGCGGCTGTAGAGCAGCGAGCTGTCGATGTAGTCGTATCCTGGAATGTGGATGATCTCCCCTCTGGCGATCTGCGCTGCTGTTTGCAGGCTCGGGGAGAGCGCGGCGTCGCAGCGCAGCAGCTCGGGGAAACCCAGCGGCGGTATGCTGCGGTGGTCCAGCGTGTCGACTCGGTATCCTCTCAGCATCGTGAAGAAGCCGTCCCCGCCCAGGCCTTGGCGGTCGATGGAGGACGTGCTGCCGTACTCCCGGTGCAGCGAGGCCCCTGTGTTCGGGTTGACGGCGTTCTGGTCCATGATGTCCTCAGAGTCGATGTCGCTGATGGTGACGTCGCTGTTGCTGCGCTGTCGGATGGGGTGCAGGCCTTTGAGCGGCGAGTGGCCGAGGAGGTCGCTCAGCGAGTATTTATCCGAGTACTCCACCTCCACGCACACCGGCTCCTGCTCCAGGATCTCCACCGTGTGCTCCTGTCCGTTCTGAAACACAGGAATCACGCTCTGATAGTTCGGCGAAGGCCGTCCGTCCCATCCGTCTTTCCTCGGCGGCCATTCTGTCACCCTCGCTCGGACGCCCATCTTTGGCATTGCTGGGGTACCGTTGGTTTTGCCTGCGGCGTCGGGTTTCCCCTGAATGTTGGCGGCGGGCGGCCCCATGCTGCCGTTCAGAGCTTTGAGCTTCCTGCTGAACAGCTCCTCTGACTGCATGACTCTGGAGAAGTCCTCTGGGCCTCCCACAAATCCCACAAGGTTTGATTTGTTATCCGTCACAGGGCTCAAAATACTCATATCCTGCCGGCGGACTCTCTGAAGAGCAGACTCCCAGCTCCCGTCTTCATTACATCATGTGATGAGTCTCGACGCTGAGCGGAGGAGGAGTCAGAGGAGCAGCCGTCGTCATAACTCACACCAGGCGGCCGGCTCGGCGATCCACGCGCAGCATTTGGACGAGCGTCTGAGGAGCTCCGTTGCGGCGCTGAACGGCAGCTGGACGGGTCGGATCTGTGACGGAGACAAAAACACAGGAGAGGTTTTAGAAACACGCCAACAGGGTTACAAAACGACCCTAAGCTGAACCCTAACCCTCTGACACTACCACCACGTGCGCGGTGCCGTTTGTTCAGAGCGGCGGCCATCATGGATCTGGAGCAGCACAGATGTAGATCTGTTTCTGTAGATCTTTCCTGGTGCTGCCAGGCAACGCTGAACAGATGGTGGTGAAGCAAATTACAGCAACAAGAGGCAGATGTTCAGCTAAACGTTTGCATGTTCTGATATCTGATCCGAGCGCTCCCAGCATCACCAGCCTGCAGATTCTGCTTTGCATCGTCGACGCAGATTTACCTTTTATCAGGCAGAGCGAGCGAGGGAGGGAGGAAACACTCACAGGAGAATCTTTGTTTGAGTTTGTTTAAGTGAGGTGATTAAACAGACAGAAGGCGTCAGATGTTCATCCCCTGATCAACATCTCTGGGCTTCAGAACGTGAGGAACCACCAGCAGCCCGACCGGTCAGCACCATCACAGTACAGAAGCAGTTAAGCTGGAAACTTTTTATTTTCCACAGCAGCTTCTGACCCTAAAGAAAAACACGTGTAAACATCGATCTGCTGTGAGAGCTGCTTCCATAAATCCATCCGACACGTTTTTCTCTTCCTCGTTTTGTAAAACTTCATGTCAAACATTCCTTCCTAAAGTTTCACACCTGTGAGGATTTTAAACATGAAGAGTTCTGACAAAACAACCAAGAAAACAACAGAATAAAGTTTCAAGGGTCAAATTTTTGACTAAATCCTTGTTAAAAAAAAAACGTTCCTGTCAAATTGTGACCATGGATTCAAACCATTTAAAAGTCCCAAATCCCAAAAACTCAAATCTGAGTTTGAACATAATATGAAATTTAAGCTTCAAGTTACAATTTTTGAAATCGACAAAATCCTGTCGTCTTAATTTTTGTGAATTTACTACTTAAAGCATCAATACTTGAAAACGTTCTCTATGTTTTCATTCCTTAAAAAGTTTAATTATTTTTGTGAATGTGACTTAAAACTTTCTAACTTTTAAATCTTTCCTTAAACTTTACATTTTTTCTGGTGAATTTTCTTTGATCTTGAAAAATTGTTTTAATTCTTAAATCATACTTTTTATCCTAAAAGTTCCTCTCATCTTTGTAACATTTTCCTTTTTATTTTTTGGGACTTTATGACTTTAAACTTCTCAATTTTTAAACTTATCTTTGAAAATTTTCCTTTTTTCCTAATAAAGATTTAATCTCGTAAAATTCAGCTCTTTTTCTTAGTTAATCAGATCTTTTGTTTTGAATTTTTTTATTATCATTTTGCCCTCATATCTCTTGTTGCAACATCTCAAACTCCTAACTTTACAAAACTCAAATTTGAATTCTAAAATAAATTCCAAATTAATCATTTTCAAGATTATTTTTTTCAACTTGCAACTGGGGCTGCAACTGACGATTATTTTCATAATCGATTAATCTTTTGATTTTTCTCTCGATTAATCGAGTAGTTGTTTGGTCCATATAATTTCAGAAGATGGTGAGAAATGTCGATGTTTTTTTGGGATTCCAAGATGACATCATCAAATGTCTGGTTTGCAAACCAAAGATATTCAGGAGTGCCGTAGAGAAGCAAAGAAAGAAGAAAATATTCACATTTATGAAGCTGAAATTAGAGAATTTGGACTTTTTTTTCTAAAATAATTACCCAAATGACTTCATTGATTATCAAAATAGTTGACGATTAATTTAGTAATCGATTAATTGTTGCAGCTCTACTTGCAATTACATTTTTTAAAATGACTTTTTTTTTAAGTTTCCAACTTTTTTTCCTGTAAAATTGAAACTTTATAACATCTTAATTTCTGTTTCTAACGTACAAATTTTCAATTTAATCTTTGAAAAAAAAAATTGTTTTCCTGTAAATTCTTGTATAATTGTCTTGATTTTCACTAAATCACATCTTTTATTTGATCAGAATCTTTTTTTTTTCATACGTAAATTGCCTCTTTTTTCTTTACTTTCAAACTGAATATTGAAACTTTGCTGTTTTCTTAGTTTAAACAAACTTCTTAGATTTACTGACGTCAACAGAAACGCGTTCAGCCTCACAGGATGCTTTTATTTTGAAATCTGTTAAAGTAACAGGTCATTAAAGAGCAGCATGTGGGTCTGTGATGGAATCAGGAAACTCCTCTTCATAGATTTTACCCTCCAGCTCATGTAGCGTTAAAGGCGATAAAACAAAGAGCGCTCTGTCAACCTTTTCTTTGTCCGCGTGTGAGAAAAGAGCCGCAGCTCTCAGATCGATCTGACGTCTGTCTCCTCGGGGATTAAACCACTAAAGGTGAAGCTCTGGAATCGTTTCTATCACACCTGGAGATGCAGCGGGGACCCAGACTCGGATTCTGACCTAAATGCTTTTTCTTGTTCTCTGAGGCTGCAGCGGAGCTTTATTTCTCCTTCGTATGCAATCACGTGAAAATCCCTCCATGACACAGGGGGACAGATTATAGCTGGACCAGCTTTATGTTTGTGGTTTCTGGAGCTTTATGGGGACAGAAAGTCTTATTGTTAGCCTCTTAAACAGCACGACGTTAATAATGGAAATGGGCTGAGGAGAGCGAGCAGGGGAAACCCAACGTATGCTCTCTCTCTCTCTCACGTTTCCATAAAAGTGAACAGGAAACCCAAAAACGTCTTCTCTGGTCTGAGCTCCACCTCCGTCCTCGTGGCCTTTAATACGAGAGCTCCTGTTCCCAGGCCTCTGTTTACATTTCTCATTTGATGCTTCAGAGGAGGGTGAACTATTTTGGGATGGAAATGTGGGCCACATCAAGATTAGCTACCAGCCAGACTCCAGAGAAGCACTGGGGATGAAACTGTGTGATATTAAATCATGCCGCTGCCGCCCGGGCTGTGTGTGCAGGTTAATGCATTCATGACCCAAATGTGCAGGAGGAAGAGCGATGAAGATACCGTCTCAGTTACACGTCAGATACCAAACCAACCAGCAGCCCTCTCCTCAGGTTACCGAGCGGTTATAAAGCAGCTTCATTCACGGGACGAGTCAGAGGAGGATGAATAATGGAGGAGCTGCAGAGAGAAGAACAAAACAGACGACGCTCACTTCCTGCTCTCAGGACGAGAGCGACGAACAGAGAGAGAGAGAAGGAACCAGAGGGGGCGGAGTCGAATCAAACTGAGTCATAAACGTTTACTAAAGTCAGAACGACTGTCCAATGAAATCCTCTCATTTCAGGGATCAGTGCTTCAGATCTGCAACTTTAGCCTTGTTACAACCTGAATACAGAGGCTGTGTTAAGATCTGAGCATGATGTCAGAAAACAGAATTATGACCCTAAAGTCTGAGTTTAGAAAGAAATGATCATGAAACGAGTCTTTGTTTGTGCGCTGCTCTGAACTGGTCTTCATTTCTAAAAGCTTTAATAAAGAGCTTAAATCCACAGCAGCATCTCTTCGATACTCATCGACACACACACACACCTTCAGGGTTAGCTGCAGCTAAAATTAGCCTCTCTTCAGTGTTTAGTGAGGAAGAGGTTTGAAAAGGAGCCGAAATATCTGAGGAAGGATCTGTGAGGAACGGATGAAGACGTGTCGACTGCAGATTTAAGGTCTGATTCTCCTCTCTCTCTCTCTCTGGTTCGTCCATTCAACCAAACCCTGATCTCAGGTGTTCTCCCACCTCGGATCGTAGCGTCTGTCCCTGAACCACACCGAAATGTCAGGCGTGGACTGAACGCGGTCTGTTCACACTCCTGATCCGAGCCGGTGGCGGTGAAATGTGCCACCTGTGCAAACAGGTTCATCAATGATGACATTCACGCCGAGGCTTTAACGGGTGACTGAGGACAGGAGGAAGAAAGGAAGTGACAAACAGTCCTGATCTAAAGCTCCAGTCAGGAACTTTTGGTTTCTTGGTGTCAGAGTTGGCGAGCTTTGGCGAAAGTAGCCTCTCAGAGATGAGCATTAATCTAACGGTGGAGCGAGCGCGCTCACTCCTCTGACAGCGTATTAATATCTGCCGGCCTTTAATCAGGACGCCATGTCAGGAGTATTTTAAGAGCTGGCAGAACGGCTCGGCCTCTCCTCGCTGGAGGAACCGCCGTGAACGACAGAACATCCAACATGGAGACAGAAATGAGTTCATTACTGTAATTAGGCCTCTCTCGCTCTCTCTCTCGCTCTCTCCTCTGTCCGCCTGGTGTCTTAAACAGCCATGATGGCGTTGGTAATAAAAGGCTGTTGGTAAAGCAGCCCACCCACCCTCCATCTGCTGCCTCCTTCACACACACACACACACACACACAGAGTGAAACAGCCTCCTTCAGGTCACACTCTTTCCGCTGACCACGTGGCCTCAGGCGCTCTCCGCCTCTCTCCGCCTCTCTCCTCTGGCTGGATTGAGACGTGTTTCCAGCGTGTTCATTAATCACTGTCAGGGTGAAAACAGCTAATAGAGGACATGAAGGGGAGCAGAGGCCACCCAGGTCTGGTTTACCCTCCTCTGTCCTCCTCTGGGTGAAATCCAGACTGGATCAGACTCTGACCAGGACACAAACGACAGTCTCTGCTGCCGTTTGTGTTCTGGACGGATCCAGAAGGATCGTTTGAGACCCAACCTGAGATTAAAAACAATCAAACCTTTGGAACTCAAACACGCCATCCTTGCTCTGTGATGTCATCTGCACGTGACAGTTTTAAAAGTTTTATCCATCGGTCATTTCTGAGAAACTCGTCGTCTGTCACAGAACCTGGTCTGGACTCAGCCTGGAAATCATGTTGGAGCAATGCTTCAAAACATTCCAGACAAGAGGAAGTCTGGATCTGTTTGAGAACTAACCAATTGACCATTTAACACGACCTGGTAGAGCCAAGATGATGTGCTTTTCACCCGATTCCATTCTTTTATGATTTTTCGGGTGCCATGTAAATTGCAATTCTTCGATATTGCCTATTTCTGAGATTTTTTTAGTTCCTTTTTTTTTAACACCAAACCACGTGGAAAAGATGAACGATGATGACGTCTACAGACTGTACCAGGAGCCATATTTCCCCCAAAACATGAACATCACATGTGAGTCAGTTTCTGAGACGTACTCAGGGGATCTGACATCATGTTATGAGCTAGTAAAGAAAAACATTTAACCTTCTGCTGGAGAAAAGTGGGAATGATCTTACAACCAAGCTCATAAACAAAGACTCAAATTAAGGATTTAAATTTTGAAAAAAAAAAAAAAGTTTTTTCATCATAAAAAATCAGTCTTAACACTGTAAAACAAAAAATCGTGATACTTAAGTAAATCGATTTTTTCTCCCACCCCTCGTAACTATTGGAGTAACCCTTCATCATCTAAGTATCATTCAGGTCACCTGGACTTTTTTTTTTTGTTATTTTGTCTTTAAAAGAGTCAGAGATCACGGCAGGAAAGATCACCTTCTCTCCTTTCAGGAACATTTTTTTTCTCTTGCCCAAATAGTTGAAGATTTACGGTAAAGAGAACAGCTATCGTCACTGGCCGTGATCGGAACGTTGCTGCACTTGGATTCCTGTGTAGTACCGTAATACCTCGGATATCGCTGTGAAGCTCGACTTTTTTTCTTTAAGGAGCCGTTTGAAGTTTCTTGCTTGGTGGGAAGTTACTGCAATTTAAAGAGCACTCGGAAAATGGGAGCGTCGGTGCTCCGATGGAGTTAAAACGGTAATAGCTGACTACCACCAGGTTACTATTAGAGAAATCATTGAATGCTTCCTGCTGACTAATTGATTAATCACAGAATATTTAGCAGTGACCATTCAATTAAAAGTTGATAACAACCCAGTGACTGATCAATTGATTGACAGCTGATATCTATCAATTAACTATTCAATTGATCCCTAACAGTCTGTCTGAAGCGACACAGCAACACCTTTTGTGTCATGACTCTTAACAAGGTGTGTGTTTGTTTTGGAAATGAATGGAGATCAGATCTTCTTATTAACACTACTTTTCTTTTTACTATTTATCAACAGTTACACGGCGCTGCTGTTTGAAACCTGACAACATGTAAAGGTTTAGCAGACGGCTACTTAAGTGCTGCTGGTAGCCCAGTGCTCTAAGACGTATCTGGAATGTGGCCTGGAATGTAACATTACTGGTCCTGCTCATCCACCAATCAGAGCTGACGTAACCGCACTCTTCATTTTAGTGACAGACTCTCAAGTTTGATCAGATCACTGCAGAATAACTGCTGCATGTGGGCTGGAACGAACATTCATTAACAGGTTAGCCTGTGGTTTAGCCTTTAGCTCATGTTTTAGCCTTTAGCTTGTGTTTTAGCCTTTAGCTCATGTTTTAGCCTTTAGCTCGTGTTTTAGCCTTTAGCTTGTGTTTTAGCCTTTAGCTTGTGTTTCAGCCTTTAGCTTATGTTTTAGCCTTTAGCTTGTGTTTTAGCCTTTAGCTTGTGTTTCAGCCTTTAGCCTGTGTTTTAGCCTTAAGCTCATGTTTTAGCCTTTAGCTTGTGTTTTAGCCTTTAGCCTGTGCTCTATCTCTCTCCTGTTTATCTTTCTTCTTCTCTTCTGTCCTTTTTCTGTCTGTCAGTTCAGCTCCAGTCTCCACCATCTCTACTAAATTAATCACAGAAATCGTTTTCAGCAGAGAAAAACTCTGATCTCTCTTCTCACTGATAAACTTCATCAGCTGGCGTGGTGTTGTCATGGAGACTTCAACGTGCCGTAAATCAATCTGGTTCAATCCACCCCGATCTGGAAGCTAAGAAATATCTTTAGAAATAATAATTCTTGTCATATTTTTTTTAAAAAAAACTTGATGCATCTTCTTAACTAACTTTTTTCCCTCCATCCCTGTTTGGTTCAGATCTCTTGAACAATTTGAGAAACAGCAGACGTGAATAAAATCAAGTTTGTCTGCAGCTTAAGTGGACGTGTTCTTCACTGTTTGTACCAAGAGGTAAAAACTGCTTAAAGCGATTCATGCAGATTGAGTCGTGATGCAAAGATGTTCTACATAACAGCGCCGTGTTTACTGACAGCGAGACTCCGCTTGCTGCCAAACACGGTTTGAGCACAACATTATTAAAATGATGCATCCAGAGCCGACAGCACTTCAGGAAATTAGGCACAAACTGTCCTCTGAAGAGCGGGGACACGTCGTAATCTCTCTCTGACGGGAACCTCTGAGTGCTGATTTATTCACAGCACACCTCTAAAAGGTAACCTCAGGATGACGAGAGCGGCTTTCCAGGAGCTGGAGCTCAAAGGTTCAGAAAATGTGTGTTTAAATTGGAAGATGTTCCAATTATCGGTGCAAATATCAAGATTTGCATGTGCTTGGCCCTGGGAGGTGTGGTGTGGCTGTTTGCTTCTGCAGGGACGCTCACGTTGCATGGTGACAGAGGAACAGGAAAGGAAAAAAAGCAGGAAGAGGAAAAGGAGAGCTGATTTTTTTAAAGCATGGCGTCCATCCTGCTGCACCTCGGGTCAGAGTCAAACATGCTTATTTAGCCCAGCAGAGCCAACACAGACCTGTGATTAGGCTCAATTATCTTTAATAAACCTGCCTGTAATTGAGCCACATTAGCACTCCTCTCGTCTCAGAAACAGGAAGTAGCAGCCGACCTCGTCCCGAGAGGAGGCGCACAAACGAAGACGCTGTGAGGGTCAGAGGCCGAGATGATTACGCCAATTTTCCAGCTCATGTGATTCATCTTAGAGCGAAGTCAGGCTGTGTTACGATGAGAGGAAAGATGGACTCTACTTCCTGTTACCTGTCTGCTACGCTCTTATTTTGACAGACGAGACGTTCGGACGTGTCACACTGCGTTGATCATTAACGCCGAGGGGAAGAAGAAAGCTGAGCGTAAAGCAAATAAACCTGAAGGCGTGTTCTTTACGCTTCAACGGGCGCCATTTGATTCCTCAATAAGCTCACAATCAAAACAATGAATCACACGCCACGTCACAAACGCCGCCCGGCGCTCTCTGTGAGCAGTCCTGCCTCTGAGGAGCTAACAACGTGGGAGCAGGCAGATGTTTGAGCTTGCGGTGGAGCTGGAGGGAGTGTGTGAGGCTTTAAAGCAGGAGGATCAGGGAGGAAGGAGGGGTGTGAGGCCGCACTCCTCTTTCTGCTCCACTGCTCTCTTTACCTCAAGTGAGGGAAACGAAGAGGTGAAGGAGAGCGGGAGTTTGGCCAAACTGGCTGAAAGAATTCCTGCCATTAAACCAGCGAGCCAATTAATGAGGCGATGTTATCCTTGAGTTCATTACAGGGGCCTGGGAAAACAAGCTAACCAGCTTCTCAAAGTGCAAGGACGCCGTGTGTGTGTGTGTGTGTGTGTGTGTGTGCAAACCAAATGCACCATTCATCTCCCCCTCTTTCATCTCCTCCCACATTCAGCCTCACGCCGGGAAGGACTCTCCCACCATCCGACTAAACCTCCTCCATTACCGACTCGTCCTGCAGCACGGCGATAACTCCGCACATTCGTACCCAATCACGAGACCCCGCCTCCTTTCATTGTGCTCCGGCCACCAGGCGGACACCTGGTGAGCCGATATGGCCTGCGGGGAGTGACGCTGAGGTTTTGATGGCGGGTGTGAAAGCGAGGTCACACCCTCAGCGGGAGGTAAGGAAACCGGTGAAATGAGATCGAGCCAGCTGCTTTATCGGAGCGGATACACGCAAACTAAGAGCACAACACGTCCAGACTGCTTATCCTTTAAACGATCACATAACTGAGGGTTAAACAGCTCAGATTCATGGAGGTTAACTGGGGTTAGGTAAGCAATAAGAGAGAGAATTAAAGATGATTCTGGGTGATCCTTTCTGAGGATAAAGAGAGCGTCAATTAAAAAACAGTCGAATCTATCCAGTACTTTCCCGCCACTTCTTCCACCTTGACCCAGTCAGGGCGCCATTTTTTCCATGATTTTTTCCCTCAAGTATACTTCTTTATGGGGCCCGACCAACATGGATATTTTGAGAAATTTTTTTTTTTTTCCCCAGATAAAAATCTGTGGAAAATAATTAACCACGAATCAGTGACCTCTGATATGAAGACTAACTACAGGGGGCGCACTCAAACCACCAGGCCAACCGCGCCCTCATACAGCTGTGTTATCTTTAATCTAAAAACAGAGAAATTTAAAAGTCAGAACCTGCGTTTACACGTCCACTAAATGCCCAAAAAATGTCAACATTTTTCCAGATGATCAGCAAAATTTTACTTTTTTTTCAGTATGGCTCTTAGATTTTTTGATATCTATTTATGTTGAAAGGCGTTCAAATTGTAGAATGTTCAGCATGTTCAGGAGAAGTGTGTGTGTGTATGTTTCACATTTATAAACTTTAAACTTTTTAAAATATTCAGCATTTTCCAAAAATTTTTGACCCATTAAAATGGATGGAGATGATCCGTCACCATGGAAACCACACAGCTGAGGAAGTCTTAATAGACAGACGGTAAGATGTCACAAGGGGAAGAAGCAATGATGTCATAATGGACAGAAGGAAATTTTTGCTACAATTCCATCACCATGGAAACCACACAGCTGATGATGTTATAAATAGGACTGGTAAGGTTAAGGTTAGGGTTAGGGTTAGGGTTAGACTCAGCAACCTCCCCTCTAGTTATCTCGTTAAATGCTGGACCTGGGAACCAGTTTTCGTTCTAAAAAATCTGAACACAAACTGAGATTTCATTGCCTGAATTAGTCGGGACTTTTTCCAACCAGCCTCAGCAGAAAGTTTCTGCAAGAGCTTATATAAAATATACATATAAAAATATAATATATCATATATATTGTATTCACACACCCAGACAGAGAGCTCAGACAGACATGATCAGAGCGTCACAACAGCAGCAGAGAGAGAGAGAGAGAGAGAGAGAGAGAGAGAGAGAGAAAGAGAGAGAGAGAGCGGATCAGGGCTGCTGGGACATTTGGGTGTTTGCTTAAAGAGAGAGAGAGAGAGAGAGATGGGCCGAGCAGAGGAAGTTTCTGCAGCGGTGAGGGACGATTAGAGACTTTCTGTTTACATCTCAGCACACAGACCCCAGCTGACCCCGCAGCAGAAGAACAATCAGCAGGAGAGATAAAAAAAAAGGAGGTCAGACAGCGCAGAGTACACAGATACTGCCTCATCATCCTGGGACCCACAATGCACTCTGGGAAATGCCCACGTTGACTAATGCCAAGTCAGAGACCCAGGTGCATGGACTTATCAAACAAGCAGTGCTGTGTTCCAAAGAGTTTAACCTTTGAGCATGGGCGAGTCTTCAAAAGAGAGTCTTTATATCCGTCTGCATGTCCATGTCAATAAAACTCAGGCAGGAACATTTCTGGATGAGAGGAGCCGACTGGAAAATCAGCAGGAAGAAGGTCGCTTCAGACCAGAATCAGACTTTAATGCTCCCATCAGAGGGAAATCTGAGAAATCAAACCAGAGTGACTTTAGAGACATGAAAGTTCTCTTTTCTTATACGACAAACGTTAAAGTTACCAACAGAATCAGGTGTGAACTGTACTCAAGTATCAAAGTTTCATTTCTAATTCTAAGAATATTCAAGTAGCCAAAGCGGACACTTTTTCCAGACCTGCAAACACTCTGGATTTTAGCGTTAGTCTCCTTTATTTTACCTATTTTCCCACCGTACTTCCAAGTTAGGGTTAGGGTTATGACATCGGGTTAAGTCAAAATGCTAACTCGTAAAAATTTCCTTCATGAATGCGAGAGAGAGAGAGAGAGAGAGAGAGAGAGAGAGAGAGAGAGAGAGAGAGAGAGAGAGAGATTTCTGCCTTGCTGCCCAACATTCCAGAACCCATTGTTCCTGATTCGGTGTTCCAAAGTTCCAGAACTTTCTTTCCCTTGATGTTACAACAACCAGCTCTCTCTGCCTTTACGTCCCAAGATTACGGAAGTTTTCAGTCTCTGTCAGTTAAAGTTCGAAAAAAAAATCGATATGTTTTTATCACTTTCATTTTGGTAAAAAAACGTTAAGAAAAAGCAGCTTATTTTTCTCTGTATTTTTGAAAGGACATATAAAAAAACGAGGGTTTCGTCGACCCTTGCAGTCGCCATCCTTTCCAATATGGCCCCAGCCGCCAATTGGCTTCAAAACACACTATAAGAAACAGATGAGTGACGACAGAGACTACGTCTATAACTCCTACAGTAGAGGTTTCACTCTTGTTGTGAATATCTTTTTGAGATTTCACACGTTTGAGCTGCATCCTTTTGTGTTTGAAAGTTGCTATTTAACCTCAGAGAAACTTCAGTAACTCTGGACATGAAATGCAAGATGTTTGCTCTCTTGCATCAACAATAAAAAAGCTCTACCAAACCAATCACATCAACAATACTGCGCTAGCTGTGTCTGTTGGGATGCTACAAATCACACAGTTTGTTGTCATGGACTGGTATCAGCTAATAATGCTAACTACAACAGGAGCTGAAGAAGTTCAGATATGGTGACCACCATGTTTGGGTTTAAAACACCCAGTGGGCAGCTCCAGTGAGACACCTACAGTCTGGAAACTCTCAGTTTTGAGTCACTTTCAGTGATGTGTCATTAAATACTGGAACGCCATATTTCTTCTGATCCAGACTCTTTGAACCAACACATCGCAGCAGAAATACAAATGACGTGGAGTAAACTCAAAGGTCAGATACTCCCAGAAAATTCTTTGTACCCTGACTCCCACAGCAGAGAGGAAAGCTGTGCTCAGATGTAGGACAGCTGGAGGAAAGGAGAGCGTGAGATAACTCCATGTCTCATATCTGCTCGTGTGGTTACTCGGCTAACTAGAGGTCACTGCACCCAAACAGTCATCCCACCACACCTCATCAGTCAGGAGCCGAGCGCCTAGTGTTAAACAAAACAATGATAGCTGTTAGCTTCCCTCTGTTAGCTCTGCCCTGTTAACTTCTCTCTGTTAGCTCTGCCCTTTTAGCTTCTCCCTGTTAGCTCTGCCCTGTTAGCTCTGTCCTGTTAGCTTCTCCCTGTTAGCTCTGCCCTGTTAGCTTCTCTCTGTTAGCTTCTCCCTGTTAGCTCTGCCCTGTTAACTTCTCTCTGTTAGCTTCTCCCTGTTAGCTCTGCCCTGTTAACTTCTCTCTGTTAGCTTCTCCCTGTTAGCTCTGCCCTGTTAACTTCTCTCTGTTAGCTCTGCCCTGTTAACTTCCCTCTGTTAGCTCTGCCCTGTTAGCTCTGTCCTGTTAGCTTCTCCCTGTTAGCTCTCTGAGGTTTGGACTGCTGGTTATTTCAGGCTTTTGTCTTATCACACAGGCAGCTCAAACAGTCAGGAGTGTTTTCACTCCTCCGTGCTCACGGTAGCTCCAGCTGGAATGTCTGAAAACACAGAGGTCAGCTGTGATTCGACGATAGGTTGAGGGAACAGCAAGTGTTTACCCGACAGAAACGGTAAACGGTAAATTCTTTTCATTTCCTGCGAACATTCAAACTTCATAATATCAACCATATGCCAGGTTGGAGACAAAGAGCAGGAATGTTCCAGAAGAGCGTGGTTAGAAACTGTGATTGTGTTCAGGAGTCAGAGCACAAAAAGCAGAGCCAGTTGAGTAAATCTTATTTTGTGTGTGTACATATCTGTCCTCCGTGCCTCTCTGGAAACAACACAAGACTTCCAGAGAAGCACAGCAGCAAAGAGCTGAACGTAAACTGTGTAAACAAAGGATGGACACTGATTTATCCACTGCTTCTTTAAAGCCTCCAGTTCTGCCTGTGACTTCTTTTCATGGAGTGACTATATTTGGACAAGAGGGCGGAGCTTCAGGGTAAGAAAATGATAAGTTATCAAAAAATGTTGATACCCTTAGCTAGCTCATGTTTCTGACAGAATGAGAATCTTAAATCGGTTCTATTTGGGTTTATTATGAGAACTAAGACACCGGGATAGCTTTTCAAACATCCTAACTGATGCTCACACCATTCTGCACCCCAGGCCTCTTTGCTGGTGCTCTCCCTTTTCATACAAACACATATTAAACATACAGAAACAAGGTGTGCTTTCCCTGCTTCAGGCTCTGTATGTATGTATGCAGAAAAAGAGGGCAGGTGTGCTCTTCCTGCCTCAAGTATTTCATAAATGCACATGAAAAAGGGGATGTGCACACCTCCTTGCTTTTGACTTTTCATGTGTGACACATGAAAGAGAGAGGTGTGCTCTCCCTGCCTCGGGTATTGATGTGTTTTCACATGTTAGAGAAAGGAGGTGTACTCCACATGCTTCAGGCTTTGTTTGTTTACACTTGAAGAAAGGGGAGGTGTGCTCTCCCTGCCTTGGCTTTTCATGTGTACGAATGAAAGAGGGGAGGTGTGCTCTCTCTGTCTCAAGCTTTCAGTTTATTTTTATGCAAAAGTGAAGTGTGTTCTCTCTGCTTTGCTTTCCATGTACACACATGAAAAAAGGGAGGTGTGCTCTCCCTGCTCCAGGTGTTTCAAGTTTACATAAGGGGGCGGGGTGTGCTCTACCCACATCAGACTTTTCTGAGCCAAATAGGCATGTGGAAGGGCAGGGAGCTCCCAGAACAGAGTCATCACACCAAATATGACTTATTGCTTGCAGATGATTTATTCCTTTGACGAGAGTGGACCTCACTGAGTCGTGTTTCTAAGAAAGAGAATTTTAGTTGCAGCTCTGGAATGAAGACCTCTACCTGCCAAGATTAAAACAAACACTCACAGTGATCCATCAGTGAGAGCTAAACCTCCATCACAGCTTTGATGGAAGCTCCAAACACTCAGACCCACAGAGCAGCAGAGTTACAGTAAGCAGAGAAAAAAAAGCTCCTGTTGTCGAGCTGCTGCTCGTATGAAACAGCAGGACGGTGGAGGGCTGACTGCAGGAGGTGCAGAGGAGAGAAAATGGGAGTCTCCCTCCCCGCTGCCCTGCCAGCTGGCTGTCTGCCCAGCGCCTGCCAGGCAGCACACTGCCATTGTCCTTTAGTTGTTTCAGGGTGATCTGAGAATTTAAATAGACAGGACGACAGATTTTCCAGATTTACACACGAGGATAAAGAACAGGCACGCTGGGACAGGAGACAATGTACTGAAGTGAAAGGTTTAAGTGTGGTGTTAACCCGGCTATAGATAACAGAGGAGATACAACTTTAATGAAGACTTTTTAATACCACTAATGCATGTTATCTGAGACGTGAGGAGCGGAGTTAGCACGAAGCACTTAGCTTCCTGTCGGTTAGCATTATGTAACATCACATCAGATCCTCCTGCATACTTTTAGAAGTCGCCGATTGAAGCTCCTGAATGTCCCCAAACAGAAGGAGAACGTGTTTGTTCTTGGCTGCTCCGCCAGAGCCCCACGAACACAGAGCGCTGAGCCGTGGCCCTCCTCCAAAAGGGACCATCTGTCCCCTAAACTTGGCCTGGCCAAACCGGCGCTCGCTGCTTTGGTGAGACAGAAAAAAAAAAAAGGGACGTGCAGGGTTGATGTGGCCCAGCAGGCCTCCAGAATAAACCGCCACCTACTTCCATCAGCTCACATCCCCCCTCTGCTCCCAGCAGCCTGCTGCTCACCTCTATACCATCAACAGCTCTCTCTCTCTCTCTCTCTCTCTTTCTCTCCAGGGAGGAACGCAGAGCCTCTCAGCTCTGTTTTAGGAGTTTGATGGAAGCTCTGAGAACATCCATCTCTCTGCAGCTCTCTGAGGTCAGTCAGAGTCCGTGTTGTCACATTATCACAGAGGCAGAGGTTTCACTGTGCTGCTGCTGAGAGTGAGCAATGATGCTCTAATGCACACACATGGTTTACCCTGAGAGGCAGAGCAAGGCTGTGCCACGGAGCCAGGAGCATCTCTATCCTCACTTCAAAGTTTGTTTTTCACTCTGAGACGAGCTGGACTTGACTCGAAGCTCCGCAGACAACACAGATTTAACCAGAGGATGCGCCAATATGCAGATGATTCACCGGTTTATTCACCTTCCAGGAACTTTCTGAGCTGCTTCTCCCAGACAATGTGCATACCAAAAGATCATACCAAATATTCTGCTTTTGTAAGTTGCAAATTTTATATTTTTCACAGTCTGCAAAAGTTTAGAGCGCAAAAAACTGATTATATACATTCATAAATGATAAATGTTGGTCCGTACTGACTTTTTCTTGGCTAAATCCAGCAGGAAAGGCTTCACGCTGTAGGAGTGTATGTGCAAAGTATAAAGTCCGGAAAAGTTTGGGAGTCAGATCTTCTGAGATTTTCTAGAACTTTGTCAATAAACTGTTGTTTTTTCTGTTATCGCCTCCAAATGTAAGCTGAGATCCTGAATTCACCTTGGTAAAGTGTGACACAAGGAGCTGAATTTTACGCCCTGACATCACCCGGGATATTTCAAACTTGGCTCATAGTTTCACTTTTATCTCACAAGTTAAAGGAACGGTGGGTTTTAGTTTGCATAAAATAGAGCACTGCGAATTTCAAGGCTCAACAGCGCCTGAAATTTTCCAGAATTTTGCAAGTGTGCTGATTAAAAACAGCTTCCTTAGTTCTACTGTTTTGGCTTCCAATACCAGGTGGGATCTGGAGGGACATTTCCTTCCAGACCGCTCGTGACATTTTGAGTTAATTTGTTCAAGGAGCAGCAGTTTTAGGACAAGATGGTCAAGTTTGGGGTAAGAGCTCCTGAAATTTTGCAAGAGTCCATGTTGAGTCCAACCATTAGAAACGTCCTCCAGAGGGACACTTTACTTTGTTTCTGTGAGGACACATCAGAACCTGGATCTATCTGAACTTCTAAGGCCTGCAAGCGACACCAAGCCCTCCTAGACTTCACATCTCAAGTTGAACCAACAAACATCCATTTTTCTAAGATCTGCTGCTGTTTCCTACAAAGCTCACTCTGCCATAACTGATGTTAACTCTCAGTCTGTGTGCATGATTTCTCCTGGATTTGCCTGGGTAAAGTGTGAACACAAACAGAGGAGCTTCACCCTCTGACTTCTCCCAGGATGTTTTCTACTAGACCACTATTTAAACAATCGACAGTTTAAGTCTTGAGTAAGATCGTAAAAGATGGTAAATTTCAGGGTCAGAGCTCCTGAAATTTTCAAGAAATTTATCTCAAAACTGCATCTGTTTTTCTTGTCTTAAAACTTCTGATATAAGAAGACTTCATGGAGATGTTTTCAGAGCCTGGATGATCAACTTTTCCGCCTTTTTCAAACACAAGTATCTGAACCTCTAGATGAGTCGTTTTTCCACCTCTGTCTGCTCACAAAACCTTCCTGTGACTCACATCTCAGGTTAAAACAACCAATCACACACTTCTCAGAGCTCCCTCTGCACATACAGGTGGTAACTTTAAGTATCCATGCGTTATTTTCCCCGCAATGCCTCGACATGAAACCCATCATCAGGAATCAACAGTTGTCATGCCTACCTGATTAACAGCGTCCTTTCCTCATCAGAGTCATAAATCCTCAAAGCAGACGACACAAAGCCCCGTGAGCCCCGAGGTAATGAGCTCAGTGTAGAAACGCAATTCCAAGTGCATTAAATCCATCAGCCACTTGTTGAGAGAAAGCCGCCACACTTCACGGCAGAAAGCCTCCCAAACAACAACAGAAAGTCTTCCTCCTGCTCCTTCATCCAACAAACCAGCTAGGAGGGGAACCGTAGAGAGACAGAGGAAGGAGAGAGAGGAGTAAGTCCAGCAGCCATCCGGGAGTCAATTTAGTGAGATGCATACAGCTGCCGCTTAATGCCGCGCTGACCCGCTCCCTCCCCCTGTGACAAAGCCACCAACAGCATGAATGGGCCTGCAGCATTAGCATATGTAAGGGGAGTAGGTGGCTGCAGGGCGGGCGGGCGAGCGAGCGGGGGAGAAGGCCTGCAGGGTGGTGGTGGTGGTGGTGGTGGTTGGGGGTGGACCGTGACATTCAGGACTCCTCTGGCTGACAGGAAGGACGAGGAGAAAAAGAGGAGGAAAGCTTTTGTTCCCGCTGAAAGATGCCCAGGTCAGGACGGTGACCTTCCAGGGTTCTGTTGATGGTTGACTTTTGGAGCAGCAGGGGGACGGAGGAATCCGCTTATCTGTTTACTTTACAATGAGCAATACATGGTACAAAGGTCTGAGAGGCAAACAGAGAGCAGCTACAACCCCAACATCTAAGATAAGAGAGGAAAAACACAACCATGTCCGTCAGAGCTGACAATCCCTCCACATGCTGAGAACGGAGAATTTTCACCTCCTCAGAGCAGGAAGGTGAAGAGTTAAGGGGAAGGAGAGGACTTCACCTCAGCGGGGGGGGGGGGCCTCTCTGAGGCGTCGCTCTGCAAACAGCTGTGACTTGAAACACCTTCAGTGACGTGTTTCTAACTGCAGACTTCACCAGTTTAAGGAAATACCTCAAACTTTACCGAACATCGTGCGCGACGCAGAAACAGACAAAACTAAGCCGGGGAGTAATTATCATCCATCATCTGTGAATGCATGACAGGAAACAGAAAGGAAGGGGTTAATTTCTGAGTTTAATATGACTCTTAAGGTGTCTACAATTACAATTATTTTATTTTTTTGTAGTATTTAAATGTGTTTTTTCTCTTAAAGTAGTAAAAAAAAGTCACTGGTTCCATGTAAACAAAGCTGTAACCTCCAGTCAGACGTTTATCCCTGCAGTTCCTTAAGTCTCCACTAGAGGCTGGCTGCAGAACCACCAGAAACCACATACACACCCATTCAAAAGTCTTTACATCTGATATAAACATATTTACAGCCTGGTTTCTATACGTCCATTTATCTTCAGAGGCATGAAGGGCAACACTCCGGATCCAGATTTGATCTGGAAGTCAGGATGAGTCAGCGTTTCCAAGAACGTTTTTGAAGAATTTTGGAAAGCATGTTGATTCACCTGTTTTTACGTCGTAAGGAACAAACATTTACCAAATCTTCTCTGCCAGTGCCAAGCAGCGTGTTCTGCCCTTGACTGTTGTTTGGTGGACTGGATGATTAAAGTCTGGAGTCTGGATTTGGTGTAAGATGTATAAGCAAGAAGCAAAGAAATTATCTACTGAACACAAACTGTCTTTTTTTTGTGCTACGTTTTGGTGACAAATACGAATCAAACATGAATAAAATATGGAAATATATTAACTTATGTTTGTTATTTTATATGTTGTCAGTATGACACCGATATGAACTCGTGCTACAAACCAAATTGCCCCTCCTCTGCGTTGAGCTCTGTTGTGTCTGTGAGCTTTAGCGGCTGAGTAAACAATCCTCCAGACACGACCTGAGGATGTGTAACCTTCTCGCCTTCTTTGTTTGGAGCTCCTGAGTCATGAGCTTCCTCGAAAGCAGGTTCAAATTCAACTCAAACAGAGATGTTCCGACGACGTTGAGCAACAGTTGTGGTCATTACATGTTTGATCAGCAGCTGTTTGTTGACGCTGAGTGTTTGAGGTCAGCTCAGTGTGTCACGGCTCAGACGTCAGGGTGTGGAGGCCATAAAACCAGCACTTTGACCTTCAGAGGAACAGAAACTGATCTGAAGCTCTGTGACGGGGTGTGTTCCTGTTTGGATGGAGCTCTGATGATGTATTTGTCATCTTCAGAGCAGCCTGACGGTAACTTAATTGGATAAAGACAGAAACAGTGTCACTCTAACCACTTCCTGAGCTGGGAGCATGTTAACAGCAGGAAATGACAGACTTTAATCGAGCTGGATGAACGTGCGGCTCTCTGTGCCGCGTGGGGCTTTGATGTAGGCAGGTTCTCAGCTTTGATTGGAGTTGAGGGGAAGGAGTTTTTATTTGGAGAGTGGGAAGCTCCAGGAGGTAACACTTAAGACTTGTTGTCACTGCATCCCAGCAAACAGACCAACTATTCATCAGCCTACACATGTGTGCAGCAGAGGCTGCAGAGGAACACACAGTACCACAAACACCGCTCGTTTGCACATGGACAGCCGGGGCTGATGGGTAATTTACATACTGAGGGTAGTCATTACACAAACGGATACACATGAGAAACGACCTACATTCACAGAGTCTGACAAATAACATCCTTCACAGTTCAGAGAGGAGTTCAGACAGATTTAAAGAGATACACTCACTTTTCTAGACTCGGGCGTCAGTCAGCTGACGTCTACCCACAGGTTTTTACTTTTTTATTCATCCTGTGAGTTTGGAGAACTCAAGATTCGAACCAGTTACAGTTTGAGACAGTTTCTGTCTCTTCAAGTAAAGTTTTCCTTACAGGAATTTTCTAAGTGCTCTTTGGATTACCGTAACTCCTCAACCATTCGGGCTCACGAGAAAATTCAAACAGCTCCTCAAAGAAGAAAAGACGAGCTTTATGGTGATATCCGGGGTATTATGATGCTGCCTAGACATCCATGTGCAACGGCCTTCCAATCACAGGCAATAATCGATGCAAGCTGTTCTCATTACCGTAACTCTTCAACTATTTGGGCAAGAGAAAAAATTCTAACGGTTTCTGAAAGAAGAGACGAAACTAGATCTGATGCTCTGAAGCTAAAACAGGAGAGGTAGTCGTTGTCTTTTAGAACAGTGGTCCCCAACAGACTGGTACTGATACTAACTTCCATCATTTCCAACTGATTTATTATCTGAGCCTGACTGATGTTTTATTTTGAGTCTCTCCATTACATCCGTCTATGACTCACTTTAGGCGTCTTATCATTTTGTTTTGTTGTTTTTATCTGTTACATCTTTACAGATCGGCCCCTGAAAATACTGTCCGACATTAAACCGGTCTGTGGTGCAAAAAAATGGTTGGGGGCCACTGCTTTAGAGACTTCCTGGTTCTGATACAAGCCAACAAATGATCAAACAGAGTCCTGTCAGACTGTCAGGGAGCGGAGACACACAGGAACCAGGATCTGGTGAAAGTTAGCCATCAGATGATCTCTAAAAATAGATCAGATAAATAAGAAACTTTTCTTTAACTCTTGAGTTTAAGATCATACAAAAAAGTTATTTCAGTGCAGAACCAGTGAGGTGGACTTCACAAGCAGTCGCTTCGACAATGAACAAATGCATTGAAGCAAAGGCTCATGGGAGTGTAAACACTTGTATAAACCGGTATGGGGCCTGATGGGAGATGGTTGTGTAACTCCAGGACAAGACTAGTTCACATTTCTGCGGTGAATCAATGTGATTGCCTACGCCGCCGGTCCACTTTGACCATTTCTTCGCAGAGCCGACTGCACGCAGCCGACATGGACCTCCTCCAAAACGTACCTGAATGAATGAATCAAACAGAAGATGACCTGGCACAGAAACGACAAAGCCTCCAAGTGTTTACTCAGAGAATTGTAAAGCAAAGCAGTACGTAGAGCAAACACTCGGATTATCTAACCCAAGACTTCTTTCCACCCTGAACTGCAGAGCATCATCCAGTGAGCGCTGTGCAGCTAATGCTCGCCTGTTTCTGGAGAGCAAACTCAGCCTGGCAGAGTTGAACCACTCAGCTTATCTTCATAAAAACAGGTTTGAGTGAGTCAAAACTACTCCATGTGCAAAAGAACGGCTCCAGCTCCTCCACCAGGGGCCGTTCAATAACCCTCAGAGAGAGAGAGGAGCCCCTGGATCCGCTCAGACCGAGTCCGGCATGTGATGCATGTGCTGTCCGGTATTTTTAGTCCTGCTGATAACGGCGTGCTGGGTAAGTTGTTCCTCAGTTATGCAGAGAGAGAGGGGGGGGCTGTTTGGTTGCAGAGAGGAAGAGCAACTGGCGAGCAACAGGCCGACACAGCATCTCTGAGTCCCCCCCCCCCCCCCCCCCTTTCCTCCCAAATTGTTCTGGATCTGTTGTCTGGATTCATCAGTGAGCGGGAGGGTTAGCTGCCTTCACCCATCTCTTCAGAGAGAGAGAGGGAGGGGGGAGGGGGGGCAGAGAAGGGGGAAGCGGGCCCATGAGGTGAGGGGGAGCAGAGTAAACAGCGGCTTCACATCCCTCTCTGGTGTTGCTAGGCAGCTTTTTCTGCCTCCGACAGCCCTGAGTGACAGCAGACCTCCCTCCAGGACAAAGGAGGAGAAGCTGAAGGAGCAGAGAGCCGAGGAGAGGTGACAGAGGAGCCCTCTTCACACAGACACTCCTGGAAATCTCACCGCTCCTGAATTCACAGGAGTTGTTATTCACACACGTCCCTCAGAGCGTCTCAGGGAGCAGGACGCGGTTTCTAAAGGACACTGCAGCTTTTACCAGGATTTCTTTGCTTCTGTATCAACGATGAGTTTTAACAGACATGCGCAGCAGACCAACGGCTGAGAGAGGAGAGTGAAGACGACACTTTAATGCACACGCAGGGTCAAACAGTCACACTGGATTCTCACCTACAGCTTTCTCACACTGACTCACAACGAAGGAGGATCAGAGACACTCTGAGTATTCAGAGAATATTGTCAAAGTTCTGACGTCAAAGCCAGAATGTAAATTAAAATCTCAGATCTTTTCGTTTCTTACCGGCCTTCCTTCCAAATAAATTAATTAAAAGAAGTTGCAGTGGCTCCAAAACCCTTTTCTGTAGACTAGCCCTTACTTCCTGCACACTGAGAAGGCCAGGTAATCCAGGAAAAGTCCCAGGTGCCTGTCAAGACACGTACATGCAGCTCACCCTGAACATTTCTAGAAACTTCAATCCACAGATGTTTATTTATTTACTGCCGAAACACAACAAACATTATCCCAGGACGCTTTCCAAGAAAAGTGAACGGTTCCGGTTATCACACAAACGGGACCGTTAGTCAGAATGTACCGCGATGGAACGGAACCATTAGGCTGTAGCGTTAGCCGCATGCCAACAGCCAAAGATCAGCCAATGAGGCAACTGCAGCATGAAAGTGAGGCAGGTGCAGAACGTCATGTGTCCGCGGAACTTCCTGGAAAACCTCTATGCTCCACAAACATGTCATGTCTCCTAATTAAACTGAACGCTCTGTTGAAGCGTTAACCCAGCTCATGCAAACTGCTAATTGATTCTTTTTTCACCATTAATACAAATGGTATTTTGTCATTGCTAATGGCTGGAGGTGCATACATGGCCTGGTCCAGACCTGCTAATGTTATTTTCTTAACAGAGACCCACAATGAAGACAAGATAAGGAATCTGATCTCATCTAAACCCTCCATGAGTAGAACTAGCGGTGAAGGAAAGCTCCCTTTAATGGGCAGAAACCTCGAGCAGAACCAAACCTCAAGAGTTTTCTGAAAACAGCGACTGTGAAAAAGTTTAAAGCGATGCAAAGTGATGTGATGCTACATTTGGACAAAACCAAACAAGTATTAAAAAGTAAAAACTCAATCAGAGACATGAGGAACCAACAAAGGGATGATGAGGAGTGAAGGCAGCTGGAGCTAACTCTGCTAGTGTTAGCCATACTCTGCTAGTGTTAGCCATACACTGTTAGTGTTAGCCATACTTTGCTAGTGTTAGCCATACTCTGCTAGTGTAAGCTACACACTGTTAGTGTTAGCCATACTTTGCTAGTGTTAGCCATATTCTGATAGTGTTAGCCATACTCTGCTAGTGTTAGCCATATTCTTCTATTTTTAGCCATACTCTGCTAGTGTTAGCCGTATTCTTCTATTTTTAGCCACACTCTGCTAGTGTTAGCCATATTCTGTTGGTGTTAGCCACATTCTGCAAGTGTTAGCCACTGCTAGTGTTAGCCATACTCTGCAAGTGTTAGCCATACTCTGCTAGTGTTAGCCATATTCTGTTGGTGTCAGCCACACTCTGCAAGTGTTAGCCACTGCTAGTGTTAGCCATACACTGTTAGTGTTGGCCATACACTGTTAGTGTTAGCCACACTCTGCTAGCATTAGCCATATTCTGCTAGTGTTAGCCACACTCTACTAGTGTTAGCCATACTCTGCTAGTGTTAGCTTCACTCTGCTAGTGTTGGCCATACTCTGCTAGTGTTAGCCACACACTGTTAGTGTTAGCCATACTCTGCTAACTGCTAATATCACATATCTGCAGTCTCTGTGACTGAATTTAAATTTTTGTTTAACAACAAGGAAATAAGACACTGCAGAATTTTCTTTTCAACACTTTTATAAAATTAAAGGGAAACAAAATAATTTACCCCCCTTCCCCCCAGAAAAAGCTTCGGGATCTTTCAAGATAAGAAGATTTTCTGCAGTATGAGAGAGCAGAGACCTCTCTGAACCCTTTAGGAGAGAAAGTAGTGAGAGAAACTTCAGGAAATAACCAATCAAGGGGTCAGGACCTACAGAGAGGTCGAGAGATAAATCAAGATAATAAGACAGCGGGACATTTGTGCCTCTAATTTCTGCTGTTTCCTTTGAAGCAGCTGGATTATTTCAGTTTCTGAGCCTCGAGAAGTCTTTAAAATACTGTGAAATGCGTCTGGAGAGTTGTTAGGAAGTTAGGAAACGTGGTTCGAGAGTAAAGAGCTTTTAAAAACATCCCAGAAAACAACTTTGTCTCTGTTGGAGGCAGATAAAGTAAAGTTGATTTCAGCTGCTGTAATCTCTCCGCAGAGCAAACCGGTGGATTAAATTTTGAACACTACAACACCGCCATCGGCTCAGCACAGAGGATGTTTTCAGTAATTAAGTTCTTATCCAAGTCTTGTTTTTATTCTGCCGTTTGCTCTCTCATTACCTGTGAACACATGATTAAGATCTGAAAACGACCCGAGGCAGAGCAACAGCAACACCACCGAACACAATCTACACGCTGGCAGGAGATGACAGACACTAATGTTTCCTGTTGGAGCGTTTAGCGAGCAGCACGGATGACGTGCTCCATCCATAGGCCTCATAATGAGGGTTTTTGACGGCTGCAGGAGCTAAAATTAGCACGTGGGTAATAATCAGCGTCCGGAGAGCTGCTTTCATTGGAAGTTTGGCAGAAGGAGAGCGCTGGATGCCGGATCAGAGGTGCTGCAGTGCGGATGTGTTCAGAGGGAGCAGGAAGCAAAGGAAAGTCTGTGCTGGAAACCAAACAGTTGACGGCAGAAGGATTGACGGTGCCAAAGCTTTCAGATGTGTGTGAGGGGTTCAAAACGCCTGAAACTCAGCGAGCAGGAGGAGAGAGAGGCAGAGAAACAACCACAGAGAGGAAGAAAAGTCCAAGTTTTCATCACTTCAGCTCGTTTTTGTCCTCAGAGCGTCATCTTAACAAAGTTTTATCCTTAAAGACAGGAGCATTGTGGGTAATGTATACATGTAATGTAGTCTGAAGGGTTTCATCATGGAGAGGATCTCTTGTGTATGAGATGATGACAGCTGAAGGATGTTTGAACACTGTGAAACTCATGTTTCAAAGCTGCTCGCTGCGACAATATGCAGACGACTCACTCGTATTCTTTGACGCCAGATTACAGCTCAACAAACCATCCAAAACCCCCCCCAAAGTTTTCAGTTACAAAACAACATTCTGACGTTTTTTAGATGCTCAAATCTAAGGAGAGACATTAAAGATTGTTCAGAGTTTTTCTGCAGATTCAGCTGGTTTTTATTGTAATTTTAAACAATTTCAGGAAAATGTCATTACAGAAAACACGTTCTCGCTCAGCATATCGTTTCAACACCTGCCTACGTCAGAGAAAGTATACGTCGAGGCGTCAGTCTCTAAAACCTTAAATCAAGAGAAGAAGTTCATCAGCTAAACTAACCACGACTTTCAGTCCATGGCGGTCTTTTAAAGCGTCTTCCAACCTGTTGACTTCCTCTCTCTGCTGACACAAAGTCTAAGGGGACGTTTACACGACAACATTTCACCCCAAAAATCAAAAAAAAAAAAAAAAAAATCTGCTTACATAGAAACAAGGGACTGAAAACGCCGTAGTGTGTACGCCGGCCTGTAGTTGGCGATATAACTGTAGAGACGCATCCCACGTGACCACTACCCGTTCCTCCACAGACCAGAGGGAATCTAACCAGCTGCTAATGTTCATGTTGTTCATGATGTTCATGCATGGTAACTTAAGTTGCCTCGATGAAAGTGTAATGCTCAAAGCGGAGCATGGCGTTAGCGTTTCCATGGAAACTATGGCCACTGTGTTTCAGATAAACTCCACTCTGGAGGCCGTTTTCAAACGTTTCTCTTTTAGGTCGACGAAAACGCTGTTTCTGTGTAAACGAGAGGCCAAAATGCGACATCCTAAAACTGTTGTTGTGTAAACGGCCTCAAACTCATCACAGGTTGGAGTTCAGACTAAGACACAGTTTCAAAGGCTCCGTCTGATCCAGATACCAAAATAAGAACAACAACACCGTGCAGTCTGCGGCCATCTGCAGCTCCTTCCTGCTGTAATTAATGAATCTCTCTGAAGGGAAAACTCTGATTAAGTGAAACCTCCTCTATCCTCCACAGGCCGTGCTTTCTGAGCACGCTCAGTGAGGTCTATCTGACAGAATTCCTGAGCACTCGGTGGCCCGGGCTTAGTCCTGCAGCTGGAGTCGCTTTAAAAAAAACTCCTCCTCTACGAGCGGCATCAAAAGCATCCGCTCCCGGCACGGGTGACCACATGAGAGTCACCCTGGGGGAGGCAGGAGGGGAGGGAGGGGCGGGTGGGCTGCAGATGGAGGCGACAACCAACATGCAAATGTTCATGTTGGAGCTCAGACGGCCACACGGTGACAGTTTGAGTCAACAGAAGAGCCGCAGAGGAGGGAGGAAAGACAAATAAACAGCCAGAGGGAGACGGGGATCCATACGGTGCAAGAAAATCAGAACAAGTGGAAAAACTCCAAAACAGACTCGAACACATCAAAACAATCCTGCAAACACACCTCAGCAGGTTTTCTGCTCCAGCACGTTCACTTTGATGCAGTTTTAGAAGAACTTTAGAAGAATAATCAGCCCTGAGGTTTGGAGACGAGATGCAAACACTGAGGTGTGAAAAGCAGCAACTGTGCTGAGAAATTCACCTAAAAGTTCCCAAGCTTATGGAGGACATGCTTCCAAAATAGGAACCATTTGAGGGTTCAGACAAACTCTCTGGGAAAGAAATCAGTTTCCTCCAAAAGTCCCCCGATCCCACGGGAGAAATCAGAGATGGAAACGGCGCTACAAGGACGACAGGAAGCAAGAACCGAAAGGTAAAAATGAGTCAAAGGAAGAAAACCTGGAAAAGAAGAGGATGAGTGCAGTGAGTCACCGTCTTCTGAAGGATGTTCGGCTTCACTTTAAAACACGGCACGGAGACCAATTCGACCTCCATCCTGTTCAAAGCCGAGAGGCCGAGTAATTTCTCAGCTGCTGTATGAAGGCGGCCGTGTCCGCCGGGTGTGAGATGCCTTAAATGTGCACTTCAGCGCTCAGAGAGCGGCGTAAAAGACAGAGCGTCATTAAGGGATGTGTGCTTAAGTAGTGTCCACGGCGCCGTGAAGAGGCCGAGAGTGGAGGGAGAGTGGATGGGAAATGGCCCGAGTTGTTTCCATTCCCTCAGCCCGTTTATGGAAACATTATTGGAGCAGGGTTCAGTTCTCACGGAGGAGGAAGAGGAGACGCAGGAGAGAGGAGGAGCGGCTGCAGAGACGCTGCTTTTAGCTGTTTTCTCTGAAAAAGACCTCGCTCGCTCGCTCGCTCGCTGTGTGTGTCCCTCTTTGTGTGTTTCTCCCTCCGGCAAAGGCCACAAAAGCCTCCATTTATCTCTCCTGAGCATCTCGCCGTATTGAGAGCCGGCCCTGAAAGGCGGGCAGCCATCACGTGTGCCTGGGTGACACGGCTTTTCCCTTGTTAACACTTCAGCCCTGCACCAACACAACCTCCACCACAGTGAGGGATTACCGCCGCCACAAACGGGTGAAGAGGAACAGTACATCTGTTCTGAATATTTGCATTTCTTTGGTGGAACCACAATGCACCACTTGACTCGATGGAAAGCGAACATTCTCAGTCAGGCGTGAGAAACCCTCCCCATCAATGAGGCCGTTTCCCCCCTTTGGTTCCTTTAACCGGGGTAACAGCACATCACACCGAGCAGCTCGCACAAACACACTCTGTCACTCCGGAGCCACATTTCAACGATTCTCCTCATCACGTTCTATTTACTGTGTTCTTAGGCGCAGAAAGGGAACCGAGTGCAATTCTAGGACGCCGCAATGTGCGCTATTCAGCGATGTGCAGCTCTAATTGCAGAGTGAGAGGAATTTTTGACGACTGGAGCATTGAGGCTCAACAGCTGCAGCTGGCATGGCATGTGGTGGGTGTGTGAGAGGGAGGTGTGTCGGCTAAAAGGGTGTCAAAGACTAAACTCCCACTGAGAGCCACACACACACACACACACACACACACACCTTCACATAAACACAGGAACACATGCGCTCAGAGATCACCGTCAGTGCATTCGTCTCCAGATTATTTACATTAATGACGCACCAAAGCATGATGGGAAATACAGCACTCCTCTCTCTTGACTGCCACTCATCATGACATCCTGATCTGATTTAGAGAGGAGTCAGCTGCAACCAGCGCCACAGTTGTGTCATTCCTGCAGTCAGCTGGTCTGTTCGTGTCGGTGCAGTTCTGACTCTGCAGCGCGCCGCGTTTCACACAAAGATCCCTCGACTGTTTCCCCGTGATTTATTCTCCCATCATCCACCGTGTCGCTCGTATCTATTTTTAAATAAGAGCCTGTTGCATCATTCGTCGGGTCAGTAAAGACAGAAAGTTACAAACAGTATAAAAAGGTCACTCGGACCCTGATGTCTGCGAAGGGTGCATTAAACGGTGCAGCTTGCACTTCATTTATTTATTTTTCCTTGCCATGTGATACGTCTGTTATTGGTGCGTTCAAACCTGCATCTTGCACTTGGTGCATCAAAAGAAGCATCTTGGAGCTCAACTTCTTTGTAAGTGGTGCGATAAAACTTTCATCTTGCGCTTTGATTCTTGTGCTGAGGTTGAAATCATAGACTGTACAATTAATCCACGATGTCACCCGTCTGTGTCTGAGACAGATCTTTGAAGCAAATCGGCTGGTGCGGCCATATTGGAAATGAGGCGGGCTTTGAGTCTCCACACTAACAGCTACGGGGCGTCTGTCAGTCACATGAGCTGAGCTGTGCCTCTGATTGGGCGAACTCGTGATCTTAATATCTTCTAAACTGCCGAGTTAGAAAAAAATTCACCCCTCGTACAGTTTGTGCTGTTGGAGAAATTAGTGATTCCCTCCTGCTTCCTTCATATTAAAGACTGTTTTATTCTCTATAGTCTGTGTAATTAATGGACGTAGCCTCCGCAAAGTCACGTGAGCTGAGCTGTGCCTCTGATTGGACAAACTAGCGATCTTCTAAACTGCAGAGTTAGAAAAAATTACAGTGCGCGACGTTAGCGCAATTAACGATTCAGACGGGAGACTTTTTTTGTTCCAGGCTGTAAACATGTTAATTTCTGCTGTGAAAACTGTTTTTGTTTGTCTTGGTGTGTTTGTGACTTCCTGTTCTTCTGGAGCCTCAAGTGGACACTGGTGGAACTGCAGGTTTTAGCACTTCAGCATCGTCTCATATTTTCAGACTGGAGGTTGCTGCTTGGTTAAAATTGACTTCTTTACTTAAACTCGTCTTCAGAATGTTGGATATCAAGTTGCCGACTCTGCTTGAATTTGTCTATAAATGGTGCATTATGGGTACCAACTTGAAAAGTCATCTCTCACTTGAACACATCTTGAGTTAAAGTTGCTTCTTGCACTCATTGAAAGGTTAGCTTCGGTTTTCAAACAGTGCATTAAAAGTTGCATCTAACACATGAATTTGCACTTGTTATCGAGTCGGGTTGAAATAGAGTTTTATTTTGCACATGAATTATTCCAAGAAGGGTACGTTCAAAAGTTACACCTCAGACTTCAATGTGTTTGCAAAGAGTTACTTCAAATATGATTTTTATCTTAAAATTTGTCTCCAAACGTCTCCGACCAAACAGGGTGCCTTTAGAGGAGCATCCTGTAATTGCACCTCTCAGTGTAATGCATCTTGAGTTGATGCATTTAAAGATGCATCTTGCACTTTGATTTACTGTCAGAAGAGTGCATGAAAGGGTTTCTTCTTCAGCCTGTATTTGTTTGTGAACGCTGCGTTCAAGGTTTCAACTCAAACTTACATTTGTTTCCAAGGGTGCATTAAAAGTTGCACGTTGCGCTTAAATTTATTTTTAGGAGTGCAAAAAAAATGCATCTTGCACTTTTGCATCTAATTATCAGATTTGGTCCCAAAAGGTGCCTTAAAAGCTGTGTCTTGAAGTTAAAGGGTGCATAAAACAGGAACACCTCCAGCTTGAATACGTTTAATAAAAAGTGCATTAAAATTGTCTTTTTATCTCAAATTTGCCTCCAAAGAGTGGGACGTCAAGCTGCCTTCTGCACAAATGTCTGCAAACTGTGTATTAAAATTAGCATCTTGGCTACAAATACACATCTTGAATACAGCCAACGAAACACTCATCCACAACATTTACTCTGTAGCAGCCAAAAACAGACTCTTATTGTCCAGCAGAGCATCTTTCTTTTGTTATTTTCAAGCAGAAAGCATCGTTAATATAATTCAGCCTGAAAAACAGACGGAGGAGGTTTCGAGCCAGACAGTTGCTCATCTTTCTCCAAACAAAAACCTTAACACGTCAATAAAATCACAAAAACATGCTCAGAGACATGCAAGCCTGGTCCCTTCACAATAAAAGCCTGTTTCAAACTGTGCGACACTGAAAATAAAGAGCAGGGTTGGTCATGAAGTGAGACCTGGTCATACGTCCACATATTCACGGAGCGTTTAAAGTTTGAAGAGGAGGATGAAGATGTAAAGATGAGTTTTTTTTGCCCTTTCCCACCTCGTCCCCTCCCCCTCCTGAAAGCTTCATGAAGTGTCCGTGGAGACGAGCGGATGAACTCATTCCTCCAGCAGAAGCTGAGTGCACTGATCCGACCTGGCAGGAGGGCCCCCTGTGATCGAGTGACCTCTGACCCCCAGAACTGATCGAGGTCAACGATCTGATGAGGTGCTCTTACAGCGGGGGGGAGCGAGCGAGCGCAGAGCGAGCAAGCGGAGGAGAAATAACCGATCTGACAGTCATGAGCAGGAATGATGTCGATGGTTTTCCTCAGAGACCTCACATGTGATGCAGAGTCCGTCCTCATGAATATTTAGATCATTTTAAATAACATCAAAGAGCCGCAGTCGGATCTTTAAATGTATTTCTGTTCAGGACACATTTAAAAACCAGCCCAGGAAGGTGCGTGTCCTTAATCACAGAGCCGGCCTGAGTTCAGAGCAGAATGCGTAAGAAGCTCAGGTTTCCTTCTTCCTCACTCCTTATCTCTGCGCCGCAGCCGGCTCTGAAGAATGTCACCAACATGGCAGCGCTGGCAGAAAGCGATGGGAGCTGGCAGCTGATCAGCATGCATTCAGGGTCACAAACTCTGCAGAGGCAGAAAGTCTGGCTTTAATGCAGATCTCTGAAACAGAGTTTCATCCAGCAGCTCACGCCGGCTGCTGCTGCTGCTGCTGCTGCTGCTGTAAATAAAACCCTCTGAGTTTCTTAGTTTACGCGGCTGACCTTGAAAAACCTCCACAGGAAGTGGAGAAATGTTCCGCAGGTCACATCTTTGAACTGAAAGTTTGCTGTTTGACTCTTTTTGCAGAAACACGCAAATAAAAAGTGAGCTTCATAAAATTACCTCTTTGCTTTTCCAACAACTTGACTGTGAACGTTGTTTGAATCGTGAACACAGCGACGTGTTTCTGTCTGTGCTGCAAATACAAACGAAGCCAATTAAAGTTGATTTCTGCACAACTTTATGTGCAAAGTGCAAATTCTGACATTTTTGTTTTGAATTCTGACAAAATTCTGATAAAAAGTCTGAAAGTCGTGACTTCTTCCATAAAATTTTGCTTTTTTTTCTCAGATTTTGGACATTAAAATCAGAACTTTTTTCCTTGAATTCCAACTTCAGTGTCACATTTCTAGAAAAAACACTGACGACATTTTTTTTTCTTATAAATTTTGCCCTTTTTTTTTCTCTTTCTTTCCTTTAACTTTAACATCAGAATTATGAGCAAAAGTTTTCTTTTTCCTCTAAACAAAAATTTATTGGTCAAGGAGTCTGGCTTTTTCTAGAATCAAACTTTAATGTCAAAATTGAACTTCAGATAAAAAAGGGTCCGACTTTTTCTTCTAAAATATTGACTTTCTCAGAATCTGAATTCTGAGGGAAAATATTGGTTTTTCTCAAAAAATATTTTCAAAAATATTCTCATCATCAGCCCTAATCCCCTTCTTTCAAACTAAAGTTAGAGTCTGTTTGTTGCATTAATAAATATTTCTGTTCTTTCTGCATATCACAAACTTTATTCATTTTGACTTTATTCATTTTAAGGAAATAATTCATCTTAAAAAAGCAGTATACATGTATTCATACAGTCTGTTCCTATGGGAATCCTCTGAATAATCCCAGTGACATCGTTTGTGAGGTAACCACTTGTTTCGTCTGGTCCACAGGAATTCCTCTCAGACTTCATCCTTTCCAATAAATCAATAACTGGGAGCTCTTCCAGGATGAGATTCCCTGAAGCGAAATCTCATCAAACACGAGCTCACGGCTCAGCGAGTCGCTTCCTGCACCTGCGGGAACAAAACAAACCGCAGCAACCCAACGTTTCCTCCACGGGCGCGTTTCTGCAGAGCAACAGCAAACTGCGAGGTGACAAAGACGTGCGGAAACGAACTGAAAGGATCAGCAGAGACCTGGAAATCCTCAGAGTCAGAGAGGATTGAAGGTAACGACGTCACTGCCTGAGAGAACACATCTACCTGTGTGTTTACACACACTTCAACTCACCTGACGATCGCTGGCTTTCAGGTCTAACTACATTTTTAAAGAGCCAAAAATGAGACGCAGAAATCAAACAACTGGAAATAAACTCTCAGCTTTAAGGAAGTAAATTAAAGCTCCTGTGAAGAACTTTAAAAATATTGTCTGAATATGATCAAAACAGACTGTTTCACAACCAACCAAAGAAACTCCACACAGTAGCTTTAAAGTTGGAAAAATACTGAAAATAACAACAATCAAAATTTTTTAAAGCCTTTTTAAAATTAAAATGATAAGTTTACCCTCTTCTTGTTTATAAAAGTCTTCTGTAATAATAAAAAAAAAACATATCATGAATAAATCCTGGAAGTATGTTGAAATCTAACTGATGGATATTTAAAAATATTTTTAGCTTCAATGCTAAAAAATACTTTTCAGTGCTTAAACTCATATAAATGCAAAAAACCAACCAAACAAAAAACGTATGTGTAGTTGATAAAATGATTAAATGTTGTCGCGCTTGCTAGTTAGCACCAGAATTACCAATAATGCTCTTATTATTGGTAACCTTGAATGCAGATCATATGTTATATAGATAGCTAAAGTATAGCTATCGTTAGCTAACCAGAAATACTCCCATAATGCTATAATTCTGGACTGCTCCTGTAAAGTCTGGTGGTGCTAGCTCAGCTAGCTTTAGTAGATCCCGTGTTCTGTGAAATCAATCGAGGCTTTTTGGATTGTTTTCATACCTTTAGACGAGTCAAAGCTTAAATTTGAAGCGTCCCTGGTTAAAAAATAAAAAAACGAAATCTTTCATATGTCTGAAACGTCTGTCGCCACCTCTGACATTCAGGCGTTTATTTGCTGCGCCCTAACCAAACGTAGCGTGAGACAGAGTAGAGCTGAGTAATGATACAGCTGCTCTGTGGTCAGATACGCAGCACCTGGTGTGTGTGCAGCCGCTGTGTGTTCATTGTGCTGAACTGTATGTGGCCCTGCAGCCGTGTTTACATTTCAGAGAGGCTCCCCGGGTTCCCGGTAAACACAGCCTGAGGAAGGTAAGCACCGCGAGGGCTCGGAGTGGCTCTTAGCATCACAAGAATCACAAGCAGAAGGGACTTTACGCGTTACGTAACTCTTCTTACTGCGCTCCCACTTCTTCTTTTAAGGCGGCAATAAAGGCGAGCATTCTGCCCCTCCAGGTCCCTGCACCCCCCCCCCCCACCCCACCCCACCCCCACCTCGGTGGTTAACCTCCAAACATGCAGAGCAGCAGAGGGAGGGAGGAGGGGAGCTGATCTCCTCCACATTGACGAACAGAGTGATTAAAGAATCAGGCCACTGTCGCTGCGGATCATTATCCTCCGTCAGCAGCCTTAACAAAGAGCATGAAAGGAAGGCCGGTCCAAATGATGCTGCCGAGGACGAGGAAAACACAGAACAAGTGAGATGGAATATACGACTCCAGCGGGAATTATCTCTGCTTGACTGGGCAGGTGCTCCTTAAACGCATCATACCCCCGCCGCCGCCACTGCCGCCGAGTGCAAGGAGTGGCCGAGGCTGCACAGTTCAGCTCCACTCTCTCTCTCTCTTCTCCACTCTGTGTGAAAGCTCTCCCACACACACACACACACCAGTAACTCCTCTATCTCAGGCTTGTCCCAAACACTCAAAGGCTACTCTGTCTCTGCTAACAGCGAGGAACAAGAATAGGCCAAAGGCAACATGGTGTGCGGGTATTTTTGTGCTTCAGTAAGTGGAGACAAGGCTGCACAGTGATGTTCTGGGTTAATGGTGTGCATGATTCACAGGACGTGAAGGAGAAGAGAGAAGATATTTACGTTCTAAGAGAGTCCAGACCCTCGCTTTAACAGGAGTCTTTAGCAGAAAAGTTCAGGTTTCAGTGAAGCTGAGACTCAGCACAACCTGACAGACCAGTGCTTCTACCAGGGTTCAACCACCTGATTCATGTTCATGAGTCACACAACTTCCTTTGATACCAACACTAACTCAAGAGGCGGGCTTTGAGCCTCCTCACTAACAGCTACAGGGTGCCAGACCTGTCAGTCAAGTCAGCTGCGCCTCTGATTGGTTAAACTTGTCATCTTGATATCTTCAAAACTGCAGAGCTATAAACAGTGTGTGCTTTAAGAGCGGTCCATCGAAAGCTTAAAGCTGCTAATGAAAATAATCAAAAACTAATGTAAGAAAGGAGGCTTCTTAACGAGGGAAGCGTGTTTGACGCAAACTTCAAAGAGAAACATGCGACGAGCCTCGAAGAGGTTGGCAACACGAACACGGATAACTCCCAAAACATGGAAAATCCCTCCATTATGGACACCATGAAGGCTGTTTAAACCATAGTCTGTATAATTAATGGACGTAGTCTCTGTGACGTCACTCATCTGTTCCTGAAACAGACTTCTGAAGCAAAAAGGCCGGCGCAGCCATATTGGAAACGAGGCGGGCTGTGGGTCTCACAGTACCACAGTAACAACCATAGGACGCTCCACAGTCATGTGATCTGAGCTGTGCCTCTGATTGGACGAACCTGCGAGCTTAATATTGTGGAAACTGACGAATTAGAAAAAAATTCACCCCCCGTACAGTGCGTGCCGTTAGCGACATTAGCGATTCAGACGGGAGACATTCTTTGTACCAGGCTGTAAATGTGCTTATTTTGGCTGTGAAAACGGCTTTTTTTGGCTTGGTGTGTTTGTGACTTCCGGTACTTCCGGAGCCTCAAGCGGACACTCGAGGAACAGCAGACTTTAGCACTTCCGCATTGCCTCATATTTTCAGACTGGAGGTTGCCGCTTGGTTTAAACCTTTAAACAAGGATTGAAACAGGCATTATTCTACTGAACCAAAACCTGACGGGAACATAGTTCACTTTTCTTTTCATGTGAACACTCGGTCACTTCGGGAGTCGCTACCGTCAAATCTGCAAGTTTACCAACCGATGAGCGCGGACCAGCTCCCAGATTCTTTGAACAGAAAGCCTCAGAGAAGGTTTCACTGCTACGGCCAAGCGGTTGAGGCTGCGCTCGCTCTGCAGAGGGCGGCCCAGGTTCAGATCCTAAAATATGGACTCTTTTTCTTTGACCCTGTTTCTTCTTCGAACCACCAGCCTGTCCTCTCCAAATAAAAAAAAAAAAAGCTTCAAAAATGTGAAAAGCTTCCCCTTTTTCATTTGTTTTTATTTTTCTTGTTATTCACCTAAAACTTAAGATAGTTTTCTAGAGTTTAGCGCCCCCCTGTGGACGTCCTCTCTTTGCTGATTTTGTCGTCTATACTTGTAAGGTTTTTTTTTTCTAACAGAAAAACACGTGTTGAACATCTTTGTAGTGTGAAGTGTGAAATGTGAAATGCGGCTGCTGTTCGTTGCTTGTATTTGGTGAATTTATCCGTCACCTACCCCCCACCAGCAGTTTATGACGTCATAAATAACTTTAAAGCAGCAAACAGTTTTGGTTCTGATGGTCTGGTTTGATTCTGTGAGTCATAATAAAACAACATTATTACGGTCAGTGTGTTTCGTAATGGTTTAAAAAACTCCTGACAGTAGCTTTAATAACAGAACAAAACATCCTGAATCATATGTCAGTCATCTGGTCTGTGGTCTGTTCTGTGGTCTGTTCTGTGGTCTGATACAGAGTTTCCTGAAGCTCTGGGACTCCCAGCAGAAACCACAGACTCATCTCATTATCAGCTGATTAATGGATCAGCGGAAACAAACAGGGAAAAACATCCTCCACCCCGAGCGTCAGCGTTTTTAAAACACAATGAGTCCAGCGAGCGGACTCTGTAATTTGTTTCTCGTCAGTGAGCCGGAGACATGAAAGAGTCGACAGAAACACGGACGCTTTCTCACATTGATAAAGACGCTGTTTAGGAGGAAGTTCCTTCCTGGAAAAAAAAAGGCTGAGACGCTCAAAACTTCTGCATCCTGTGAACACAGCAGATTCTCACAACACCGAGCAGCAGAAAGCAGAAAGTGACTCATTTATTTCACTCCTCTCTCCTTTAATTTTCACATCTAAAAGGAACAAATTGAAGAGCTGTTTGGTTTTCTCTCAGCCCGTCACAATCACATGCCTCTGGGTGAACGCTGGTTCCTCTTCTGGATGACGACTGGTTTACCAAAAAGCTGACTGTTAACGAGAAGGAGTCACAGGCGAGAGGAGGAAGTCCTCATTTAAAAATCCTCTCTCGTAATAAGGAGAGCTCCAAAGGTCTGAGAAAACCGCGGTGCCGGTGGTAAAACATGCGCCCCCTGTACAGAAGCTTCACAAAAACAAAATAAAAGCTAACTTTGCAAAAAGTAATGCAGTAAAATATTTCTAATTTCTGAGTTGCTTCCTCATCAGCAACTTAATATGAGTGAATGTAAAGCTCCTTTGGGCACATTTCAACCAAAAGTACCAGGAACTTTTAGTTACTTTTAATTTTTAAGACGGTTTCCTGAAAAGAAAACCTCTCAAAAAACCCTGAAAGCATTTAACTGATTTTTTTTTTTTTTTACTGATGGTCAAAATCTCTGTTTTCTACGAGGTAACTGATCATAAAAGCTAACTGGGTTCTTATTTGCAGCACATATAAACAACATTCATGATCTTGGAGTGCTTTTATTTTGTAAATTTACTCCAAATGTAGAAAAATAGTTTATATTTTTATCAGAGCATACATATACACCTTTTTCCTGACTACCCATAGTTCATAGCGGTTGCCCATTTTGCTCTTCTAGTTGAACGTTTTGTTTATGTTACCATGGAGACCACAAAGCTGATGATGTTAGCCTAGCTCTGATAACCGGCAAGAAAGCGACAAAATGAAGAAAAATGGGAGGTGGAGTCACAGTGCAGATGTTTTAAAAAGTTTACACTGAGCAGTAAAGTTGCAGTTGTCAGTGATGTCGTTGCAAGTAGGGCTGCAACTAACGATTATTTTCATCATCGATTATTCTCTTGATTAATGGAGTAGTTGTTTGGTCCCTAAAATATCAGAAAATGGTGAAAAACGTCGATGTTTCTCGGAGTCCGAGATGACATCATCAAATGTCTTTTTTTGGAAACCAAAAATATTCAGACGTGTCGTATGGAAGCAAAGAAATCAGAAAATATTCACGTTTGTGAATCTGAAATTGAAGAATTGAACTTCTTTTTCTTAAATAATTACTCAAACCGATCGATCGATTATCAAAACAGTTGACGATTAATTTAGTCATCGATTTATAATCGATTATTCGATTAATTGCTCCTGTGCTGAAGAAACAGGAGGATAAAGGTGATTAAAGTGATCGCGTTAGCTCGTATTAGCTCATATTAGCTCGTATTAGCTGGTATCATGTGGTGTTCCTTTAATCAGAGGTAGCTCTGTTTTATCAAAACGGTAGTATCATTTTTCTTTCACATTTTAAAAGAAGAATTTTAAGTTAAAACGGTTCACATTTATACTAAACGTGGGAAACGCTTCGAACCATGAGGTAAAACGTGATCAGGGTAATCCCAGCATGCTTTGAACAGTTTGTTTTTGAAATCACGTGAGATTTCAGTGAGTTCCGTGTGAGATTTGCTGTCATGATGACATCACCAGCTGGTTAAAGGTCTTCATGACTTTGCTACATTTGAAGAGAGTTACGGTTTGTTGAGTAGAATGCTGAGCTCCAGAGTCCTTTGATGTTTCTTAAAGAAACGGTACCTAAAAGAAGCTACTTCCAGAGCTAACAGCTGGGCAGCATGAAGCCTTTAAAATCAACATAACACCCCCTCTTTGGATGACTTCCAGGTAGAAAACACACATTAACCAACACTGAGCTGATGTGAGAGCATCCATCTGAGAGGTCCCTTTACCCCGTTTTATCCTCCAGAGGAACAAGAAAGTGTTTCCACAGCTAGCTCTCAGGCTGCAGCTAACACACCCTGCCCATCAGTGTGGAAGCCGTTAACAAACACTGAACATTGATCCTGGATCAATCAGAGGATCCATGAGGATCCATGAAACCACCTGAAGTCTGGTCCCCTCAGAGTGAGTTCTGCTCAAGCTCTCACGCTGCTTCAGGTTAAATTTAATTTCCTCCAGAGCTCATTCTGAGCAGCAGAGAGGTTAAGTGAAGGATACTACAATCACCTCACACACACTAACACACACATGCAAACACACTAAAGCCTGGCGTTTTATGGCACATCTGTCACGGCTCTGCTCCATTTGACTTGTTAATTACAATCAACCTCCATCAGGAACAAGTTAACGGCTCATCCGCAGCGTGTTTGCTCCTCTCTGCACCGGGGTCAATTCCACCGTCAAGGGTAAAGAGGTTTGCTCCAGGGCTCTCCTTCAGTGCTGGCCTACATTTTACCTCTTCAGGTCCAGGTGACTGTGCCTTCAAGGACTCCGACACGGCTGATAACAGGTCAGCAGAGTCAGTGAGCCGTTTACCCAACGAATAACACCGTTCAGCCATAACGAGCAATCTCTGAGCTGTTTATTCTCAGAGATCTTCACAGATGGAGGAGCTTTAAATGCTCGATTAACGCTGACTTTACATCACGTAGTTCCATCCAAACCCACTGCCTGATACAGGATCTGACAACCTGCAGGAAGGGCTGCCACATACGATTATTCTGATAATCGACTACTCACCGATTATTTTTTGTGATTAGTCGACTATTCGGATCATACATAAATTGCAGCTTATTGCAGCAGCATACAGCTAACATCATTAGCTTCCAGCTTCAAGTGTTTAAGGTATGTGCTAACTAAAAATGAAGACAGTTAATATCATAGTTCATTCAGCTTTTAATGAACTTTGCAGCTTGTAGCAGCATTTCTGACATTTTTTTAATGGACCAATTTTCTATTCAAACATGACATCGCTATTAAGTAGGTAGCTCCCTGTTGACGTTAATGTTAGCAGCTAACTAGCCAATTAGCCTACCGAGATTGTCATTCTTCGTCAGAAAATAAATCAGCCACGGCGTGCTGTCTTTTCAGATGCTCGTTCATCGCCGTCGTTCTGTCATGGAAGGACATTTCTGCTTTGCAGATTTTGCATTGCACACTTTTCTCCTTTATTTTGGAAAAATGCTCCCAAACTTTCGAGCTCTGTTGCCGGCTAGCCATGATACTGTTGGGCATAACTTTTCCGGTGACATCACGGGTTACCCTGGTTACCACTTCTGCGCGTATGCGTCAAGGACAGAACGGCAGACGAGACAGGTGAAAGTACAGCGGCAGTTTGGAGGGGAAAAAAAATAAATATTAAAACGACGACGTCGATTATTAAATAAGTCGCCGACGAATTTGATCGTCGACGACATCGTGACTAGTCGACTAAAGGTTCCGTCAGGGATGCACCGAAGCTCCAATAAAGACTCAAAAAGTGAGACTTCAACTTTTCGCCGACTCTCAAAAGACAATTCTGACTTCTTCTCAGTATTCAAAGACTAAACAAAGTCAGGATTCTACTATTAAGGCCTGAATGCTACAATCAAAGCTAGATTTCAGAAAAAAAAAAGGTCAAATTAAAGCTGGGATTAAATCTAGAGTTCAGAGATTAAAGTCAAAATTCTACGATTATAAAGTCAGAAATCTACGATAAAGTCAAGTTTCTGAGACTTTAGTCAGCATTATATAATTACTACCATCATCACATTAGAGCCAGACTTCCAGCGCTAAGGTCGGATTGAGTTAAGTCAGGTTTCAGAGACCAGAGCCAGAGATCCAGGACTAAAGTCAGAGTTCTGAGATAAAAGTCGTAAATCCAGGATTCTTTGGAGTATCTGAACTTTGTTGCCTCTCCTTGTTTTTACGACTCTTCTTTGTCATTTTAGGGTTTTTCTAAAGGTTCCTGAGCCGGTCCTCAGAGACCTGCAGGCTGGAGGACTCTGCTGTGTCACACACACACCCAGCCCTGTCTGCTCATTCAGACAGACCCTCTCTCTTTTCGCTACAGTAGGGCGGAGGTATGCACACCAGCTCTGGACCAAATCCTTTCTTATCTCCTGTCGGACTCTGGCTGCGCTCACAGGGGTCAGCTGTCCCGATTGTCTGGGCCCGCTGAGGGGGACACAGACCGGGTTAACCCTGCAGGTCACCGCTGGTCCCTGGACTCAGTGGCAATCGGGTTAATGACCGGCCAGCACTCATTCCCTCCATTGTAGCGCGCTGACAGACACGTAGACAAAACATATGAGGCGGGTCAGCAACTTTCTGTGGCCTTTTCCCCGACGCGCCCGAAATGGACACTAATGAGCCCCCCGGGGAGCAGAGCCGCAGACACAATTCATCATGGAAGGACACATTTTCCTATATGCTCACGGTTTAAAGAGTGACATTATTTAATGATTGTCTCTGAGACAAAGAGGGATCCTCCCCCTGCTCCCAGCTATGATTCCCGCTCTGGAGGGGGGGCGGACTTTAGAGGATTAAAACATGCCTCCACAAACGCCCCACAGCAAGATGAAGTCCTGGATCTAAAGGAGTCCTATCAAAGTGGATGATTCTTCTTCACGTGTTGTGTCATAAAGTTAACTTCCTGTTTGCTGAGCTCAGCCTGCAGGTAGCAGAGAGCACCACTTCAGTATGAATCTACCCATAAACCCCTCTGGCATCAGACCTAACGACGAGCGTCGTCTGAAATCTTTAAAAATTCCAAAACGAACTTAAAAAATGAGCTCAGACGAAGATCAGACGACGAGAGGAAAAGAATTACAGTCATTATCTTTACTCCACTGATCAGCTGATAGACTTTAATGATTCAGTTCAATGTTTTTAATCAAAATTCAACTTTGATCTGGAAATTATTACAAAAACATGAGAATTCTGAAAAAGTTCTTCTCTTAGAATTTGGACTTTTTTCTTTTACAGAAGTTGGAAATCTGGGAAAAAGGTGGAAAAAGTCTCAGTTCTGAAAAGTCTGAACTCTATAAATAAAATTAGAATTTTGAGATAGAAATAATTCTGAAAAGTCAAAATCCTGAGACTGCAGTTAAGACTTTTAAAGGTTGAAATCCTGAGATTAAAGTTAGAATTCTAAAATTCAGAATCCTGAAGAGTCGGGAGGTTCAGTCAGGATTCTAAAAGTACTTATTCTGAGATTAAAGTAAGATTTCTATAAAGATGAAATTAATGAATAAACGTCAGATTTCTTCATCGATATCAGCCCAATCTGTGGGCGATGTAAACAAGCCTCAGTCTTCATCATACATTCTGCTCATGCCCAAGCCTTACATCCTACTGCTCTTCCATTTTTGATGTCCTCTCTAAGATTACGGGCCATCTTATTCAACCATGTCCCTTCCTTGGTCTTTCTGGTGGTGCTGTCGAGTGAAGTCTCCCTAACAAAAATACAATTGTGTCGAATAACCTATTCTGCTCTTCTGGCGAAACGTCTCATTCTTGTAAAATGGAGGAGTGATCGTCCTCCAACTTGTAATCGGTGGATCTGTGAGGTTATACAATCTCTTAAAAATAGAAAAAATAAGATATACACTTCAGGGATCCACTGAGAAGTTTGGTCAAATTTGGCAACCCTTTATCTCTTACGTGGAACAGCTGCCCAGGTTACTTGAATATTGAAAAGGATGTAGCATAAGTAGCTCTCTGTGCTCTCTCTCTTTCTTTCTCCTTTGTTCATTTATTTAGTGATTCACTATTTATCTATTTACTTTTCATTTATCCTGTTTTTTGTTTTGTCAAGGTCTTATGTTGTTGTTACTTATGCTTGTGGACTGTTTTCTGTGTAATTTGTTTTGTGTTTGTCTTATGCATACAAAAAATAAATAAACAGTGGGAAAAGTCAGATTTCTTAAAAAGGCAAAATCAGTTAAAATCCTTAAAGTCAGAATCTTTGGATTCACGTCAGATTTTTGGGATCTGAGTTCATAAGTCAGGGTTCCCTAAGGAAGTATCTTCCAGACTTTATTAGGATTCTAAGAGGATGGGTGTCTGAGTATAAAGTCAGAACTCTAAAAAAGCAGAGTTCTACATTAAGAATTCCAAAAATTCAAAATTCTGAGAATTCTGTCAGAATTCTAAGAGTTGGACTATAGAAATTCAAAATTCTGAGATTCAAATCAAAATTCTAAGAAATCAAAATGCTGAGAGTTCAATAAGAATTCCAAATTCAGAACTTCAAAAAGAACCATTTAAGTTTGAATTCTGATTAAAAGTTTCATCAAAGGATTCTGGGTAATTTAAAGTGAAACCAGGCGGAGCTGATCAACCTTCCTCCCTCTCTTCCTGCTTGCTCTACCCAGACCCCCCCCCCCCCCCCCCCCCTCACTAAAACCTGAATACACAGAGCTGATGGAAGAAAACATCTCGTTTCCAAAACTCCAGAAGTTTCAGCCGGAAGGTGACGGCCAGCCTGCAAACTGCTGCAGCTCCAGAGCTGCTGATGGTTTTCTGATGATAAAAACAAAACTTTTCTCATCCTGACAATAACGTCTGACCCCCCCCCCCCCACCACCACCACGTATAGAGACGTAATCTGAAGGATTACTGAGAGAAAAGACACGTTTACATCTGCACAGCTACATCTGTAAGCAGCTGCTGGACGCTGAAGATCGTATGTGTCTCCATCTGTCTGCAGTCTGCAGGACGCAGATTAGTCCATAACATCAGTTCAGAGGTCAGCGATGAACAGGAAGGTCCAGGCCGGCCTAAGCTGGTCATGTGACCAGGTTTACGTGACCGCTGACACAGATAGACTAATGCATGGATATAATGTCACCGAACATCACAGAGCAGGGATGAAAACAGATGTTTGCAGGTCAGGGAGGAGCGTCTATCCCTGCCTTGGCTGCAGAGGGTTAGGGGCTCTGCTCCCCTCTCTGACATCTCTTCATCCTCCTTCAGCAGCTCGTCCTCTGCACGCGCTCACCAGAGGTTGACGCAGAGGCTCACCAGCAGCAGTTTGACTTCAGTCGCTGCACCATCTGCTCAATCCAGCAGCTGCCCCTCCAGACACGGAGATGCTTTCTCACCCAGACGAGGCTGACACGACAACGAGTCACCCGATGAGCCGAGAAAGAGAGGGTGGAAAAAAAATCAGAGAGCTGAGCGTGTAGGGCACAAGAAAACGCCAGGAGATCCTGATTCCTCCTCTGAAACCACAACAGAGAGCGCGGAGTGAAAACTGGAGAGACCTGTATGAACTGTGGGGGGATTCATTTGGGTCTTTGTTAAACCAAAGAAGAGGATTTCAGGAGGCCAAACTCCAGCATGTGACCTGGGAGTGTCTAAAGCTAAGGATTTTCTGGGTTATAGTTTCTTTAAAGAGAGGGGATTCTGCAGATTCTGCAGAGATCCTCACAAGAACATGCTGAAATGATGAGGTCATCACATAAGGACCTCGTAATTGCTCCATGACACGTTGGAGGGGGCAGGGCCTCAAACACCAAGGTCCAACTGGCCTCCAGAGGGCTGGCCAATAAGAGAAAAGGGGGTTTGTGAAGCCGGGAGCCTTAAAGAGAGGTTCAGGAGCTGAAATGAGGGTTTTCTGAAACACCAGGAGAAGAAAATAGGGATTTTTTTCAGCTGTAAAGACACAGCGGGGGCACCAGAGGGGCACCAAAGAGACTAGAAAAGCAAAATACCCCCTCTTTAATGCACCAAAAATCAGATTTAGCATCAACTGCTACAAATGGTGCCAGTTAAGCTCAGTTAGCAGAGCAGGCGCCCCGTGTACAGAGGCGACAGGCCACTGAAGTCTGCCCTAAGAGACTCAAAGTGAATATTTGAACACATCGACATTTTTAACAGACGAGAGCTTTGGCGTTCTTGAACGCTAAAGCCATACGTTAGCAACAGTTGCTAAAGTTAGCAGAGCAAACGTGACTTTCACCTTCTCTTTGGTCTCATCCACAGATGTTTTCTGCCGCAGCATCGCCTCAAAGATTCTTTCAGTCATAAATTCTGATGAAGCAGAGGCCTGCAGCTGAAACCATGAGCTCGTTTTTATCTGAGTGTTTAGTAAAATAATCTGCCGTCCAAAGTAAAGACTCCAGATACAGGGCAGAGCAAACCATGCAGAAAGTCCCGGAGCTGAAATGCCTTTAAATGGCAGGGTTACATGTGAGCAGAGACAGCGTCCATCTGGATCTAATCTCCTGTATCTACTACGAGCTTAACCACATCAGTGCAGTCAGATTAACAGACATCTACTCCACACAAACAAACAGCAGCCGAGCAGCAGACGAGGGCAACTGTCCACATACAGAAACATGTCACAGGAAATACGTCTCATCGGGTGGAAACATGGCCGCTGGCGTCTTCACGAGTTTCCCTGGAAGGCCAGCGCCTGAGTAATCTGCCGAACACGCCTGCTCTACGTCATTAAACTGATTAACCACGAGGAGTCTTGTATGTTTACATCAGAGGAAATGACCAATGACCCGAGAGGAGACACACAAGCAGGCCTGGATGAGGACAGAGACCCTGTGGTCGTCACGTTTCAGCCGTATTCATTCGATCATATGAAGGTTTACTGCCGGGCTGAGAAATCAAAGCATCTTTATCAGGATCCTGACGATGTTCGGACGCTTTCAGACGATAAAATCCTTCGCTGCACGACAGCCAAGCTCAGGTTTCACTTCTTCACAAAGAGGGAAGAAGAAACAGGATTTCAAATCCATCTGTGTGAACGTGTATCGAAGCCACGGACATTTTTGTACAATTTCAGGAAAATTCAGGATCGGACGTTAACAGGGATTATCCGTTCACACATGCCCCTCACAGAGGAAGATTGTCTCAGGCCGGTGATCTCACATCTCAAAATACTGTTTGGTTCAAGTGAAGAAATGGAAGAATTCCTCAAAGTCAAAATTCTGAAGTTAATCTAAAAATTCTTGAATTCTGACTTTTATCGTAGAATTCGAGAATTTTGGCCTTAATCTCTGAATCCTTGAAGTCTGACGCTAATCCCTGAAATGCAGAAATCCAGCCTTAATTGTTTTTGAATTCCAGAACTGTGACATCATTCTCAGAATTCTGACATTAATCCTGCAATTCTAGAATGCTAACTTTCGACTCAAATTCGAGAGCACTGACGTTAATCTCAGGATTCCAGAATTCTGGCGCTCGTCTTTAGAATGATAGAATTCTATCTTCGATTTCAGACTTCTAGAATTTTGACACCAACCTCAAAACTCCAGAACTCTGACGTCATTTTCAGAATTCTAGAGCTGTGGCTTTTTTATTGCAGAATTCCGCCGTTGATCTTGCAATTCTAGAATGCTAACTTTCGACACAAAATTCCAGAGCACTGACGTTAATCTCAGAATTACAGAATTCTGGCGCTCGTCTTTAGAATGATAGAATTCTATCTTCGACCTCAGACTTCTAGAATTTTGTCACCAACCTCAAAACTCCAGAATTCTGACGTAATTTTCGGAATTCTAGAGCTGTGGCTTTTATCGCAGAATTCCAACGTTAATCTTGCAATTCTAGAATACTGACTTTGACTCAGTATTCTATAACTCTAAATCTAATCTCAGAATTCTAGAACTCTTGAGCTTATTTTTAGAATGACAGTATTTTTTTTTCTAGTGGGTCTAATCCCTCCAGTATGTAAAAGAAGCTGAAGTTCTAGAAAAGCTGGACCAATGCTACGGCCTCAGGACACGCCGTTTCCTTATAGGTGAGTCTTAAAACTAAAGTTTAACTCCTCCATCATCAGAAGTCTGAAACTGTCAGTGGAGTTCGGTGCTCAGACTGGGATGGATCTTGATATTGGCTTATCTAGAAAAGCTGCAACGCTCAGTTCAAGTTTTGCTCTAAAATGAAGATTCTGTTGCAGCGAAAAGGAGACGATCCTTAGAAATCAAAGCGAACCCTGAAATGAACGGAGACGTGTTCCACTCTTTGTCTGTGCTGCACACACCTCTCGGTAAACACACGCCCAGCTCTAACAGACGGCTCCTGGAACAGAATTAAATTCACAAAACAACCCTGAACCCATGACGGCATCTGTGCCTCCCCTGACAGTGATGAGTGGGCTGAAAGCCGCCATAAATCCAGACTGCAATCACAACAACGCGCTGACAAAGAGACAGAGAGAGTCTGGCTCTCACAGCAGGAGCAGCAGCATGTGATCCGCGCTCTGCTGGTTGGTTGGGTTTGAAGCAACAGGCCTTTTGTGACTCCTGGTCGGCCAGCCAGCCGCTCAGCCGGCACTGAGACCGGGTCTGATCCTCATCACATGCACGAGGGGGGCAGAGGGGTGCCACATGCTTCTTTATGCTCCTGTGTGCAATGAGGGGAATGCATCACCCTCACAAATGTGGTCTGAATTAAGTCCTTGAACCAGTTTTTCCCTTTATACGGTTTTCTAATCATGACGAGTCAGCACAGTAGCAGCAAAGCACCATGGGAACACAGAAACAGGCAGAAACCAGCAGAGACACAAACATCAGCTGGTTTAAAGAAAGCATTTAAACTCATAGATGTTTCCAGACTGAGCTACAGCAGAGATTCAGGAGGAGGTTTGGTTAAAGAAATGCTGCTCAAAAAATAGAACTTTAAATTACTTTGTAAGAAATTATAAATCCAGGCATGAACATGTGCTCCAAAATCAATCACGACAGCAAAAGAAAAAGTCCTGCTCACTCAACATATCAGACAGAACCTAAAACATATGTTATCAGCTTTAGTTTGTGGATCAGGTCCTGTACGGTGGCCCTGAAGGTCAAATGCACAAACATTTTATGGCCATAAAAACATTTTACTGAATGCAAAACAAAATGTGCAAAAAAAAATTTACCATCAAAACAAGTTTTACAAAATATGTCAAGATTTAATGGCAGCAAAACAAAAAAGATTAAAAATGTTTTTCATGCTACGCAAAAAAAAGTTCCAAAAAGTCAAAATATGTCATGAACTAAAAAAAAAAAGACTAAATTTTTTACAGGATTAAAAAAAATAAAAAGCAAAGTTAAAACAAGAAAAATGTTAAATTGCAGACTGAAAACAAAATCTAAAAAAATAAATATTTTTGGATCCCCTCCCTCCAAAAAAAACTTACATAGAAAAAAACATCATAGGACAAAAAAAGTCAAAGCACCTGTGACATTTTTTTGGTATTTTTTTTACCAATAAATTTTTTTAAGGTTTTTTTTTTAAAAAATTTTTTACATTTCTTTTTTTTTTTAATCTTTTTTTTCATTGTTAAAAATTTGTGTTTAATAAAATCTGTTCCAATTCCTAACAATTGGACGTTTTGGGGTCTTCAAATGTTGAAATGCATTTGACCTTCTGGGCCACTGTACACCTGCCAAGCAGAAACTAGACTCCAGAGCCTCTTTCACAAATGCGCAATTTTTCTACATTTTCTCAGCAGCTCTGCTCCTAACATTAACCAAGGTTGTTTGTTCACACATGTCCCACATCGGGTGAAATCTTGAAACTGATCCTCCTTTTTAAACCTCTGATGTGTTTATTAGTCCTGATTTGTGTTTCCTCCTGAAAGAAGAAGTCAGGAGAACATTTTGTCTGTTTGCGTTCACACATGCAGTTCACCCTGGAAAAATTTCAGGACATTTTCAGAAGTTCCAGGTCAGTGTGAATACAGCTGAGATGAAAATAATACAGACAGCAGGAAAACAAACGTCTTAATGTTTACACATTTAAAAACAGTGATGGCCGTCTTCAGATATTTTTAAGAGAGGGATTCAGCTCCTGAATTCAAAACACCTCAGACCTCCTTTAATTTAGGATTACAAATAACAGGTAACAGGTAACACAGGATCTGTCAGAGAGTTGAGCAATACATCAGGAAGTTGTAAATGTCATGAGATTTTTATCGATGGAAACTGTAGTTACACGTGTTTCTGCAGAGTATGTGTGATTTATGAGCTCCAGGACAGACTCCAGAATAAATTTATGAGATTAAGTCCCAGTTTTTAAAAAAACTACACAGTTGTTTTTAGTTTAAAGCTAAATGACACAAAATGTGTTTAAAAAAAAAAATTGTGATGAAACTATTTAATTTGGTTAAAAACATGAGCGTGAGGTGCCAGGGAGCTTCAGACCGCAGCTTGTTTTTCAGACGTGTAGCTGAGATCTCTCAACGCTGTCAGCTGAACTGTTACGTAACTCTAAAACCTAAAGACAGGGTGGAACAGGTCCCTGAAAAGTTCACATCACAACATCGAGTGTGCAACTGTAGACGGGCGTCTCCGGGTCAGAGACATGCTAACCAGCTCTGAAATGATAACAACTGCATTCAGCCTGCAGGCATGTCACAGGAAGCCAGAGCTCGACAGGTGCCTCATTGTTCCTCCAGCTCACATTGTGCACATAACTTTATTTTGGAAGACGAATCTATCCACCTCGATTACCCACTGTCTGGTTGGCCGTGCAGAAGGCGCTGAGAGACGAGGAAATATTTCTTCTTCGGGGCCTCGTCTGCGGCAGGATGCAACAGATTGCTTTTCAAACTGAAAGACTTCCCTCAGCTCTGTCATTATCCCGGCTGCTGAGCTGATCCGTCTGAGGGTCTGCTGCAGGCAGGAGGAACACGGAGCCAGAGACTCCTCACATTCACTCATACATCAGAGAGGATCTGCTTACTTTTCATTAACCTCGTTTCAGACATGCACTTCTCAAAGATTACAAGAACATTTCAGGAGAGCCCACCCCTGAGATTTACCACAGCATGCGTCTAAAGAGGAGGACATGACTTTAAAGGGAAGCAGCAGAAAAAAGAGCAAAACATAAACAACATTTCCAAGATGGCAGACCAGGAAGAGCTGCAGAGCTTCATAACGTACACAAAGTTACATCAGCATCATTTCCACGCCCTCTGGTTTGCAATGAACTCTGCTGACTTTAGCCTGCTTAGCTACAGTTTCAGATGACTTTAACGTAAGAAAAAGTCCAGGTCAAAAAAAAAATGAGGCTGTTTGAATTCACACTAGCAGCACACTTGGACAAATTTCAGGAAAAAAAAGATCATTTCAACTCATTTTTTTATGAAAAAGAAAATCCAGGCGAAGTCGATGGGATTTTTTTTAACACATGCAGCACACCTGGACAATTCTGGGACTTTTCCAGGAGTGTTGAACACACTGCAGCTTAAGAGTTTGCTGCATGCGAGCAGAGAGATGGAGCAGCTTCACATTACTCAGCTGATCTTTCCCCTTTTCACACTCCACCTCAAGCACTGATGTCATCAAACCAGACGTCCTGATTTTTTCTGAAACTCTTCATCATCATTCGACGTCTTTCTAACAAAGAACTTCCTGGACTACGACTTACTTTGCTAAAGGTTTAGAGAACCTCTGAATACTTTTCATTAAAGAAAAAGTCTGGTTAAGGTCAGGATAAAAATTTTGATACCATTCACATTCACACATACAGCACCTGCACAAATTTGGGAATTTTCCAGGTGTACATGCATGCACTGTAGCTGAGGAGTGTGCTCCTTTCAGGGAATGTGATTGAGCACTAAAGCAGCCTAATCTGAATCAGCTAATGTCTTCCATGTTCATACTCTAGCTCCAGCATTTAGGTAAGCAAACCACTCACTCCTGAATTTTCCCAAAACTTGCCTTAATCAGCTAAATGGCGTTAAACTTTCCTGACTTTAACCCGCAGTGCTCAAACACCTCACCTTCTTTTTTCCAAAAGAGAAAGTCCAGGTTAAGTCAAGGTAAAAATTTGAGGCAGTGTGCATTTACACATGCAGCTCGCCAGGACAATTTTGGGAAATTTCAGGACTGTGCATGTTTGCACTTTAGCTACAGGGAGGGGGTGAGATGAAGTACAACAGTAGCCTCAACTTACTCAACTGATCTCCATATTTGAACTGCAGCTCAAGCACTGAGGTCAACCAACCAACCTCCTGAATTTGCCCAAAACTAGCCATAATCATTTTGCCTGCAAGAAATTTCTCAGATTTTAACCTGCTTTGCTAAAGACTGCAGTTCAACTTAAGACAAGAAAGTCCACAGGAGACTTTTGAGAAAATTTGCATCCATAAATGCAACGTAACTGAACAAATCTGGGTAATTTCAGGACTATGCATCCACACACTACAGATGAATAGAATGACTCTTGCAGCCTGGGGTAAGATTGAGCACCAAAGCAGCTTCATATAACTCAGCTGATCTCCTTCATGGTCATACTCTATGTAAACAAACCAGCTGCTCCTGAATTTGCACAACTTGCCTGAAAACCACGGACGCTCACGCTTTTGCAGTGGAATAACTGGCTACTTTGAAAGATCTGTTCCTTTTTTGGATGTTTTGAATAATTTCTGGAGACTTATCGCCTCTCTTAGACCTTCTCGTTGAGACGGGAGCATCATCTCAATGAGAACTTTGGTGCACGTTGGTCAACGTTGACGTTTCAGAGAAGATTAATTGTTTCTCTGCAACAAATCTTGTTTGCTTCTGTGCATTCGAAGACGCTTTCTGCAGAAAACTCAAAACAAAACGACACCACAAAGCTCTTGCAGGTTGAATAATTGTTGCAACAAGTTTGTTTTGCAGATGCATGAATCATTACTAGAAAACATGAGGGAAAGATCTGCAGAATAATGGGCTTGTTTCTCGCTTTCGTGCACGATGATCGTGAATTATCCACACGTCACTACAGATGTCTTTCTGATGTGCAGATCTGCAGCAGCTGGACTCTGGTTAAATGTTTAAAGGAAAGTTAAATGTTATATCAGACCAACCCTCCTGAGTCTACTGAGAACTAATCTTTCCCAGGCATGAGAAATAATGGTGCGGTATTGATTCCAACGCTCCGGGAGCAGAAAGTCTTTATGCACGATTTGTTTAACGGAGAGCTGTGAAGCCAGGAGGATATAAACTCAGAGCAGTGGAAGTTAAACAATGGGGAAGTTACACTGTAAAAAAAAAAAAAAAAGCACCTTGTTGTTGTGTCTGCAGCAGGAGGAACAGGCCCATTTGTCCCCCGTAGTTATTGTGCAGCATAAACTTCCTGCAAAGGCAAAAAACATCTGACTGTTTACTCCATCTGCAGAGTCTACAGGAGGGTAAACTCCAATACTGCACAATAGAACAAGCTGTGGACAAGCACACAGCCAGCTTTTATTTACAGAGAGTCCAAACAACTCTGATGTTGGAGGAAATAGTTCTGCATCTGAGCTCCCACAGCTGTTTCAGGTCAACACGAGCACATCCAGCAGCAGGGGGGGGGGGGCTTCCTTTAACCACAACTTAGAAATAAAAGAGATATTTCACACCAGGCTGGAGCTGAGAGCTTCAGAGAGGATCAGCCTGGATCAGGCAGAGCGTGATGCCTTCACCGCCCCCTATCGCAGGCAGGAGGAACTGCAGGAAACAAACCCCATTCAAGAATATTTCAGTGCAAATGAAGCCAAATGACCTGCATCCAGCACGGGCGCGCGCACACACCATCAGGAGCGCTGAAATATGCCCTCAGCGTCTCATATCATCACGTTATGTTCACAGAATATCACAAATTCTGCGCAGAATTGAGTGTTTTTTCTTTCCTTTTTGTTTAAATCCATGCTTCTTGGTGGTTTAACACTACAGCAGCTCCCACCTCATCATAAGATGTGTTTCTGCTACACACATCCTCCTCTGGAACATCAGATTTCGTGCGTAATTGGCGTTTTCCTCACACTTCCACGCCAGAAAACAACTTTAGCCTTTGTCTCCCCCGTTATCTCCAACACTTTTCAGCCCTCAGCTCACTCTGAGCGTCCTCACTTTCAGTCACAAGCTCTACTTTTCCCTCTGTATCTCCCTGCGGAAGGAGGAAAAACCCTCTCAGCTCTTACCTGGCACCGCGCGTAAAGTCCTGTCCAGGTGAGGAGTCCGTGAACACCGTCAGATATCCGTAAAGAGTAAAAAACCAGAGGACGCGCTGGTAGTCGGTCTCACACCTCTGTGTGTGTCAGCCTGCAGACTGAAGAGAAATCCATCCAGCACACAGCACCTACCTCCGTGACGACAACACGCAGGGAGAGAAGCTCCGCCTCCCTCGACGCCTGGACAAACTCTGCTGTCCTCTGATTACAGAGACGATCTTTGATCAGAGGAGGGTTTGATTATTGAGGGAAGAAGACTGAACCCGTCTCCTCAGACCTGGACGAGAGTGTGGAGCCTGCTGCACGAGCAGAGTCCGGTGTCCTCGTTTCCATTCACAGAAAGACTATTTCAGTCTGTGAGCTCACTCGGCTCCACAGCGACACCACCTGGAGGTCTGCAGAAAAGATGGTCGCTCAAATACCTGGAAATGTATGATTTTATCTTTTTAGTGGAAATTTTTTCCTTTACGTCTCTGAAAAATGATCAGAATATGAGTTAAAGACCAGTTTCTGCAGCTCAAATAAGGACTTTTAAAATAAAGAAATGATATTTTCCTCATTTCTCATCTCTTGTTGCTCCTTTCTTGTTTGTTGAATCAACTTGTTGCATGACGCTGTGGAATGAAATAACTTAACCACCAATATCTGATAGCTGAATCTTACAGATAGCACACAGAAGTACTCAGACAGTTGAAGGAACAGATGTGTGTAAATGATGAACAGCTGATCTACCTGTGGGAGCTGTTTTTAATATGTCGACCTCCAGGAGACTATCCCACATTTTCACATGAATCTGAAGATAAAAACAAAAGTTGCATTTACACCATTATGGATTCATGGTTCATATTAATTACACAACGACTGCACATCTTATCCATGAAGCCTTGTGCATGTGCAACCATACCACGCTGAAGACAAATCTTCCCATCATGCCAGATTCCAGGAAGTGCACCCTGTTGACTGATGATATGGAGCATTTACAGAGATAACGTTTTCCTGAGTGTGGCGCAGATTTGGAGGGCGCTGTGCATGCAGCCTGGGAGGCTGCAGGGATACCTGGAGGTCTTTCTGGGACAAGCCTGGTGGAGGCAGATGTCTGTCTAACATGAGTCTGGTTCTGTTCGAGGTTTCTGCCCGTTAAAGAGAAGTTTTTCCTCTCTATTGTAACTCACTGATGCTGTAAAGGTCTGTACTCATGGTGGGTTCAGATGAGATCAGACTTCTTATCTGGTCTTGATGTTGGGTTTCTGTTCATAAAATTTATTGAACTGGCGCTTTATAAATAAAGATTGATTGATTGAAGCCGCAAAACTGAATAATAATGAAAATAGCGACAAAAAAATCCCTTTATTTGTTTCCTAGAGGTTGAGAAGAGCTTTAAATATTTTAATTAAACGATAAAAGAAGAAAAAAGATCAACAAAATGAATCAGAGAAACAAAACGGATGAATTTATGAAGTTTATTTGGTTTTAAGAGCAAAAACTACATTTCCCTGTATTCCGGTTCGCACTCTGTGACGTCAGAGACGCGCGACATGCGTTTGTTTCCATGGAGCCGATAGAAGCTAAAGAGAAGCTCAAGTTTAGGGATTATCCAGGAGCTTTTAGTCCGTTTGTTGTCGTTTTTAGGAGCTTTTATGATGTCAGGACTACAGATTAGCGATAATCTGGAGACTCTGTTTTCTTTTGAGCTCTTAGTGGAAAATATTAAGATTTATAAAGCGGGAAAAGTTTCCAACGAGCTCGCTGTAGGAGTCCGTCTGCTGGATTTCCCAACTCTGCTCATTTATGAGCCTCAGGAGAGGAGAGGAAGAGGAGAGGATGTTAGAGATGAACACGTGTTCAACAAAGGGAAGTGCTGCTTCTTTAAAATGAACCTGAACTCTCTGCACACACACCTGTCCAACACACCTCTGCACGCCATGCTGCTGGACGTTAAAGAGGACATCCCGAAGCTAATCGGGACCTCACTGATCTCTCTGAATACCGCGATGAAGAGGATCAAACAGGATGTGACTGAACACGGTGTCTCCTCTTCTTCCTCTCACGGGGAGCGAGGGGTTGTTGCAGTTTGCAGCCTCGCAGGAGAGAAGATGGGAGAGATGTGTCTGAGTTATAAACTGCAAAGTCTGGGAGGAAATGCGCTGCAACACGTGACGGAGAGGGGGGGAGTGAAATGCATGAATTCACCTGTGCAAGAAAGCAGCGTGCAAACACAAGGTGAGGCAGATTTGTGCAGGAATAAAACCTCTCTGCAGAATGACGACGAACTGAAGGAAAGCGATTGTGTTTCCATGCAGAGTGAAGAAAAAGCATCAAAACAAGCTCAAGAGAGGAGCAAAGAAGATGATCTCCAAGATGATTCAACCGTATTTTGTCCTCCACGTCTTTTCTTCTACAACTCTGCAGAGGAAAGACAGAAAAATGAGAAGTTCCAGCCTCTGAACTCTGCAGCTTTTCAGTTTGAAGAGGAGGAAGGAGATGAAACTGAAGTTGTGAGCCGCCATGCTTCAGCACAGAAGGGAAAACATGATGTAAAGACGCCTGAAAACAAAGGAACAAGTGCTGTGACGCCAAACGTGCTGGGGGAAGCGGTGCAGCAGTTGCCTCTGCTGAACGCTCTCCTGGTCGAGCTGTCGCAGCTGAGCGGACAAACCTCACAGCAGCCTCTGTCTGTTCATCCCAACTTAGCGTGGATTTACAGAGCGGCGTCTGCAGAGCCGTCGCAGAAAACAAGACGAGGGACCAGTCCAGAATCTAAGTCTCCAAGAAACTGCTCCACACCTTTATTTAGGCGTGCATCCCCAGGAGGGAAAATGACACAAGAGGAGGGCAAAATCTGCAGCGTGACCCCGAGGAAGAAGCTCGTGTTTGGAACGACGAGAACATTCGATCTAAGGATGAAGAAAGTCTCTCCTGTGAGAGGAAAACAGAGAGAGTGTGTGGAGTTAATGCAGATTAAAACAGCGAAGAAAAGGTCGTGTAAGAAAGGAAGCAGAAGAAAGTCAGACTCAAAGCAGGCCTCAAGTCTGAATGAGGATATTAAGACAGCTGTAGAGAGCGTGAAAGAAGACTCACTAAAGCAGGAAAGTCACAAACACTCTCCAAGAAATTCAGAGAAAGCATCCCTCTCTGAGTTTATTGACATCCCGGCTGTGAGAAGTGACATCTCTGCCAGAAACAAAGACGAGAGCGAGTGTCAGAGTGAATCAAATCACTCACAGTCTGACAGACACTCAGAGGATGCTGAGTCTTCCAGAGACAGAAGCTCCAGATCTTCAGTTTCAGACTCTGCTGGAGGAGGAAGTGAGGACAAGGAGGAAGAGGAGGAAGAGGAGGACTACCCTGATGACTTTAACAGCCTGGAGCCCAGCGATGCTTTCTCTCCTGACCTCATGAGCAGCCCCGAGTCCTCCAGAGCCAAGACACCAAAGCCTCCAGCCCGGCTCCCGTCTGACTCCAGCTCTGAGGGCGGCCACAGGAGAGCAGCCCTCCCTCTCCCCGTCCCCATCCCGGCCTCCTGCTCCCCTCCACAGAGAGCTCTGAGAGGGACACACATCATCCGACCACGCACTCACGTCTCAGCTCTCAGCGTCTCCTCTGATGATGCAGACAGAGACACGTCAGCGTCCGCTCAAACTGTGCTCTCCAGGAAGCAGAGGACAGAGAGGACAGAGAGGAGCAGAGCCGACAGTTTGATGTCATGCGGAGGTCAGAGGAGCGCGTCGAGCTGCAGCAGCAGAGCGGCTTCAGGTGTCTCTGCAGGGTCGGTGTCGTCTTTTGAGCCGCAGGAGGATGAGGAGGATGAGGAAGATGAGCTCGGGTCTCTGGACTTCAGAACAGAATATAAACACATCTCTGAGCTGGTGGCAAACAAACTCCCCGGTTACACCATGTAGAGACGAAATAGAATCAGTGTTTACGTCCAAGTGGATTTACCACACAAGAAACGATGAGGGTTCATTCATTTAAAGAATGAAATCAAATTAATTTAATTTATTATGGATGTTATTTTATGTCTGAATCACATGTTTAAAAACTGAAACAAGCGAAACAGCAGAACAAAAGAACAATGAAGAGGATTAAAAACAGATTAGATGTGTTTTTATTTCTACTTGTGTCTTAAATCCCTTCAAAATAAAGCTTCCTGTGGAGATTATTTTGTATCATAGTTGTCATCATTCAAGATGTTTATCTTCCTCTCTGAGGTGAAATCAGGTTTATTGTGCAGTCTGCAGGTATCGGATGTGTTCAGTTACGATTTTTGATAACCGTTCAAACAGAGACGAGCTTTTTTCTTGGGCCGTTCCATCACGTTGTCTCTCCTTCAAACTGCTGGACATTTGCATGAAATGAATAAGTCAACATTAAATATCTCTACCCGTGCTTTAAAAATAAATAAATAAATAAAGAATTTGACTTATAAGTGCTCGTTTCATGAGCTGAAAATCTCTCAGAGGTCCAGAGTCACTTCCTGTTTCAGATGTGTCTTTTATTCAAACCACACCTGCTGATTTGCGTTTCAACGTCAGTGTTGTTTTTTTTTTTATTAAAAATATGAAACAGCAGTTCTGTTTGTTCTGTTATGGTCTGGAGGCCTTTTTTGGACACTGGTATTTGGATACAGTTGGACTACAAACCTCATTAAGTTACATCAGTGGGAATTTATTATTGTAATAGTATGAGTGAATTTATACATGAAGCATTTATTAAAGATACATGAACCAAACTATTTTTGACTTGATGTAACTTTTAACTTAAGCATGGTGTGGATTTGCTGTTCATCATCAGACTGGGCTCCACATTCAAGATTTCCTGCTGCTTAACAGAAGGTTTTTTCTTGCCGCCATGATGGAGGGATTCATGATTGGCTATATGGATTCATGTTGGGTGTTGGATGTATATATTTGTATATATATGTATATGTGTATCTTTATATGCATATATGTATCTATGCATATATGTATATCCTCAAAATGAAGAGCTTTGTGCTCTATTGTTAAGTGTCTTGAGATAACACTTGTTATGAATTGCCGCTATTCAAATAAAGATTGATTGACTGATTGATTAACTTAATTTCTAAAATTTAATTAATTTAAAAATCTAAATTTTTAAAAGTTCCGCTGGTAACTTTTTTGGGAAAAAAAAGATTTAAAATATTTTTTAAAAAATGGAAACCGAATATGATATGCACAATATCCTGTCTATGAAGCATCACTCCTCTTTGCGTTAAATAAGACCGTTACATTATTTGTAGGCTGAGCAGCACTGGGTTTCTGGCTCTGCACTTTCGTGTAAAATAAGGCTTTTATTTTGAAAGGAGGCGTCGGTTTTCAAAGTTGACTCTTTTCGGTTCAAAGACAATAAAATAATTTATATATATGTAGTGGCTGTTAGTTTCTTTCGATGATAGATGAGTCAAACTTTTGATTAAAAACTTTCAGTTCGGTACTGTTGTTGCCCACCGCGCATGCGTCAGTCGAATGTTTACGGAAGTGCCGTGGCAGCGTGCAGAGAGGAGACGGAGCTGAAATGTTCAAACACGTTTTCCTGACAGGACCTCCAGGTAACACATCAAACCCTCTGAGTCTGGAGCCTTTAGGGTTTAAGGAGAGTGAATCTGAAGGAGTCAGTCTGCTGTTTGAACCCGGAGTCACCGTCAGGTCTCTAGAAGTTAACATTAGCTTGTTTTGGGCTTGTTGGGGAACCAGCAGTGTTAACCCGTTTACTGACGGAAGACTAAAATCTATTTGATATCGTGTTTTCCATTAAACCTTCATATACCAGGAAACCACGACCAGAGGCCCACAGAGTCCTGCTGGAGTTACAGGCTTCAGCTCTCTCTCTCTCTCTCTCTCTTTCAATTATATCGAGATATTATTTTGATATTATTAAGCTTGTTTTTACAACATTGTTTTTTAAAACCTTGATTATTTTTCTCCACATTTCTGCAAATGAAATAAAAGTTAAACTTCATTATTGTCCTTTGAAGCTTTTCCACCTCAGGACTATATCAACAGTGATTTATTGGCTCTGCTGCTGTTGAAAATCCATCTGCTTCATCACTTTTATTCAGCTTATTTGCATTTATTCTTGTGAGCTTTTTGGTTCCATTTTTTTTCTTTCATTATTAAAATTTGAACACTTCCCTCTTTTGTTTCTTTGAGCTTTGATGGTCAAAGTTTTGTAAACATTTGCTTTTTGAAGGTGCTATAAAGTTATCATTATGTTACCTTAAATTATGAAAATTTTATTTAGAAATTGGGTTAACCTCGTAGACAGAACTGTTCATTTGATCTAAACACAGTCCTTTAGATTGTAGAACCACAGAGAGGCTGATTTTGCTGTGATTTTTTTCTGTTTCCTGGTTAATCTTAGGTAGACATCAAGAAAAAGAGTTGAGGGACTTCCTGCTGATGATGGTCATTTCCTAAACCATGAAATGCTCATTGAAATAGTGTTCAGTTTTTATTCAGTGTAAATATATTAAAACTGAACTCTGTTCTCGTTGGGTGGATCAGGAGGATTTGTGCATGGATTAAACAGCTCCAGTGTTCGGTGTCGAGCTGCAGCAGCTGAGATAATAAGCTCTGATTGTTTTCTGTGTCTTTTGTTCCGCCTGCAGGTGTGGGTAAAACCACTCTGGTCCAGAAAGCCTGTGAAGCTCTGGCGTCATCAGGAGTGGGAGTTGAAGGGTTTTACACGGAGGAGGTCAGGGAGGGGGGCCGCAGAGTCGGCTTTGATGTGGTCACAGTGACGGGAGAGAGAGGCCAGCTGTCCAGAATCAGGTAACAGACGTGTCATCCTGTGAACACACAGATACCTGCTCTCTGTGAACACGCTGCTTCAATCACCTTCATCTGATTCGAACCCACAGAGACGTTTCTGCTGCGCCTCACGGCAGACGGGAGCACACGGTGGGACAGTACGTGGTCGACTTGTCTTCATTCGAACACGTGGCGCTCCCTCTCTTCAGAAACGTAAGACCCCCTCACACCTTCCTCAGCAGATCAGAGCCAGACAAACACTCCCTCCGTCCCGATCATCAAACCTCAGATTTTCTTTGAATTGATGGAATAATTGGAGGCCTGCAAACATATAAATTCCAGGGTGACATTTTTAGTGTCGGTGGTGCCGTCTGGCTGTCGCTGACCGTGATAAATCGGGCATGTCAAGTGAGCCTGGAGTGATGCCTGCACACACACATACACACACACACTGTAAGTGAAGGTGTGTGTCTTGGCGGCAGAGAGTCCACTTTCATCTCGGCTGAAAAGTCTCTGTAATCACTGCAGATCAGCCGTGTGTGTGTGTGTGTGTGTGTAAAATACACACAGGAGACCATGGTTCAGATTCTTTCCACCTTCCTCGTTTCCTCCAATATTTGATCTGTTTATCAAAGAATGTCCACAGTTCACTCGTGTCACTTTGTTTCTAGATTTTTCGTTTACAGACCTTACACTGTGCCGTCATTTGAGCCGCTGTTAGTGAGAACGTTTCAGAATTTCAGTAATATTCCACATTTCTGCGAATATTCTAGAATTATGCTAAGATTCCAGAATCTGCCAACATTTTAGAATTCTTCTAACATTCTAGAGTTTTGCATACATCCTAGAATTCTGCTCACATTTTAGAATTCTTCTAACATTCTAGAGTTTTGCAAATATTCTAGAATTCTGCTCACATTTTAGAATTCTTCTAACATTCTAGAGTTTTGCAAATATTCTAGAATTCTGCTCACATTTTAGAATTCTTCTAACATTCTAGAGTTTTGCATATATCCTAGAATTCTGCTCACATTTTAGAATTCTTCTAACATTCTAGAGTTTTGCAAATATTCTAGAATTCTGCTCACATTTTAGAATTCTTCTAACATTCTAGAGTTTTGCAAATATTCTAGAATTCTGCTCACATTTTAGAATTCTTCTAACATTCTAGAGTTTTGCAAATATTCTAGAATTCTGCTCACATTTTAGAGTGGTGCTAATATTTCACAATTCTGCCAACATTCTAGAATTCTAATGGCGTTAGAGAATCCTTTCAACTTTCTAAAAATCTGCTATTATTCAAGGATTTGTTGACATTCCAGACTAAGGTTACATTCTGAACTCTGCAAACGTTCTAGAATCTGCTGACATTCAAGAAATCTGCTAAAATATTGAAATTTCCGCTGTCGTTCCGGAATACTGCTAACACGCTACAGTTCTACCAAGAACTTCTAGAATTCTGCTAACTGTCCAGAACATTCTAAAGTTCTGGTCACAGTCCAGAGCTTTTCAGGCTCCTGATGGAGAGATTCTCTTTAATTAGCAGCTCCGACACGTTTGAGTCGTCAAACGTCGTCTCACAGCTGATCGTTTGCAACGCTTTCATGCAGACTTCTGTCTTCTGGTTGTTGCACAGACTGTCTTCAGTCCAAGCTTGCTTGAACGTGATTGGATGAAACAGCTTCAAAGGAAAAAATCTAGAGTACTTTAGGTACCAAGACCCAGACAGAGCTTGTATTTTTCCTCTAGATCAGTGATTAGCGATATCTTAAATGGTTTTGTTCTCAGGTGGGCTCAGCTGACGGCGGCAGCAGGAAGGTGTTCGTCATCGATGAGATCGGTAAAATGGAGCTCTTCAGTCAGTCCTTCATCAGAGCCGTGAGGCAGACTTTAGAAAGCTCCTCCTGCACCGTCCTGGGCACCATCCCGGTCCCGAAGGGGAAACCTCTGGGCCTGGTGGAGGAGGTGCGGAGCCGCAGGGACGTGAAGGTCTTCACTGTGAGTATAAACAATAAGAGCTCTCTCTGGGGGAAAACGGGGTATTTAGGTCAGTTTAAGTCCAACAATGGATACAGGACAGTGTTTACTGTAGCTCCTGGTCTTATGAGGCCAGTCGGTCTGCTCTCTGACCGAGGGGCCGCCCTGCTCTGCATTATCCCTCTCAGAGAGCAGGATTAACTCTAAATCATGCGTGACTGATTCAACAACAAAGGGTGGTCTCACATGTCAAAATAATTCATCACGGAACCTTCAGTTATGGATATTGTCATGCAAAACGCTGCACAGTGGGCTGAGGAGAGGAAGAAACGAGGTTACAGAGCAGGAGGAAGATTTCAGCAGAGACAGGATGAGTTATACTCTCACCCCGAGGGTCAGAGATTAGCTGTTTTCAACATGAGGATTATAATCTGAGAGTGGACACTCTGAGGCTTACAACCTTCAGGACAAAACAGCTCTCGTGTTGTTGATCTTTGACTGCACGGGTTTTATTTCACTTCATCTGCACAAAGAGGAACTAAGGTTACATCAGGAAGAAATCAGCTCACATAACGGCTGATTTAAAAGTTATTAATGGTCACTTAAATTTATAATCCGAAACTCTTTGGCACACTCAGTTCTGCTCTTCTGGGTACATTTTTTTTTATTTGTTATCCATAAAAAAAAAAAAATATATAAAAATAAAATAAAGAAACAAACCTTGAACACTCAGTTTGATGTGTTTATTTTCCTCTTCTTGGTGTAAATCTGCTGAATGACACCTGTTGAAAAAAGGAAAACACTGCAAACGAAAGAGCAAAGAGGGTTCCTCCTGCAAGAAGGAGCAGCTTTCTTTAATCGCTCCTGGCTTTGATGAAGGATGTCACGAGCTGCTTTGATAAACTTGAACGGACGCTAAAAAACACCGAAAATCAAACCTGTTCAGGTCAAAATAACCGTGGATGACAGATTCGCAGTCAGTGTTTGAAAACTAACTTTAGATTCCTACAGGAAGTGCTAGCATCAGCTCCTCCAGCACGAGTCTTTTTCTCCACGTGACAGCGCACCGTGCTAACCGAGAAGTGTGTTTGGAGCGTAGCAGAGCCTGGAACAGAGAAATAAACATAAAACCAGTTTACGGTCCCAGTCTCTGGTTGAGTTACTGCTCATTTGGACATGATTCAACAACTTTTCTAGATTTGTTTCCCGTCAAAATTTCACTGATATTCAAGAATTCAGAAAACATGCTGAAAATCTGCTAACACTCTAGATTTCTGCTAACATTCCAGAACTCTGCAGGAATGCTTAAAAAATCTGCTAACATTCTAGATTTCTGCTAACATTCCAGAACTCTGCTGACATGCTAAAAAATGTGCTAATATTCTAGATTTCTGCTCACATTCCAGAACTCTGCTGACATGCTAAAAAATGTGCTAATATTCTAGATTTCTGCTTACATTCCAGAACTCTGCTGACATCCTCAAAAAAATCTTCTAACATTCTAGATTTCTGCTAACATTCCAGAACTCTGCTGACATGCCTACAAAAAATCTGCTAACACTCTAGATTTCTGCTAACATTCCACAACTCTGCTGACATGCCTAAAAAAATCTGCTAACATTCTAGATTTCTGCTACCATTCCAGAACTCTGCTGACATCCTCAAGAAAATCTGCTAACATTCTAGATTTCTGCTAACATTCCAGAACTCTGCTGACATGCTAAAAAATGTGCTAATATTCTAGATTTCTGCTCACATTCCAGAACTCTGCTGACATGCTAAAAAATCTGCTAATATTCTAGATTTCTGCTTACATTCCAGAACTCTGCTGACATCCTCAAAAAAATCTGCTAACATTCTAGATTTCTGCTCACATTCCAGAACTCTGCTGACATGCTAAAAAATGTGCTAATATTCTAGATTTCTGCTAACATTCCACAACTCTGCTGACATCCTCAAAAAAATCTGCTAACATTCTAGATTTCAGCTAACATTCCAGAACTCTGCTGACATCCTCAAAAAAATCTGCTAACATTCTAGATTTCAGCTAACATTCCAGAATCATGGTGACATTATAGAGCTCAGTAAACATTCCAGGATTCCAAGATTCTGCTATAAATCGATTTTCACTTCCATTCCAGAAACCTGCTCACATTCTAGAATCCTGCAAACTTTGCCAAAAATTCTAGAATGTAAGCAGAATTTCGGAAACACACTAGATATCTGCTAACACTTCAGGATTCTGGTAACATTCCCGAAGTTCTGTTATTATTCTAGAACACTGCTAACATTCTAGAATTCTGCCTAGATTCCAGAAACCTGCAAAGATTCTAGAAATATGCCAAGACTGCAGAAATCTGAACGGTTCTTGTAACATTCTAGAATAATGCAGAGGTGGGGTGGCGCCCCCTGTGGAAAAACAGGCATTGTCTAGAAGAGGAGCAGATGTGTGGTGTATGCTATTCCGCAGGATCTCCATCAGCTGTTCATAAAAAAAGAGGAGGGTCTCTCTCTCTCTTTTCCCTGCTGCTGTATTTTTCCAGCTCCTCGTTGTGTCGTAACATCTCTGCTGCTTCCTCTTTAGTTTCCATCCAGACTGATCCCTGCACCTCTTTCCTCTTTCAGGTTTCCAAAGAAAACAGAAACTCTCTTCTTCCAGAAATCACATCGACTCTAGAAACCTGTCTCAAAGGAACAGCCTGACTCTGGGGAGAAACGTGCGGCTCGAGCCGAGTTTTGTGCTGACGTGAAGTTTTATTTGTGTCAGCGAGTCGAGTGGATCCACGCACGCTTCATCGCAGGGTCGTGACCTAACCTGGAGAACACGCAGAGCTGCTGGAAGCGATTGTGTGTGTGTGTGTGTGTGTGTGTGTCACATGCATGTATTTATGTACAATATTCATTCTTCCTTCTCACATCGCCTGGAAATGGATTACATGCTGAATAATTGATGGAGAGATGGAACGGGGAACAGTTGGCTGAGTGTGTAAATAACAGCGTCACAGCCAGCGTCTTTACCTCGGGTCTGTTTGATTTTTACTCAGCTGTTTGTTTCACAGCTGATGCTTCTCATTTATCACTTTAAAGCTTTTATTTCTCTCTAACACGTGGAGCTTTTTGTCACTTATCTGCTCTGTGAGCCTCTCTCCCGTTCGTCTCTTCGACCGCAGGATGTGCTCCCCGAGATCAATATTTAAAGTTCAGCTTCGTCCAATCCTTTCATGGTTTATTCATCAGCGAGAATGAACAAGAAAATGAAAAAATAAACAGTAATTGTCCTCAACGATGAGAGTTTCTCTCCTGTTTTATTCCATAAAGAAGGAAACTGTTGATTTGATCTGCAGGTTTAAAGGTTTCAAACCGGCAGCTATTTAAGTGAAGTTGTGCAGAAACGGGAGAAATTTCTCTTCACGCAAGGTGAGGAAAACAGTTTGAGTTTATTTTTAGATTAAAGTCGTTGAAGATCATTCAAGGTTCCAGAGTTTGTGGATGTTTGGATTAAACGTCGACTCTGTGAGAGAATTTCCCCAAACTCTGCGTGAACTCTGGAGCCTGGCAGCTGTCTCTGAGTTTTTATTAGAAAGTCTCTGGCAGAGGTTTTTGTTTCATCGCCGGAGCTTCTTCAGGTCATTTCAAAGTGAAAAACACGGCCGTGTCTTCTGGCTGGTGTCTGATCCCCTGCTTGTTTAACTGATGTAAGCTGTCAGTTTGGCTGCAGAGCGAGCTGCCAGCTGTGATCTGCGTCAGACCTGCTGCTGAGGCAGCATCTGTTCTGTGGCCACGCTGACGGACACGGAGTCGACCTGAGACCGACTCTGAATCCGGCTCAAAGTCAGCGCCGCACTCATCGTCTCTTTTACCTGACGGGGAAACATGAGGCTGTGTCGTTAACGTGGGCGCAGACGTCAGGGTGCTCAGAGCTGATGGTTTAGCTCGCTGTGGGACCAGCTCTCTCTCTCTCTCTCTCTCTCTCTCTGTGGAAGGTGATCCTGGACGCCCTGCAGCAGGGGAACAGATGGGTTATGTAACACAGACTCAGACCTGCCAGGTTTACCCAATAAAGGCTGACGGTGGCTGCAGCTCATGTGTTATGATGTAATTAGCGGCCATATTGTAACTTTAGGACCAAATCATTCACATCAGGGGACCTGAGCTGCTGCTGGTACAGGCTCACAGGACAGTTTGAAGAACACCTGATTCAAAATGAAAAATGACGACTCAGTCGCTGTTTTGGATTTGAAATAGGTGTGAGTGTTGGTATCAGTGTCAGTATATCAGATATCTGTAACAAAAGTACGGTGGCCCTGAAAGCTCACAGCAACTTAAGAAAACATGTAAAAAGACAAAAACAAGCAAATTAAGAAAACATCATCAATTTGACAACACCTGCTCAGCATTTAGAAAAACACGCTGCAAAGACCACAACGCAGAGGAAGTGTTTCCAGAGGACACTTAAAAGTGACGCACATGTCCGTTATTAGCCAATATGCTAATATCTAAATCATGTGATCACAGTGTTTAAATAAATCAAAACATTTACTATTTAGCCCATTTTCCAACATCACTGACTGAATCTGTGTCAACAACAAGCGTGTCGGGACGTGTGCATCACTTTTCAGTGTCCTCTGGAAACAAATGCTGCACATTTTATTAAATTAATGAAGATGTTTTCTGAATTTTCTTGTGTTTTGTCTTTTTGCACGTGCTCTCTTAAGTTGCAGTGCTGTGAGCTCTCAGGGCTACCGTACAAAAGAGGTTCAGGTTTCAGTTTCAGAAGAGGCACAGGTAGAGGTACTGGTGTTGGTGTCATTACTGGTATCAGTACGGTCATTGGTAGGTACCAGCGGGAGAGGTTCAGGTATTAGTTTTGGTTCTGGTATCGGTATTGGTATTGGTTTCATTTCTGGTTTCAGTACTGTTATTGGTTCTGGTATCATTGGTTCTTGTTTAGGTTTCGGTCTGGTCTGTGTGTCTGTTTTACTCTGTGACGTGGGAGTGATACAGCAGTATTGAATTGAATTGAGTTATGCTTTTATTTCGAATATGTGTGAGTATCACAAGAAAGTAAAATAGAAAAAAATAAAAAAAAAGATAAAAAAAAAATAATAAAAAAAAAAAATTGAAAAAAAAGAAGCAAAGTTAATAATAGAAACCCAACATGTCCGAAAAAGTATGACTGGCTCTCTGTTATGTAGACACGTAGAGTCGGGAGCTGCTGGAGATCAGCGCGACAAGAACAAAAACAACCACATCGTCAGCATATAGAGACGTTTCATTAGACTGTGAATCATCATGGCCAATACAGAAGGTTATAATGTCAATGAGTTTAGTTCTGTTTGTACTGAGAGAGCCAGAAGTAGCAAAGAGTGCTGATTGAAAGACACTGGAGTTCCTCTGACAGCTGTTCTGAGGTAAATGTTATTTTAGAGACGAGGGTGAAATCACAGAAATGCTGCACCGTGACGCGTTTTAAATATTTTTATCATTAAAGCAGTTTTAAATCAGAGAGCAGTGAATGTTCCAGAGCCTTGAAGAGGATTATTAATGTGTTTTTAATATTAAAGAGCACATTTCCATACTGAAAGTAACATTTACATCAGAATACTGGATGGCATGGCTCAGACCTGCGTGCTCTCTTTAACATGTAAACACTCTGGGTCTGTTCATACATAAACATCATGTAAGTGGAACAATTAGACACACTGTCAGGATGTATCGATGAGTCCTGAGCGGGGGAGGGGTCGCGTGACAGAAGAGCCTGAATGGATGTGGAGTGAATTAATATCCATATCACTGAGATGCATGCTCCATATCTGCAGGACAGATGTCTCCGAGGCTCCCTGCACCCTTTATCCTCCTCACATGGAGGACGGGCAAACGCAAGGAGCTTACCGACAATCCAGGACAAAGGGAGAGACGATGGGAGGAGAGAGGGGGAGGATGGATGTGGGGGGAGTCGCTGCTTAGATGAGGACATTTCTCTCAGTTATTGCACTTTGCGGCGGCAGCCCGGGAGGCACAGTGACAGCCGAGCGGAGGAGGACGCTGGATGAAAAATCGTCCGGCTACAACGCCAAACGCAGCCAATGAAAACGTGACACACTGTTCACAGATCTCTCCCGAGACAGCCAGCTCCTCCAGACTCTCTTTATTTCCCAGGATGAGCGCACCTTTATTGACAGAAGTGGGGCGAAAAGCCTCTGAGCAGATAAAGTCAGAGGGTTACAAACCGCAACAATCCCGACATCTGATCCGGATCTTTAACCACCGAACTGCTCTTCCTGTTACATCACTTTCAGGATCCTCTGAGGCGGCTGGAGGCCTCAGTGTTGGGTTTCAAAGCCTGTTAGCACATCGCTCTGCAGGAAAACCTTTGAACCAGAGATCAAAGTTCAAACAAGAGAAGAAGAATGAAGAGGAAAAAAAAAGACGACCACAGAAGGAGGAGCTGAGACGACCAGGAAAACCACAGCAAGCGTTCAAATAGGAGACTGATACAAAAAGCAGGAAAAAGTTCTCCATTAGGGGGCGATATGGGACAAATATGACAGCATGTTCTTAGGGCAGGATCAGGATCTGGATTTGATCAGGATTGGTTTTCAGATTTTTGGCCTAAAACAAATTTTTCTGGTTTCCTTTTTCTTAAGCTCATCCTGATAAAAACATTTATTTAAGACGTCGAGTTGAAGAGTTGCTGAGTTTCTACAGAACGTCCAGAGCTGTAGCTTTACACAGGTAGCCTTTGTACAGTCCAGTAAGAGTCATTCATCGTCCCAGAGGCACAGAGACCGTTTGGCGTCCACATCAGGGAGGAGAACCGGCCTGAGGACTCCCCTCTCCTGTTACATCCTCCTCCTCAATGAGTCACTCTGAGCCGCTGGACTTCTCCTCACCTGTGGGAGGAAATGTCCCGAGAGCTGTAATTAGCGGTCAGACGGGGAAATGCAACAACCGGAGAGCGGAGGAGCGGAGGAGCGAGTGGGCGTTGTGTTTTGTGGTCACATAATCCCACAAACTGAGCGCACGCTTCCAGAGTGTTTCAGAGCTGCAGCACAGGAGGGAGAGAGCTGTCAGGAGGGGTCAAAGGTCACAGGGCGGACAGAGAGGTGGAGATCACGGCGATCAGTCGATCGGTTGCTGCTACGTCCCTTCAGGCTCAAACTTGATGCCATGAAAAGACTAAAACTCTCTTTGTTCTGGAGGGAAGCTGAAGTATTTGTGAGGCCGTGTGTGTGTGTGTTCTGATCCGACACGTCACGCAGAGAGTAAACTAATCACTGGAGCTGCACACAGACGTGAGCGGAGTGTGTATTCTGTGAATAAACTAAACTCACGTCGGGTTTGTTTTACAGTCAGAGAGGCTGAGTCACTCCGTCTGTAATCATTCACAGATTTCTCTGCTGCGTGATTAATCTCTCCTCTGGACCATTTGGCAGCAAACTTTTTTTTCCTACTTTAGCTGCTACATTCATGAGTGTGTGTTCATGCTAAGAGCACGCTGGGACCTAGAACTTAAAGTTTGTTCCTTCATTTTAAAGTCTCTCAACAAAGTGTACAGATATGATTTCTGTTAGAAGTACACAGGAGCTTAAAGAGTGGGTATTGTGCTTTTTTTTTGGTCACTATTTTGTCCGTCTGGTGTCCCTGTAGGAACTTTTTGTGATTTACAGCTCAAAAAAATCTCTGATTTTCTCTCTCTGGTGTTTTAGAACATGTTGCAGCTGTCTCTTTAAGGCTCCCTGCTCCACAAACCCCCGTCACTCTGATTGGCCAGCCCCCTGGAGGCCTGTCAGAGGCAGAGCAATGGGCATACCTTGGTGTTTAAGGCCCAAATCTTGAAGTCCTTATGTGATGACCTCATCATTTCAGCAAATCTGCTGAGGATCCGTTGTTATTTTTAGACCGGAGTGTTTTGATCAGTTTACAGACAGATTCAGGGATTTCTACGTCAAACGTAACCTGCACACGCTCAGTCTGAACATCCAGTGCTGGAACTTTGTTTAATGAGATCACACAGGGATCCCCTAAACTGCTTCATGACACGTTGGAGGGTCGGGGCCTCAAACACCAAAGTCTGCCACTAGCTCTGCCCCTGACAGCCTCCAAGATGGCTGGCCAATCAGAGGGAAGGGGGTTTGTGGAGTAGTGAGCCTTTAAGAGTCAGCAGCTAAATAGTGTTTTAGGCAGAGACAAATAAAAGTTTTCTAAAATACCAAAAAAAAAATCGTTTCAAAACACTACGGGGGTACCAGAGGAGACAAGATACGGACTTAAAAAAAGCACAATACCCTCGCTTTAAGGTCAATTTGCCAAATTGTTGACATCATCAACTGGCGTGTATTTCAAAGAGGCGTTAACCTCACATTGAGTTTTGACCTTTAACACTTTAGCTTCATATCTGCACCAGAGGGACTGAAAAAAAAACACAATACCCTCTCTTTAAAGTGCTGTTTGTCCTCCACCCTCTAAATAATAAAACCCGAAGTCCTTCAGAGGTTTTGACCTTTCCTCGTTCAGAATATTTAAAAAGCTAAATTTGCTGTTTTTAATCTCCACCTCAGACGCTCTGAGCGGAATCACTGAATATTCGGTGATGCTAAACAGCAGAAAGACTAAGCAGCTTTAATAAGCGTCCACAGAGGGAGCGTAAATATAATGTTGATTATGGACTTGTTTGAGTCCCGTCTTTGAAAGCTGGGAGGTTTTTAATATTCAGAAAGGAGGCTAATGATGTGAGGATGCTGCGGCCTGCTCTGGCCTTTAATCTCACTGCATTCATCTAATCCTTTCTTTCTGCAGAGGACAACAAAGCCTGAGCGACACTCAGCGTTCACCACCAACACGAAACATCTCCATGAACCACAGCTGAAGCTTTTTCTCTTTAAAGGTGTTTTTTATTATGAATACCTGCAGCAGTCAGTAAAGAGTGAGAGCCTGAGCAGTATCAAACTGCAGATTAAACATGACACACGGAGGGATAGTTTTAATACTTGGTCACATCTGAGTTAAGACTAAATGATGGAATTATTTTCTAAATGTGGTTTCAAACTGATTCTCAGGTGAACTTTATACAACGACGTTAAAAACCCAGAACACGACAACCAAACAGAAGAAAAATAAAGAAACAAGACGAATGAGAAAAGTTCTTTAAATCCACAAACTATACAGAGCAAACACACACACACACACACACATGTTCCTGTGAGACAGGGAATCAGCACCAGGTGAAGAAAACAAACTCTAATATTTAAAGTCGTAACATTATGAGGCTTAAGTCGATATTTTCGGAGAGTGTTATCAGAATTCCAGAGAGAGACTGTCTGCATTTTAGTTTCATTGTTTTCAGATAAAACATCAGAGGAGCAGCTGCCTCCTGAGCTAGAGCGACAATCGTTTTAGGTCGTAGAGTTGAAAACGGTGCTCAGCTTAAAAAAAAAAAAAAAAAAACACTGAGAAAAACTGAGTCGAGCCAATGGACAAAAAAAAAAGAAAAAAGGTTTATTTCTTCCTTTTGACAGTCTGATCTCTTCTTAACTCTCCTTCCTGATGTATTTTACCACCCCTGAAAAATCTACACAGGAACAGCAGCTGTCAATCATCATTAAACGAGACCTAAACCCTGTTTTTAACGTCTAATAATTAATGAGAAAGAAACTTTTCAGACCTGAACACAACGCAGCCCAATAATATCTAAATATCACCACAGCATACAGATGAGAGGAACATTTCTACCAGTGGCGGCTCTAGAGCATTTATCATGGGGGGGTCAAAGGGGTGGCAGAAGGTCTAGACAGGGTGGCATGGGACGACGTCAGTGCAGTATTCAACAATTCAGACATAAAAGAGACGGTTTTGGCAATTTAACTTAATTTGAACGTCAAAATAGGTACAAAAATATCACCTGTGAAAACTTCATTCACGGACAGCCAGCTCAATCTCTCCACTCTGCCGCCCGCCTCCTCTCGTTCAAATCCACTGTAACGCCGAGCAGGACGTTCGTCACATAGACTCGCTGCATACGCAGGGGCGTAGCTACGTTTTTGATGGGCCAAAGTCCAAAGATGATCTTTGTACTTAAAAATATAATAATAAAAATTCATCCCTTACTTCTATGTTTAGGGGGCTTTTGAGCGCAGTAGTGTTTTGTTTTTAGTATGTTCTTAGAAACATTAAAATTGGAAGGGGGGCAACAGGGGGGGGCAGGTCTCTTCAGTGGGGGGGCAGCTGCCCCCCCTTGCCCCCCTGTAGATCCGCCCCTGATTTCTACCAGGTGAATTAATTTATTAAATTTGACCACAGCCCATCTGGAATGAATAGAGATAGTGTTTTTGACCTATACTGCAGCCAGCCACCAGGGGGAGCAGTTTCTGTGGTGTTTTTTTTGTAGTCTACGGTTTCTTTTTGTGGTGTGAGGAGTTTCAACCAATCAGGTGCATGCATGTAAAACAGTCTGTGTGCAGAGCACCAGCAGGAGTTCTGGAGGCTGTTTGACTTTGACGATGTTTCAGCAAACTGAAGAGACGTTAATCACAAGAAAATCCGTTTGTGTTTCAGAAACAGATGAACAGGTCCCGTCCTCTGGAATGAACCCAGAACGTACACCAAATTAAAGTTTATTGACATGAGCTAAATATCGTGGAAGAGTCGACGCCATCTGCTGCAAACAACAACAACAAAACCGGTTTGTTCCAAAGAATATGTTCCGACTTCTCTCTCCTAAAACTCCGACTTTATTCTCATAAAATTACGACTTTTTCTGATCGTTCCTTCTCTTTACGTGGCACTAACTTCCTGTCTTGTTCCTGTGACTGTACATTATCAGACGCTCATAAAAAGACTTTATCGAGGACAGAGTGACTGGTATCAGATGAAGACACGGTGGCAGCTCTTTGGATCATAAATACAGTCAGTAGTAACCTTTTTAACAAACGCGTGCACGGCACGTCAGAATCCGTTTGTTAAACCTTTAGGAGTAAAAACAGCTCTAGAGTCAGACGTCTCTCTTTCCAAAGAACTTCTTGAACACAGATTTGTTTCGTGGACGTGGCAGGCTCGTGTAGCTCCTCAGAGAGTCCTGAGAGGCGTCCTGCTGCCATCCAGCTGAGGCCAGCAGGGGGCGCTCTGGGTTTTTGCTCACATGAGAAGCGTCGGCTGATTTGTCCCCTACGACCAGAGTCACGCAGTAGTTGGAGCCTCTGTCCAGGCCTCGGCTGCCCGCAGGGTGCCACACAGGTTTGATTTTCTGAAAGGTAGCTGAAGAAAGAGACGAGACGCTTCTGTTTATGATCCAGAGACAGAAATCATCCGTCTAATATCCGCTGACACACCATAAATCACTCGGGTTAATAACCCTGAGCTTACCTGAGGTGAAGGAGTGGGAGCGGCGCTTGTTGCTGAGCCAGTCCTGATCGCTGCAGAGCGAGGAGAGCGAGGAGAGCGGAGAGACGGAGGTGTTTTCTCTGCTTGTTCCAGACAGACGGTGAGTCATTGTCTGCTTCGGGCCACCTTCATCATCATCATCATCATCTGGAGAGGGACAAATGTGTATTACATGAAGAAACATGACCGCAGTGTTCAAGCAGTGAGGGTTAGACTCAAAGAAAATAAAGAAGGTTTATTTAAGACTTTAGATCTCATTTAGGCACAAACAAGAGAGAAATGTAACCTTGACTTCAGTGTAAACAGTAAAAAATTTGCTTGACAAATTTTTCAATTCTTTGAAATCAGTTCAGGCGTCGTTCTCGTCTTTTTATAAATAAAAAAAAAAGCTGTTTTCGCAGCAGAAATAAACATGTTTACAGCCAAAACAATGCCTCCCGTCTGAATCACTAATTTCACTTACATCACACACACTGAACTCTAACTCTGCAGTTTAGAAGATATTAAGATCGTCCAGTTCGTCCAATCAGAGGCACAGCTCATCTCACATGACTAACGGTCATCCTATAGCTGTTAATGTGGAGACTCAAAGCCCGCCCCATTTCCAAAATGGCTGCACCGCCTGATTTGCTTCAGAAGTCTGTTTCAGAAACAGACGGGTGACGTCGTGGAGACTATCATCTAAAGATACTACGGGAACACCAGAGGGTCAAAATAAATACTAAAAAACACAGTTATTGCTACAAATGTAAATATTAATATGAAAAATCAATGTTAACAATTTAATAATGATAAAGTTTTTACTTCAGATTAGAAGTTGAGGCTCTTTAGTTCCCTTTAAAAACACTCAGACAGTTCCTGAATGTTGTGACATCATCAAGACATTCTAGAAGCTCATTGGTGAAGCTGCAACATGAAGGCCGTGTGGAGCTTTAAAACAAGAACAAGGACTTTAACATCGACTCTTAAAGAAACCAAACACTGTGACACACATGACAATGTGACAATGTCTTGTTTCCTCCTCTCTTCAACCTATGATATAGATTTTGTTTTACTTTCTGCGCACATTTTAATATATTTGCTGCTTTTTTAAAATATTTTCTGTGTTAAACAGCTGATTCTGAAGATAACACACTCTTCCTGTTCTGTTTCTGTCAAAAAAAGCGGATCAGGACAAACAGAAATTGACCTTTGTACCTTCAAGGTGGTAAAAACAGTGAGCAGTCTCTGTGTCATAATCCCATAGCTCCCCCTAGTGGCAGAGAGTCCCCCTGCAGCCTTCATTCATGTTTTCCTCCAGTGGTTGGAGCTCTGGTCGGGGCGGGCTGAGACACCGCAGCACTTAATAAAACCCTGAACTCAATCTGTAACTCGACAACCCCCCAGAGGGCAGAGCGGATGAAGTCATTGTGGGAGAGATGAGTAAAACTCCCCTTCGATCGATTACTCTCTTCCCCCCCAGAGGAGAGGATCCTCTCTCAGCAGACACACAGAGGGGGGGTCAGTAACAGAGGGGGGGTCAGTAACAGAGGATGAGGAGCACATTACGATTCACTGAAGGTGAATAAGATCCGGTCCTCACCACAGACGGAGGTGGACACAGCTGACTCCTCCTCCCTCCTCACGCCGCTCTGCTGCACGTGGCTCAACTCTCGGGTCAGGACCACGATCTCTTTGGATTGGGCGACGCCCGGCGGTTTGTGGCGTGGGAATGTAGAGGTGACGTCACGTTGGGAGGGGCAGGAGGTGGGTTGCCTGTGAGGAGGAGGAGGAGGAGAGATTTTATTACTGTGAACTGCTTGGTGAGAGGAAACCAGGAGGAGGTTTAATCTTCACACTTACAGAGAAACAGAGAAGTCTGAGTCAGCGGGGACGCAGGAAGACTCGATCTGACCTTACAAAACAGAAACACAGCACATGAATCACATCAGGTCAAAGTAAACACTCATTAAAACCGACTTTCACTCTACAAACCTCTAAAATTCAGTTTAAACATTTAAGACAAACTACGTCAACATGTTGAAAATGTAGCTGCGAGCTAATGCTGAAAACACTCTGCAATCAAAAAGCTGTTTGATTCATTTTTAGGGTCCACTTTCTTGCAATTGGCCAGCTCTCTAGAAGCTTCCTCCACTGTTGCCGTGCTGTAAAGTTGTCATCATAGTGTCATGATCAATGATCAGTGTTTCAAATGGCAAACTGCGTGATTGGCTCCATGTTTTGAACCAGACTCTGAGGAGATTCACCAATTGGTGAATCTGGAGACCCTCTTGCTTTAATTCTCGCGTGATCTTTTGTATTCTTTCTCCATCAATTAAATCGCTTCATTCATCCTCATTAAGTGCCATCTTTTCAGTTTTTATTATTAAAATACCAAAAAGCAGGAAAAAAATTGTCCAGATCAGCTTCTCTTTTCAAATTTCATGAACCGAGCGCTCCCGTTTCTCTCAAACTGCATGAAAGTTTGACCACAGCCCATCTGGAATGAATAGAGATAGTGTTTTTGACCTATACTGCAGCCAGCCACCAGGGGGAGCAGTTTCTGTGGTGACCTCAGTTTGAGATGACTTCTTTTTTTTTTTTTTTTTGCAGTCTACGGTTTCTTTTTATGGTGTGAGGAGTATCAACCAATCAGGTGCATGCATGTAAAACAGTCTGTGTGCAGAGCACCAGTCACTTCATGGAATCGATATGAAAATTAAATTCTTTAAAAAGAGGAACTGAAACACAAAACAAAACAAATCCACGGGAACAGTTTCCATAGGAGCAGCCTTTTATTTTAACTGTTATACCCTGTTCGTTGAGTGTAAAATGTTGCACCCGAAAAATTTGGCTAGTGGAAACTCTGATTGGCTGGTAGCTTCAGAAGCGTACCAGCCCCATTAGCTTTAGATCCCGGACTGTGTTACAGGTTTCCTTCCAGAGGGTGGCGCTCTGAGTTAACAGTCTTTTATGTCTTATTGGGGAGACTCCAATTCAAGATTTCAGCTGACCAGAAGAGAAGGATCAGCACCGAACTACGACGAGCTGCACATCTGCATCAAAACTGCACGTTGCTGAATGTAGTGAAAGTCTTCATGCAGGAGCTCAGTTTGAACCTGTCCCCCCTTTGAGGGACCATCAAAAGAAAAACAGCGTCCAGACAGTTTGTGCAACCAAATCCACAAATTCTCAAAAAATACTAAAATATTCCAAAAAATGTTTCTTATCTTTTTTTTTATTTTAGCAGAAATATAAATCAAATTATTTGGTAATAGGCTGCTTGGGTTTGTCCTATTGTATTTAGTATTTAGTTTGTATAATGTCGTATATGTTGTGTTATCTTAATTTACTTTGTTTTGTTTTCGTTTCGTTTTTTTTTTTCCTCTTTTTTTCTTTCTCTTTTTTCTCTTCTGTTCGATCACCTGCCTTAGGACAACAGATGAAAATTAGCTATTGTGCTAACTCCGGCACATTTACAATGAAGTGTATAACGAAATTGTTAATTTATGTGCACTGCCCTAAATAAATAAATAAATAAATAAATAAATAAATACCTGCCGGGAGGAGGAGTATCGCCTGATAGAAGTTAATCTGTGAATATTTTGGTGAATTTTTTTTTGTCCTGTTATTTTGTTCCATCAGACCTCCACTCACTTGTGTTTGCTTGTATTTTCATCATCCATTTCTTCATCATGAAGCGAGAAGAGGCGTTGAGCAGGTATTCAGAGCCGTCACGGAGCCTGAGGGGCAGACAGGTTTTATTACAGACACACAGCTGTCTCTCTCTCTCCGTCTCTCTCTCTTTATCTAACTCTGCAGAATCTACAGGTTTGATCAGGAGTGATTCAGGTCTTACTGGAGTCTGAAGCAGTTGGGTTTTTTGGTGTACTCTGGTGCAGGTGTGCACTCTGCTCCCAGGAGGTTCAGCGGGAGGCCACATGCTGAGCTCTGCAGCAGCAGGAGGAGAGAAGAAGTTTGTGAAATGAGTTTAAATGATTCGTTCTGTGTGATTCTGTTTCCTCCTGCTCACCCTCAGCGTGTCCTTTCTGTCCTGGTAGAAACACAGAGTGTGTCTGTGGAGGACGGCGTGGAAGCTGTTCCAGCCTCTGGAGGCCGCCTGTGAAAATAAGATAAAGGTTTGAGCTGCCGACTGCGAGCTTTACGTCAGACACTGAAGGAAGGCGCTCTCACTTTCTTTCCTCCAAACTGCAGCTTCTGTTTCCTCTCCAGAGTTCCCTCCATCGACTGCAGCTCAGGCTTCCCGCTCTGAGAGGGCTGAACCAACACAAAGAGTCAGGCACTCTGAGAAAAACCCCATGATTCATGTTTCCAAGCTGCACAGGCCGCAGCGACTCACCACTGTGATGCAGCGCCCTCTGGTGGCCACCGACCCATCCTGCTTCTCCATGAAGCCCGGGCTCTGAGGGGGTTTCCTCTGCTGACAGACGCCGTCTGCTCCCATGTGAAGCGATAACAGACTCATGGACTGGTCCTGAGCACAGAGGTCACAGAGGTCACAGAGTTTTAGCTGCTCATGAAGAGATTTTACCGTAAATACTGAAACAACGGGCACATAAAGTCCTCTGTAGGCCCTGATATGACAGCTGACTTCAACATTTGAACTGATTCATTCAGTAACTGATTCTGATGAATGAAACAATGTGAGTTCAAGTTCCAGTTCCTCCATATCAAATAACACACACACACACACACACACACACGTCTCATCTGGCTGCTCTCTGGTGTGTTTCAGGCTGAAACACAGAGAAGATTAAAGACACTCACATTTTTTACGGCTTAGACCAGAAAATAAAAAAAGGAGCACAGAGTTTTTCCTGTGTGTTAGAGTTCTGACTCTGATTCTAAACTCTGGGATTACAGCCTGCGAGAATTCCTCTAATCTGAGGCTCACAAAGTCTGAACAGATTCAAGACGACGGGGACGGAGAGAAGTCTAGAATCTAGAGATTAAAGTGAGCGTGTTATAACTCTAGTGTGTGTGTGTGTGTGTGTGTGTGTGTGTGAGGATTCTGGAATTCTGAGATGACAGTGTGAGTGATGTTCTGGAAATATAAGTTTAACAACAGTGAGACTTCTGGAATTCTGATGTAGTGTGTGAGAGAATCCCTAAATTCTGAGATTACAGTGAAAATTATAGAAATCTGACATTCAAGTGTGTGTGTGTGTGTGAGAGAGAGAGAGAGAGAGAGAGAATTCTAAAACTCTAAGATTAACAAGTGTGTGCAAGAAATTTGTAATTTTCAGATTTACAGTGTTATCGTTTGTGTGTGTGTGTGTGTGTGTGTGTTTCTCATATGATTCTAGAAATTCTAACCTCAAAACTTGAGTGAGGATTCAAGAATTCTGAGATTAAATTGTGTGAAAATTCCATAATTCTGAGGTTTGAGTGTGTGTGTGTGTGTGTGTGTGTGTGTGTGTGTGTGTGTGTGTGTGTGTGTGTGATTTCTAGGAGTCTGATATCAAGTTGTGTGAGAATTCTAGAATTTTGAGACTGAAACTTGCATTTAAGATTTCAGAGATTACAGTCTGTGTGTGTGTGTGAGTGAAAGAAAGAGAGAGAGAGAGAGAGAGAGAGAGAGAGAGAGAGAGAGAGAGAGAATACTGTATCTTCTGGACTATAAGTCACTTTTTTCATAGTTTGTCTGGTCCTGCGACTTATAGTCAGGTGCGACTTATACATCAAATAAATGAGGTGCTGTTATTGGATACTTTTATAGGAACAGATAATTAAATTCATGCATGATGAACATTGATGAGGAAATATCTCTGTAGGTATTTAAACCTCTTAATATATAAATATTTACTAATCAAAGTTTTATGTCAATAGTTCTCTGAAAATACTGTAAATCTACCAAATCATTCGATATAAATGCGACTTATAGTCCAGTGCGACTAATATGTTTTTTCTTCTTCATGATGCATTTTTTGACTTCTAGGACTCCTAAGACTGCTCCGGAGCTTTCTATAGTCCGGAAAATACACTACCTGAAATTTAACGTGTATGAGAGAGACTCTGGGGTTTGGTGTGTGAGAGGATTCTAGAATAATGAACTGTGACTAAAAAGAGTGTGTTTGAGAATCCTCAGACTCTGAGGTTTTAGTCAGATTTGTGACAAAAAGTCACAATTATTATTGGAGCACAGAGCGCCTGCGCAGCCCGCGTTCAAGTCCCGCCTGTCTCTCCCCTCTCTCACCCTGTGTCCTCCTCTCTCCTCTGTTCCGTCCTCTCAAAAATAAAAACATAAAAAGCCCCAAAAATAACTTAAAAAAAAGAATTATTATAATTTTTCCTCAGAGTTTTGAAACAAAAACACCTCTTTTTTTTGGTCTTTTTTCTGGCCTCGCCTCTCTTTAACGTGTTTTTCTTTCTCAGTGGTCCCCTCTCTCTCTCTCTCTCTCTCTCTCTCTCTCTCAGCCTCTGCTCTGAGCTGCAGGCAGGTTAAAACATATTTTGTGTGTTCTGTTGTTCTGACGCTGACCTCACCTTCACACAGCCTGTGTGCTCCTCCTCCACCTCCTCCCCCACCTTCGCCTCCTCCCTCTCCTCCTCGTCCTCCTCGTCCTCTCGGTACTGATAAATATATCTCTGATTGTCCCCGACGTCCGGCAGCTTCACCGGATCGGATGCCGTCTCGTTCACCGTCACTGAGCTCTTATTGGTCGGCTCCCTGTGAGGAAAAGCCGCCCAGGACCTCCTGTCTCCTGCAGCCAGCAGGGGGAGCTGACCTCTGTCGTAGCCCAGCAGGCTCTGGATGTGGGGGGGCAGTTTGAACTCTGCCACCAGGAGGTTTGGAGCTGAGGCTGTGGCCAGGTTCCTGTAGAGCACAGCGGGGGGTTCAGAGGAGGGGGGGGCGTCTGTGGGCTGCTCTGGGGGGTCGGACTCCTCCTGGTTGGGCTGGTACATGATGTCCGAGCAGATGCTCTGTCTGTACTGGCTCTTCTGGTTCCAGATGTCCTCCAGCTCCTCCTCCTCCTCTTCGAACTGCTGCCTGTCCAGGTGGACCGGGTCAGTCTCCTCCTTCCTGCAGTCGACTCCTCCCACCTCCAGGGACAGGAGCCTCCCCACCACTCCTTTGGGCTGCAGACTCTCCTGAGCCGGAGCCTCGGCGCAGAGCTTGATGCTGCTGGAGGTGGAGATCCCAGAGTCCACAGAGTCCTGACGGACGCTCACGCTCACCGTGGATTTCAGACTGACCACCATGTGAGACGGCTGGCTCTGACTCTGGAGTCCTGGACCGTCTTCATGCAGACTGTGCGGTCTGGAGCATTTATGGTACACGTGTCCTTTGAGGTCTCTGATGAGCGTGTGCACACTCAGGCAGCCGTGTTTCTGCTCCGGCTGAGGCTGGTTCACGTAAATCGGGGGCTGGTTGGCTTGAGGTGGACTGGTTCCGGTCTCGTCCCACTCCGGCTCCTGTTCAGCGTTCAGCACGTCCGTACAGGGAACCGTCTGGTCCTCCTCCCCGTCCACATACAGAGGAGGTGTTTGAACGCTCGTCTCCTCTGTCGGCGTCTGCGTCTCCGTGAAGCTCTGTGAGGGAGGAACTCGAGTCTGTTTGAAGGAGCTCAGGGCTGAAGGTCTCTGAGAAAGGGGGTCAGGATCAGTCCCTGCTCCTGTTTTGGACTCAGGACGAGCGATGGTGATGATGTCCTGGATGCTGGGGATGAGCGTCATGTCTTTGGGCAGCTCGAAGCTCAGCGTGGAGCCCAGAGAGAGGAACCTGCAGTGGCTCCTCACGGGGTTGGACGGCCCTGAAACGGCGTACGGCGTGATGCTGTACTCTCCGGAACACTCCGCATCGATGTCCGTCAGCAGCGAGTTCTTCACGTACGCTCTCTCCTCGCTCTTCGGCGCGCTCTTCTTCCTCCTCGCTTCCTTCAGAGGCCACGTGTGGGTGTCATACGTGATCGTGTCGTCACACCGCGGCCGGCCCTGCGCCTGCTCCTCCACTCCCATGATTTTCTGGATGGTGTGTCGGCGTGCGTCCCTCTTCCTCTTCCTTTTCTTGCCCATCCTCTTCAGACTGCTGAAGATGGAGCCGCCACCGTTCGCCGTCGACGGGTGGAAGGTGACGTTGGCCGTCTGAGGAGCGAGCGCCGAGGAGGACGGCGAGGAAGGGCAGGAGGAGGATGACGTAGAGAAAGTAGGGGAGGCTGAGGCTGCAGAGCGGCGGGGCAGCGTGATACTCTCATACACGGGGGCCGCAGCCAGGACGCTGTCCTTCACATGCAGGTAGGTACTTACCTGAGGAGAGAGAGAGGGAGGTTAGAGGGTTGATAAAGAGTCAGATGGAGCTCCTGCATGAGGCTGAGCCGTGCAGCTGCAGACGAGGTCACAAAAACCACCTGAAGCCTCCAACCGCTCGCTTCTTTCATGCTTCCGTTGGAGTCAAACCGGCCTAATCCGCCATCTTTTCAAGACCCCAGCTAACACTGAGGAGTTCCAAAATCATATGAGAGTTCTGTTCACATTCAAAAAGGCTGCTACCATCCCAAAAGTCTGAGAGGATTCTGGAATAACGCTCACATTCTACAACTCAGCTTATAATCTAGAATCTGCAAACATTAAAGGATTCTCTCAACATCAAAGATTCTGCAGATGTTCTAGAAATCATCTTAGAATCCTGCTTCTAGAATTATATTAAAACAACTTCATTCTGCCAACATTCCAGAGTTTTAGAACACTCGACAGCTACGACTTATTCAAAGGAGCCGAACCAGCAACTTAATGACGGCATGACAACCGAAAACATCGTCCAGATCTTTGATTAGACTGAAGATGATTTCCTCCTGATCCTGAAGAGTCCTTCGTTAAGCTCCTTTGAATAAATCGTCACTGTCCAGCGACCATCAGGCTTCATCTGCGACCTCCGGGTCACGTTGATCCGTCAAATCAAATAATAAAATCTAAATCAGCCCGTGGCCCGTAACCCACCTTTCCTTTATTTGATCTCTATCAACAAACAGGATATTAAAAAACAAACTACGTTTCATTTATTTGTTTTCATTTCAAAAAGGAAAAAATGGAAAACAAACTGTTTCTTAATGTTCTGTTTTTTGATTCATAATTGAAGATCAACTGAAGGAATGATGCAGGGATCTGAGGGGCTCCAGGGTCACTCTGTAATCTGGAACAGCGGACAGAGACAAATCCTAGAACTCAGCTAACGTTCAAGAATTCTGTGAACCTTCTAGAACAGTGAAATTCAAGAAATGTGGTTATTTCCACGTTCCGATCACACTGAAAAAATTTGGGAACATTCTTCCTCAATCTGAGAATTCTGCAAATATTCCAGAATTCTCAGATTAACTGTTTAGATTCAGACCCTGGTTCCTGCACTGTAAAAAACTGAAATCTTAGGAAGTTCTTTTGACTTATTTTTTAGTAAAAACGTCTTTTTAGACTTAATCTGAGCCTCATTCATCAGACCAGTCCAGAAACACGTCTCATTTAAAGATATTTAAAGATTAAAATCAGCTCTGAATTGTTTGTAACAAGTTAAATAATCTGCCAGTGGAGTAAAGTGAACGTTTCTTGTATTTAGACTTTATTCTAAACTTGACAAGCACATTTTTTTTACCCCACTGGCAGATTTTTTCACTTGTTGCAGGTAATTCAGAGCTGATTTTTGTCTTTTAATATCTTGAAATAAGACGCGTTCCTGGACTCGTTTACTTGCGTAGATGTCAGTTTTTGCAGTGTGTGGAGGTGAAAGACTTTTAGTTTTGTTTGAAAGGTATAATTAAAAAATCTAAAGGTGTTGTTTGTTGTTATCTGAAACGTTCCTGTGTTTGGAGCTGGTCTGCAGAGATGAACAGCTCAGCCTTCGTCGTCCACTCGATGCTGCACTCAGAAACACACAGAGAGGCTCCTGCAGCCTGCAGCCCTCTGTGAGAATCAAGTTATTTAATGTGTCACACATGAACGACGACTCGGAGACAAACTGACGGACGCTTTTTTTTTCTTTTCCTCAAACACGTCCAGAAAACAATGGACTCAGAAAACACACACACACAAACAAAAACCCAGAGACATTTAAGCTCAACAGAGTTACTTTGGACGCCTAATCAAACTCACATGTGTCTCAACATGCCGTCATGTGCAGCTGTAACGCTTTGACCTTTCACCTCTGTGACTAATCTCTTGTTTCTGTGGAAGCCCCCTGACGGGCTGAACCCCGCGGGGTTCAGCACCGGCTCGCCGTCTAACGACGACGCCCACGTTGGCATTAAAGCCACGCTCCTGCTGGGAGCCATTTTGGAGCAGAGGTTTCACAGGAAGTGAGGATGAGGTCACTTATTTTACACGAACGAGAGCGCGCTTACATCAGGTCTGTGGTGAAACGACAGGAGGAGGAGGAGAGAGAGAGAGAGAGAGAGAGCGTCTGTCAACATGCACAGCAGGAGGAGTGTGTGTGTGTGTGTTTCTTACTCATCACCCTCAGTCTGTCTCTGTCATCAGAGCTTCCAGGCAGAGCTCCAGACTCGCTGAAGGAGCTGAAAGAAAAGTTTGCTCAGAGGAAAGTTGGATCTGAACGCTCTGATTAATCGTCTGAGAGTCAGCTGAGGATTCGTTCACTCATCAGCGACGAGCCGCAGGAGGCAGGTGGTCAAAGACGCTCTGTGCTCCTCAAAAGATCTCACTGCTTCGTGCTGACGCGTCCTCTCAGGTTTGCTGACGGTTTCGTCCTCACAGGAGTTAGTAAAGCACATCAAACCTCACCCAGCATGCAGAGACGCAGCGTGCACAACGATCCACGGTTTACCTCGTTCGCGCTGCGCCGGTAAATCTTTTTCTTTCGCTTTAAACTACCCAACGTGTTTTCCAAAAGGCCCTGGCAGCGCCTCCAGAAGCTTTTAGAGGCAGAGGGATGAGGAGCAGCGGGCTGAGGAGGAAAACAAGGGAGAGAGGAGGATGTGAGGCTGGAGAGGAGGAGGAGGAGGAAGGAGGAGGAGGAGGAGATGGCGTGTGGAGGGTAAAAGCTGCTGTGCTGTCTGTCAGAGAGGGAACGTTGTTATAAAACATGGACGCTGTCTCGCCACCCGTCTGTTCCTGATACAGAGAAATGAAGCCAATCATTGGACGGGGCCATCTTGGATATGACGCCAGCTTTGAACATCATTTCTAATCCTATTGGGTGCCCCGCAGTCACATGATCCGAGCCTCTGATTGGAGGCTAAAAGAGCGGTCGTCATGGAGGCACAGGTCGTCGTAAAGCTGTTCCTCCTTCTTTCTTTGTCACCTGCTCTTCAGGTGTGCAAAGACCACAGGTCACATGTACAGAAGGAGCAGAAAACACTCAGACGGATGTTTAAGTTTCTCCTGCAGCTTCCGTCTGAAGTCACATCTTTTTCTAAAACTCTGGTTTGAGTAACGAGAGCGTTTCTCACCCTGTGGACGGGCTCACACGCCTCCTTCTCCACCTCAGGCGTCTCCAGCACCTGGACCTGGCTCTCCCCTGTGTTAGCGAAGCTGAGGATGAGGTTAACCGTGCCCCCCAAAGCGGGGCTGCTGGGGTCTTTGAGGACCACGATGGAGGGTTTGGGAGACTCGCTGCCTGGCGGGGGCTGGATGCTGTTCATGACCTCGTATCCGTCCTCCAGCTGCTTCTCGTCTGGATTCAGGGATGACGGAGGGTTTTCTCCTGGTGGATTCGGTCTGTCCTCATCAGAGGGGGCCTGATGGGAGGGGTGAGGGTCTACGGCAGGAGCTGGACTCTGATGGGAGAGGAACCAAACGTAAATCAAAGTGAATTTAGACTCCTTTAGACTCTGCATGCTTTAACACTCCCTCTGAGCTGCTACCTCGGAGCACAGCGAGGCCTCGGTGTAAATGTTGTCCTGTGAAGCCTCCTGTCGGCTCCTCTTCAGAACCCACTGCTGTTTCTGAGCCCTCCAGTGCACCAAGATCCATCCCAGCATGCTCCTCAGCTCCTCCATACGCTCTCTCACCTGTAAGACATCACTCAGGGTTTAAAACCGCTGCTGAAAACTTAAAGTATCTTAATAATCAAGGCATGCTGGGAGTCACCAATCCTCTCACCATCTGCGCCAGGTGATGCTCTTTGTGCAAAATGTTCCTCCCCGAGGCCACCAGCTCGTCAAACTCCTCGAACTTCTCCTCGATCTGCACGTCCAGCGGCCTCTGGCCATCTTTCCCAAGATGCAAAGCAGCGTCGGAGAAGATGTGGGACCTGGTGTCTTCAGTCCAGGAGCTGTTCAGAGAGGAGACGAAGAGCAGCTGAGCGTTCAGAGACGGTCTGAGAACGAGCAGGCTCGTCTTAACTCAAACTCTTCACCGGAGACGAAGGGAACATCCTGTCCTCGTCTCAGAGATACGGTAACGAGCAGACGCTCTCTGACAGCGAGCGTGTCCATCCTCACGCCCTGTGTCATAAGACTGATGCACAGAACGTAAACTCTCCACCGTGTAGTCATGATCGTTTTTGCTATTAAGGGACTTTTCTTGGTTGTTGCCACTTTAAACCCAAATTTGGTGCCTTAAACGTGCTCAAAGTTGTAACGAAATTTTCTGACTGCAGTACTTTCCTGCTGATACATGCTCCACAGCGCCCCCTGGTGAGTTTAAACTGCAGCCCCTCGGGCTACTTTCAAAAATTGGAGGATCTACAGGATCGTATTTGATCAAACTTGTCCCGGAATTTTTTCAGATCTGTTTTTTTTGGTGTGTGTGTATGAAACACATTAACGATTAAGAGTTATTAAAGGACTTTTCATAACTCAATGGGCGTGGCCAGGGGAGGTCGCCAAAGTTGACGATTCTTTTTTGGGAAGAAATGAAAATCTTGATATCGCTCAGGTACAATGTTGGATCTGGACCAAAACACACACACAAACACACACACACACTTGTGTGTTTGACGATTTCTCATGGTATCATCTTTCACATGATTCGTCTGATCTGTTTATGATAAAACACAAACCACCACCGTCCCTCTCTGGACTCGTACACACATGTTCATGTGCAGATCTTGCTGTATATGCGGTGGCCACCACACGCCCCGATTGGAGCACACGGGCGAGGGCCCGCTCATCGCCGCTTGCATAAAGCATCATTTTAATAGAAGCAGTTTTTCTTCATAAGAACACGATTCGATCTTTAACACATTTTTCATCAATTATTCTTGAAAAAGGGGGCGTTGTCTTATCAGTGTTGTCTTTTATTTTGGTGAGTACCTGCATGAGTACATGTTGCTTTAATTATTACTTTCAGTTAACTGACAGAAACTATTTTTAGGGCATGAATGAGGAGTTGATGAAGTTTTCCTTTGGAGATGTGAACTGCAGCTGAGATGAGGAGAAATAATTCCAGTTTATGTTCTTCTCAACATTTTGCAAATTGTGCAAAATCTTGAAAATCCAGACTACAGATAATTCAGCATGGAAAGGTTTCCAGTGGGCCGTCTGCTTACATCATGGCGAGGTAGCTCCTGAAGAAGCGCTGCAGCTTCACGAACTCCTGCAGGCGCGCTCTGTTCTCCGTCACGCTCCTCTCCAGCTCCGCCCAGCCCTG